>JBAMCF010000617.1:0-325418 GCA_037075285.1 Drosophila lutescens
GTTTGAATTCTGTGTTGTGATTATGCAGTTGCATCTGTGTTTTCTACATATGTGTAGATGTTCACATTTTGTTTGTGATAGGGATGCGCCTGAGTAACTTCCCCAGTCTTCTATTTTCCTAAAGAGGTGGTTTAGGTTGATGGTAATGTTTTTCTGGTTTTTTAGATTTACCAGCAAAAGGAAATCGTCTGCGTAAGCGCTAAATTTGATCTGTTTATATCTTGTCAGGATGTTGGCTAGTTTATTGAAGGCTATTAGGAAGAGTACAACTGATATGGGAGATCCTTGTGGGATGCCGTTTTCTAGAGGGTGTATGTTTGAGTTGTTTGTCCCTATTCTGACTGCTATCTTTCTGTTCCTGGTGAAGTTTATAATATAGTGTATAATTTTGTGGCCACATTTCCATTTAATTAGTTGGTCAATTATTGAATGAGTACCCACTCGATCGAAAGCTCTTGCAAAGTCAAGAGAGATGAGTGAGGTATGTTTCCTGGTATTAAGTGACTTCGTAATGATGTGATCTGCATAGAGCAGATTATCCGAAGTCGATTTACCTTTTTTGAAACCGAATTGATTTGGGTGTAGAAGTTTGTCGTTGTTAAGAAACCACTATAGTCTGTTCGCTATTATTTTGTCCATTGTTTTACTCAGGCAGCAGTTAAGTGAGATGGGTCGGTATGATGAGATGTCCGTTTTATCCTTTTGAGGTTTTAGGATTGGTATGATCAGGCTGGTTTTGTATGATTGAGGTATATAGTGGTTGAAGATGTGATTGAAATGAAGAAGTATTCTATTTTTTAATGATGGTGAACTGTTTTTAATCATGGGGTATGAGATTCTATTGATTCCTGGTGTTGAACCTTTAAGTGATTGGAGAGCAATGGTTAATTCGATTTTGGTTATGGGCTTGTCGATTTCTATAGCAGATGTGGATGGAATGTGATTGAGGGTTATTGTGTTGTATTTATGGGAGGTGAATTCCTGGCTGAACTTTGCGTCTTTTGAAAGATGGGACCAATGATGCGCAAGCAGGTTGGCGATTTGGTTTTTATCGTTGGTAGTCCCGTTGTTGTTGGTTGTTATGCAGTGTATTTGTTTTGCTGGGTTAAGACCGCAAAATCTGCGAATGTTGTTCCATATTTTTGTTGTTGGTGTGTTTGTTTGTATGGTTGATGTGAAGGTGGTTGAGGATACCCTTTTCCTAATTTTGATTTCTCTTTTCAGAAGCGCGTTTGCTTTTCTGTAAGCTATGATCGTGTTTTGGGTTGTGTTTCTTTTCAGTGCTTTCCATGTTTGTTTTTTCTTAATGTGCAGATCTGCTAAATTTTTGTTCCACCAGGGAACTGTGCGTGAGTGTCGGTGTGGTAGTGTTTGTGGTATCGTATGGTGTGCGCTTTTAATGATTATTTTGTTAATTGGTGCTGTTTCTTTGTTTATGTTGGTTGAAGGAGGGTATAGGTTATTGTTGTTATGTGTATGGGTTGTAAAGTTATCCCAGTTTGCTTCGTTTAGTTTAAAAATTGGTGTCTTTTTGTTGATGATTGTGTCGGTTGGAAAAAGGGTGATGATGATTGGGAAGTGGTCACTTCCGCAAAGGTCATCTACTAGATTCCAGGTTGTGAGTGGTGTGAGTGATGGAGAACAAAAGCTGAGGTCAATGTGTGTGAAGGTGTTGTGTGTAGTAAAGTGTGTTGGTGATTTATCATTTAGTAGTGTAAGTTGTGACTGTTCAATGAATTTGGCTATTGTTTTTCCTCTTGAGTTCGAGTGTGTGGATCCCCAGTTTTGGTGCCAGCTGTTAAAATCTCCTGTTATCATAACAGTTTCGTTGTTAAAGTTAATTACGTTGTTCAGGTTATTGCGTGAAAAGGATTTGTTAGGTGAAATATAAATGGAGTATATTTTAAAGTTTTCTTTTGATTTTATCTCTGCTGCTATTGCTTCTACATCTTCATTGATAATACTTTGAGTGTGTTGGATTGATTTGTGGATTAGCAGGGCTACTCCTCCAAATCTGTTAGATGCAATGTTTGTTAGTATATTGTAGTTTACTGGTGTCGGTAGGCTGTAGAATTTATGTATGTGTGTTTCTTGGAGTGAGATAATATGTGGAGAGTGTGTCTTGATGAGTATTAGTAGTTGGTTGTAGTTGTTCGAATATCCTTTAATATTCCATTGTAATATTTTTAAGGACATAGTTTAATTAAGTTTTTGTGTTTGTTTTATAACGTTCGCACTGGAAAGGTTCGTTCTTTGTTCTTTTGCTTTAAGGTTTTTAGATAGGATGGATTTTTCTTTAGTAAGGCTTCTGAGAACGCGGTCGCTGGTTGATGTCGAGGGTGTTTGAGAGTCGTCATTGGTAATTAAGCGCATTTCTTCGTCGAATATTTCGTAGGCGGCGGGGGTTCTTGCTGTCTTCTTCAGTTCTGCATGTGCCTTGTTCACATCTTTGAGGAACTCGTTTATATAGGTTGTATTCTTGTGGATTTCATTTGTGTTATGTATTTGTGTTTTAATTGCTAAGGTGGGGGTTTCTGTTGGTGGTGGATTTTGTAGGGTTTGAGAGTATGAAGTTTCTTGGGTAGAACTGTGACGTGTGAAGTATATGGAACGGGCAGTTTTGTGGTCTACTTTTTCGGTGATTCTAATGGCTATAAGTTCCTGTTCTTTGAGAAAGATTGGACATTTTCTGTCCCTGGATGAGTGGTTTCCCTTGCAATTAATGCATTTAGGTTGTTGCTTACAATCGTTGTTGTCGTTGTTGTGAGTAGTCTCAGAGCAGTTTTTGCAAGTAGGGTTGTCTTGCTTGCAGCCAACTTGGGGGTGGTTGAAGCGAAGGCATTTTTTGCATTGCATTGGAAGTGGTATGTATGGGCGTGTGAATACTATTTCATAGCCGATAAACACTTTTTCAGGGAGATTGGTAGAATTAAATGTAAGTGTTATAAGTCCTGTTGGAACTCGGTTTTGATCGACTAGTTTGGTCCATTTGTACACCTCAGAAACTTTTTGGGACTTCAGTTCGGCTAGAATTTCTTCTTCTGTGATATTCCTAAGCAAATTACAATAAATAACTCCTTTGGTCTCGTTAAGGTTCTTGTGTTCGTATGCTTCTACGTTTACTTCACCAATTTTTTTAATTTTTAGTAGTTTTTCGGCTTGTTGTATGTTTTTTGTTTGAATTAGGATTGTACCTGCTCTTGTAATTTTACATTTTTCCACTTCACCTCCGCAGATGTAGTCGATTGATTTTTTAAGAATGAATGGGTTTGTGTTTTCAAGGGATGTATTGTCTTTACTTTTTATAACAATGAATTTATGTTCAGTTATTAAGTTTTTAGAAAAAAGTCTGTTTTTGTCTGGTGGTAACATTTTGGTTTCGTGGGGCGAACCCCCTGCTTGTGGTTGTTGTGATCACGTGATTGTTTGTTGTTGTATTTTTGTAATTTTTTTTTGGTTGTCTCTTTTGTACACTTGTTTGTTTTTGCAAATTTTGCTGATAAGCGCTGTTTGTTGGTGATTTAGATCGCCGTAGCTACACGTCTTTACTCAATGAGGTCTGGAGTGAAACTGTGTTTCTTATTATAATATTCCTTTTTTTGTAATTTTCCATTAAGTGACTTCCTGTTTATCAAAACTTTTTAACTTGGTTATAACAGTTTGTGCACAGAGAAAAGTATCAAAAGTTTTAGGTGAAAAATAAGGGGTGAAACATTTTAAAAAGTAAAACGCTTCATACAAATTTTATTTAACTTTGCATTTTTAAAACGTGTTCATTTTTATTTTTAAAACGTTTTTATATGAAAACGGCACCTAAAACGTTGTATAATTTTCTCTGTGTGGTGTTAAGAATCCTTCAAAGCTGAAATCTTTTCGGAGATCTACTTATAAAATTAAATTTTATTTTAAAAGCATTGCTTTGCGATTCCCTATTTTTCAACCTTAAAGATGTAAATTAATATTTGGCAACGTAACTTTTATTTGCTGTTATGTCAAATGCCTGTCCTACTATCTCAGTTTGTTTTAGAATGCAAATTACTCGTCTGGATGAAGTTAGCAATAGCTTTTGCCTTAGACAAATTGCAGGAGAACGCCTTGAAAATTGCATGTGAACTATATGGGTAAAGGGGCGGGAGGTGGGCGTGTCAGAGCACAGAAACTTGTTGACACCTTTGGTAACACAAAATGTACGGGATGAGGGGAATTCCAGGCGACATGGCGATGCATAATATGAAATATGAAATCGTTTGGCAATGCAACAGCGACGCCATCAACAAAAGCAGGGCGGAAGAGGTGGAGAAGTGGGTGGAGTCTGTAAAGTGTCAACGAACGATTTTCGCCTGCTTGTCTTTTGTTTGTCATCCAGTTGGAGGCAGCAGTGGGTGGAAATGGAAGTCGGGCTTTGACTGGTTTAGAAAAAAATCGCATGGAATTGAATACTGCTTTTGTTGGGGGTCCAGCACCGAGGAGTCACTGATCCATGGCCCTCAATTGTCAAACAACCATGGCTGGAACAATAGCCAAACTGTTGACATGGATATGAGAATGCACTTCCGCTGCGGATGTTCTGACCATAGAGCGTAGCCAAATGTTTGTTGATCACATCTACGGATGTAGGTTTGAGCTATGAACATAGAGCAAATTATACAAAAGGCAACCTATAGATCACCAACTTTCCACTTAATAAACACTTTCGTTATTGAATAGTAAATATAATATAAATAATAATTATTTTAATAAAATCCACTAACTTCTAACTTCACTTTTAATTCTATTTCAGCTTGTGGCAGCCAAAGTTTTGCTGCCAATCCCCCAGATGCCGACCAAAAAGGACCCGTCTTCCTCAAGGAGCCCACCAATCGCATTGACTTCTCCAACTCCACCGGCGCTGAGATCGAGTGCAAGGCCAGTGGCAACCCCATGCCCGAGATTATCTGGATCCGAAGCGATGGCACCGCTGTTGGCGACGTTCCCGGGCTGCGTCAGATCTCCTCCGACGGCAAGCTGGTCTTCCCGCCATTCCGCGCCGAGGATTACCGCCAGGAGGTTCATGCCCAGGTGTACGCCTGTCTAGCCCGCAACCAGTTTGGATCCATCATTTCCCGGGATGTGCATGTGCGCGCCGGTAAGTTGGCAGGGTTCCAAGGTAAATAAAGGGCAGTGCAAGCGAGATGTTGGTCAATTAAATTTTAAATTCATTTATACTGTGAGATAGGTCAAGCATATCACCATTGAAATCAAATAATTTATTAACTGGGATTAAAAAATAAATTTTAAATTATAATGTATATTAAATTGTACAGTTCTTGTGAAATTTCAAACAAAAAGGCAACATTAATAAAATAATAAAATATTTGGATTGAAAGAAAACCTTAAAATTAAGGAGATAAGTCAACCAAAAGAAATATGGTACTTAATAATAAAAAAAGGGAATTTTCAGAAAAATGTATTTGCATTTACATGGTTTATTAAACCTTTTAATTATAAAAACCAACATGAAATCTTGCACTGCCCTGTGTTTACCATTTATTTTGCAGCTACACCCAAATGAAGACACTTCAGCGTTGGTTTCGTATCTCCACTTCCACTATTTCGCTGCCAGTTGCCTTTGCGTGTCAAGTCGCTCTTTGCAGTCTTTAACCCCTTGTGTTTGACTTATTGTTGCACCGGCAGTGGCAATTAAAACGGAGTTTTCACGGGATTTCCATCGAACGTTTTGCGAATTGCCAAAGTTTTCCGCACGCTTTCATTTTCACACATTTCTTAGTCGAGCTCTGCAACGTGCGGGGGAATTTAAAGCAAGTTGGCATTTCACTTTAATCGGTTCGTTTTCGCTGCATTACTTCCTGTGCCAGTGTTTTGTCGGCAACTGTACTTGCCATTTGCGAAAGTCTTTTCATCAACCTTTGACAGCTCCCCTGGAAGATGTGCAATCCCCAACGCGACGACGACGAACACCACCACCACGCTGATGATAATAATAATGAAGATGATGATGAAATTGTCACCTTATTTAGACCACACCGTATGGGGTTGACATGTTGCCAGCTGATCGAGTTATGGCCCAGACTCAACTCCCTTGGATATCAGTCACTTCCGCTTCCATGAAGCAGGGCCTAAATGGGCCAGACTTGAGCACATTTTAGCTAATTATGTTGGAGCCGTGCCAGCCGCTTACTCATCGCCCGGCTGACGTGTTCCCTGGCAATTAGCCAGCACACCTAGCCTGAAGACCACCTCTCGACCTATTCGCCCCCCGTTCCACCAACCTGACATCATTATTGTCGTTTGCTTTCGCTTGCTATTAACCGGAGGAATTTATCATTTTATAGTATGCTTATGTGTGAATAAAGCGTAGACGAGGAAAAACATTCTGTCCAGCCGGGCTCGGAGCTAGTTGGTCGAAATGAGTTATAGTCTGCACCCCGAACACCGGCTGGTGGATAAAATATTTTGGTTAATTGAAATTAACTTTGCCTGTCAGGCGGTTTCAGGGTTTTTCGTTTAATGAATTTCTGACCAGAAGGTGGCTATAAAGCTAGATTTTTCCAGGAACTATGTTCCTAAGCGCAACGTTTGTTGACTGTGGGAATAAATGTCGGACATAATCGGTAATGATTGCCCTTTTCCCAGTGGTTGCGCAATACTACGAGGCGGATGTGAACAAGGAGCATGTTATAAGAGGCAACTCGGCGGTCATCAAGTGCCTGATTCCCTCGTTTGTGGCCGATTTCGTGGAGGTGGTATCCTGGCACACCGACGAGGAGGAGAACTACTTTCCGGGAGCGGAATACGGTGCGATTCGAACAAGCCATAGCAAAAACATAGTTTTGCTCTACTAAAAGCATGCTGGCGTAGCGATTTCGGAAGTGTCATAGAAAATCCCTTCATTCCAATCATCATTCATTCCTTATTTAAATCTGAAACTCACTATTATTTTCGTTTCTCCTGCCTGTTTAGTCGTTTCGCAACACTACGAAGAGGATATACACAAGGCTTTTGTCATCCGCGGCAATTCCGCCATCTTGAAATGTGATATACCGTCGTTCGTAGCCGATTTCGTGAATGTCATATCCTGGCATAGCGATGAGCAAGAGAATTTCTATCCAGGCACTGAATATGGTGTGTGTGATTAAGTGCGCAGAAGTACTGTCTCTGTTTTGTGAGCTTATAGAAAAATAGCACAACCCTAACCACTACTGTACAACACTACAAAGCCAAAAAACTCACCGAAACACTTGTGCACAGTGCAAGTACAGTTAACGGGCAAACTGCAACACTAATTACAAAATTCTGTAAAATATACAACACACTGAACTCAAAACGTAACTTTATTAACCAACACTGGTCAGGTTCGGGATCCTTCGCTCCTTCGTTTTCGCTTCCTCGATACTTCAGTGATTCGTTTTCAGTTCTTCCCGACTTATATATACTTTATTTTCGGTTTCGTAAATGCATTTACTTGATTGCTGTTATTGCTGTTTTAGTCGTTGCCCAATACTACGACACCGATGTAAATAAGGCCTATGTAATACGCGGCAATGCGGCGGTTTTGAAATGCGAAATCCCGTCCTTTGTGGCCGATTTCGTGAGCGTTGTCTCCTGGCACACCGATCAGAACGAGGACTTTTTGCCAGGCAGCGAATACGGTTTGTTTGCTAACTTTTTGATTACATTTTGGGTTAGTTCTACTTAGGCTGTGTACAGTTGCGTGACATAGAAGTATTATGGATAAGTACCCAACCATTTTCCTCCTGCATCTATTATGTTTACTTTTTATGCATTTATCTTCGCTATCTCGGTTGACTACTGCGTGTTGATGAGCCATGTTATCAGAACCATTATTAACCTCTTGGCCAGAGACTTTCCCAGGGAAGCGCGGAGCTGATTGCGCTTTGAGTCCCATTAAGTGCACTCCGCGATATTAGAAGACACTCTCGTTTCAATTAGCTAGCTTCACATTTTCACACGCCCGCCGCACGCAAGGTTTGGTCTTGGATTCTATGGAGGTGCCTGCCTCATCTTCCCCTACTACCCCCCATACTTTCATTATGTAATCAGTGGCTGTGTGAACTTACCTCTAGTTGTGCAACAGTTCTACGAATCGGAGGTCAACAACGAGTACGTCATAAGGGGCAATGCGGCGGTGTTAAAGTGCTCGATTCCGTCCTTTGTTGCGGACTTTGTGCAGGTCGTATCCTGGCAGGACGAAGAGGGCAAGCTGTACGGCTCGCTTGGCGATCAACAGGGAACCGGTACACATGAACAATCTCAAAATTTAATGGTTATTTAGGATTATCCAGACCCCATCCCACACCATACCCACTATTTTCAGCGATTTAATTTCTTTTCGTTTCCCCCTCATAAAAACTCTTGCTTTACAGTCGTGAATCAGTATTACGAGGCTGAGGTTGTTTCCGAGTACGTTATCCGAGGCAATACGGCGGTATTAAAGTGCACTATTCCCAGTTTTGTGGCCGATTTCCTTCGAGTTGAGGCCTGGGTGGGCAGTGATGGAACCGAGTATGCTCCGGAAGAGGATTTTGGTACAGTCATCGACCCTTGAAATAGTTAAGATGTTAGTTCTAAGTAGGAGTCCCATTCCTTCCCTACTTCTTAGCTTCATTTGCTTCAGCTTCCTTTTCATTTCCGAACTTTGCTTTTTTTTCGAATCGCAGTTGTTAATCAGTTTTACGGCGCCGATATCCTGATGGAGTATGTCATTAGGGGCAATGCGGCAGTTCTGAAATGTTCCATTCCTTCGTTTGTGGCCGATTTTGTGCGCGTCGAATCCTGGATAGATGAAGAGGGAACCGAGCTACGTGCCTCTGAGGATTATGGTATTACCAAGGAGCTTAAACTATTTTCAGCTGCAACAACTTGTGGGGGTTTCATTCCTTATCCAATTCCCAACTTTATCTTTTTCTAAATCCTTTCGTTATTGCACGCCTTTGCAGTTGTCAATCAGTTTTATGAGGCAGAGATAATGACCGAGTATGTCACCATCGTTTGTGGCTGATTTCGTTCGGGTGGAGTCCTGGATCGATGATGAGGGCAATGTCCTGTCCTTTTCGGACGACTACGGTTCGATGCCAAGATATTCTCTCAATAGTTTTATGCTTAATTTATTGCTTTCACCCGTTCCATTCCCAGTATTCCCCGCTTTTCCATTGTTTATTTATTTTATTTCTTCGATTCAAAGTCGTTTCACAGTTCTACATAACCGAGGCCGAGAATGAATATGTGATTAAGGGCAACGCGGCGGTGGTCAAGTGTAAGATTCCCTCGTTCGTCGCCGATTTCGTTCAGGTTGAGGCCTGGGTGGACGAGGAGGGCACTGAGTTGTGGCGCAACAATGCGACCAGCGCATATGGTACAGTCTAATCAAAACATATTTTATTTCGATAAGTTTTGCGATAGGTCTTAGCTTCCACCCCACTCTGATTCCCCGTCTTATTTTTCACGCTATTTTACTTTATTCTTTTTGGATTAGTGGTGATTCAAAGCTACGAATCGGAGGCAGACAATGAGTACGTCATTAGGGGCAACTCTGTGGTGATGAAGTGCGAGATTCCCTCATATGTGGCCGACTTTGTGTTTGTCGATCTCTGGCTGGACTCGGAGGGTCGCAACTACTATCCCAACAATGCCGAGGAGACGGGTACTTGGCCAGCTTTCTTTGCTCAAGTTCTTTTAGGCCCTACTAAGCATACATCTCCAGCAACCTTTCCCTACTATATCCTTTAGTTTTTATTTCATCAAGTTCGCTCTGATTTCCTTCAGTTGTCCACCAGTTCTACCAGACACGGGTAATCGATGAGTTTGTACTGCGTGGCAACTCGGCCACGTTAAAGTGCCTGGTGCCTTCCTTTGTGGCCGATTTCATCGATGTCGAGGGTTGGATTGACGAGGAGGGCGTCGAGATACTGAGACCTCTCCCGGACGACTCCATTGGTAACCATTGGTTAAGATCTTCGGCATTAGCTTAGTTAGAGTACGAAACTTCCAGTCCACAGACCCATCCTAGCCCTGATTTTAGTTTAACACCCATCTTGCCCGTCTTGCAGTGGTAAAGCAGTTTTTCGAGTCGCAAGTCTACGACGAGTATGTGATCAAGGGCAACGCGGCCATTTTCAAGTGCCAGACGCCCTCCTTTGTGGCGGATCACATAGACATAACCGATTGGATCGATACCGAGGGCGAGGTATTCACGAAGAACATTACTGGTAGGACCCAGAGTTTCATCTCTCATCCCTCGCAGTTCGCTTAGTTACATGAATGGGGATCCTCTCAATGATGCCACTTTTATCCTTATGATTTATAATTCCCCATCCTCACCACTCAATCAATCTCTCCGTAAACTTTGCAGTTGTGCCACAATCCTACACCGTCAATGTCATGGACGAGTCCATACTGAGGGGCAATAGCGCCATCCTAAAGTGCCACATTCCCAGTTTTGTGGCCGATTTCATAGTGGTCGATTCGTGGGTGGAGGACGAGGAGCGAGTTATCTATCCGCAGGAGGATATCGCAGAAAGCGGTAAATTAACAGATTAAGAGCTCTCGCATTGCCCACTGCTCCTCCGTACAATCCTGCGTCTCCCATCCAATTCGGTTCGCTTCGATCTGGCCTTGATCTCTTGCAGAGGAATCTTTTCCATGTTCAGCGCTGCTTAGGCTTTCGATTTGCCTTCTTTTGTATCTTTCTTTCTTTCTGTCCGTCTTTCCTTTTCATTTTATTTCCTTTTTTTGCCCACCTCAACCTTTTATTAGTTTACCCCTCCCACAAATCCATGAGTCGCTCCTGACTTGCCCAAAAGAAACCGAAACCCCTTCATGTAGTTGAACGTAGCGTTGATAAAATAGAGTAGTGTAAATACATGCAAAAATGCTAATAAACAGTCAGTCATCTAACAAGCTGTATATAAGTCTCATTTAAAATGAATAATCCAAACATTGCTGTATATACTACAAATATATACATATGTTAATCGCAAATCATTTAAGATTATTGGCATTTTTGTTGACGCATGTCTAGAAATAAAAACAATGCCATGGAATTTGTGGAGCCTCGATCTAAGAATATCAAGTAAACTATTTGAGTTGTAAATTGGTTTCTCTATTCAAAGTGTATTCAAAATAGCTTACGATCCATCACTCTGGTTCGATTCAATTTGTTTATAACACAAATTCCTGGCATTGCTGGTGTATAGTTAGATTGTAAGCATGGAATTGTGTTAAAATACAATCGATTTGGTAAAACAAAAGTTCGCAAGGAAATCGAAATTTTAACACAGTTCTTAAAATGAGACTAAAAGAGAACTTAACAAGCTATAAAAAGATGTAGTTAAACTTGCTCACAAAAAAACAATTAAAAAATGAAATCAATTTGGGTGTAATGAAGATATTTAACAACATACAAAAGCTTCTCATTCAGTCTTAAATATTATCTAAGCTTCAATCATTTAAAAGTCACATTGCATGGTCAGCGATTAGCTGTGAACATTTTTTGCACAATAAAAAATAATACATAACACGAAAATGAAAACAAAATTCAATTTAAGCCAAAAGCCATGTGGCTTTTGAATGTATTTTGAATAAATTCAATTAAATGCACGATACTTAATTGAATTTATTCCATTGTAAGTACTTTAATGTAAATAAGTTTAATTTGCAAGTTAGCCGACAAGACATGACTAACATCGATTTTTTCTGAACCATTCTGTAATCAGATGGAAAATACCTGGTACTGCCCTCTGGAGAGTTGCACATCCGTGAAGTTGGACCCGAAGATGGATACAAGAGCTACCAGTGCAGAACCAAACATCGATTGACCGGAGAGACCCGATTGAGTGCCACCAAAGGACGATTGGTTATTACAGGTAAGTCCGCCTTGTTGGCCAATTTCTCTACATATGCCTTACTAAGAAACTTCAGTTGTTGAATTTTCTGAACAATTTAAAGCTTGCAAACCAAAATTAAACCTAAATAAACAAATAATGAGTTCATGAAAAAACATTTATAACTGAAGGTTTCTTACAGTAGAGTAAATTTCAAACGATATTAAGATGATAAATTGATCATGTAAATCATTATCTATTAAATGTTAATTTAAATGTTACAGAATTGAAATATTTCAAATGTTTATAAATTATAACATAATCTTTTTGAAGTTTACTCTCAGATACGTAAAGAGAAAATGTAACAAATTGTAAATTTAAAAATAAAACTTAAAATTACGATTTTAACCTTTTCCAAAATGCTCCACAAATGTTTGAAATATGGCAATATATAATAACAATTCCGTTTCAAAAACAGTAAATAAATGTTTCAAGAAGGTTATAAATTAAGAACTTAAAACATATTTCAAATATTTGATGCTTTTTTTTTGGAAACAGCAATCGCGTACAAATATTTCAGTTTATAATGTGAAAACGTTTGCAGTTTCCAAAAAAATTAAAAAATATATATATAAACAAGCAACAATTCCTTGATATTTTTAAAGTGCAATCAAAACGATTTTTTGCTTAAAATCTCTTTCTTTGCGTACGTAAAATTAACTTGCATATTTGCGAAAAATATTCGGACTTGTGGACCACTTGTAGCCTGGAACAATGAATTGTTGCTGTAACCTTAGTCTAAATTGAAAACTGCCTGAATGTTGGGATAGGGTACTCGACAATGATGAGAGCTTGAAATAAAGCCGATTAGAGTAGGTGTGGTCCGTTCTTCAGCAAAACCAATTTAAAGGCAACGTCAAAGTTAACTTATAATTCAAGTCCAAGTCCTTGGCAACTTTCAATTAGTATTCTCTTTCAAACTGCGCCCAAGGTAAGTCACACTTCAGTTCTAGCTCTATCTTTATTTATTGGCATTATCTGTAAGGTTATTAACGTTGAACCATTTCGCTTCATTCACAGAACCAGTTGGCAGGGTTTCACCCAAGTTTCCCAATACTCTGACCAGCAGCAGTTTTACAGGAGACGAAGGCTCTAGTCAAACCCTTCTCTGTCCCGCCCAGGCCTATCCAGCTCCCATGTTTAGGTAGGACTAATGAATCTCGAGTCTCTAGGGGATATATCTAAAGTCAAGGACCAACTCCCGTCAGTTTGCAATTCAGATTTCACTCTAACCATACGAGTCCTGTAATTTCCATCATTCTGTACTATTCTATTCCTCAAAATCATTCAAGAACCCATTGCGAGTGTTGGGCCCCGACTTTTATCGGGTAATGACATTAAGGTGGTCCAGTTTTCCTCTGGCCAACCCACCACCATGCTATGTCCAGCTCAATCATATCCAGTGCCATTATTTAGGTAAGCTACACGCCTATCCCAACTGAAGGTTTTCCTTTCGTGTAATTTTATTGGGTTCCCGTTTCCCATTTCCCAGAGCCTGTTGGCAGCATTGGTCCCCGTCTCACCAGTGGAGATGAGTCGCGGATTCTCAGGGTGTATCTCGCAGCAAGTGCCACTCTTCTTTGCCCGGCTCAGGCGTATCCGGTGCCCTTTTTTAGGTAAACCCAACCCAACATTTAGGCTCTTTAGTTATTTCCCACCTTTTAACATCCAATATTCGACAGAACCTGTCGGCAGCGTCAGTCCTCAGCTGAGTGGCAATGGCAATCAGGAGCACATAACTCTCACTCGGGTTCCTAGGATGAGTAGTGTAACACTGATGTGTCCGGCTCAAGCCTATCCAGTGCCCTTCTTTAGGTAAAGATCTTAGTTCTGGTCCCAACTTCAGGCAGTATCCCGAATTTACCCCTTTTATTCATTTCGAAAACTATGTTTAAGAACCCGTTGGCAGTGTTGGACCAAAACTCACATCTGGCGATGATTCGCGAACGGTGAAGGTTAAAAGAGAGGCTAGTGTTACGCTCCTTTGTCCAGCTCAGGCTTATCCAGTGCCTGTGTATAGGTAACTCAGTTCTATCTCCAAGTCAAGTCCTTCCCATTTCAGGCAGTATAACTTAGCTTTTTTTTTAATGCCAAACTTCATAATTTCCTTATAGAGCCTGTTGGCAGTGTCAGTCCCAAGATAAACACAGGTGAAGATTTCAAGCATCTTAAGGGAAAGAGCAGCCACGATTTAAGCATACTCTGCCCGGCTCAAGGTTATCCGCAACCTTTCTTTAGGTAAATGTTTCATAAAAGTATTCCTAAATTCCCTTTGGGCAGTTTCCATTTAGCTTAGAGGACTTTTCAGCAGGTTAAATGTTATCCTCTTGCAGAACCCATTGGTAGTGTCAGTCCCAAGATTACCAATTCCGACGACCTGAAGCACGTGAAAGTCAAAAGGTTGCTTAGCTTAAGTCTCTTGTGTCCGGCTCAAGCGTATCCGCAGCCAATTTCTAGGTAAACTGCAACTCCTTAGCCCAACATTCACAGATTAGATGTGTCTTTTTATGGAGGTAACAAAAAACTTGAAGACTTATAATTTTGTAGAGCCCGTTGGCAGTGTGGCGCCCAAGCTAAATTTTCTGGAGCGTTTTAGAATGATGCAGATTCAGAGCGGCACAAGTTTCAACATTCAGTGTCCGGTGCAGTCGTATCCCATGCCTGTTTTCAAGTAAGATTCAATGAGGCGTCACTGTAGATTATCCAAACACATTCAGTCAGTTTTTCTAAGGCCTTGGGAAACTCTTTAAATTTTAGAACCCGTGGGCAGTGTGCGACCAAAGGTGAATCCCCAAGACAAACACCAGTTCATAGACGTAGAGCTGTCCAGCAGCTATGCTCTCCTCTGCATGGCTCAGTCGTATCCTACGCCATCTTTCAGGTGGGTTTCCCCTTTTCCGCCAACATCAGACAGTTTTCCCAGCTTTTCCGTGACTCACCCTCGTGATTTTACCTCGCAGAACCCGTTGGCTCTGTCAAGCCGAAAATAAATGTTCAGGACAAACTGCAGACACGCGAGATATCCCAGGGAATCGGGATCGCTTTGCTTTGCCCGGCCCAGTCATATCCGATTCCCGCCCACAGGTGCGCATAGCATGCCATCGCAATTTAGAACATTTTACAATTTACGGGGCGTTCTTCGAATTTCAGACAATGCTATTTAGGTGATTATTCTATTATCCAATCCCAGTTCAGTCAGTTTTAGAGGTATTTCTTTGGTTAGTTCAGTCTTTGCTTCCATTTCAGAACCCATTGGCAGTGTGCCTCCCAAAGTTAGCATAGATGACGAAGTGGCCAATGCCCGTGGTTATGTGGGCAGAAGCTTAAGCCTGAAATGTCCAGCCCAGTCGTATCCCATTCCCGTCTATAGGTAGGTACCTCTAATAAAAACCTTTGAGGTTATTTGTTAGCTTCCAACATTTGGGCAGATATTGGTTAAATTAACCGGGACTATAATTGCTCTCGTTTCCCTTAGAGCCCGTTGCTTCCGTACCTCCTAAATTGAACCTCTTGGAAAGAGTTCGCACAATGGAGGTGCCCTTGGGAACGCAGTATGCCATGCAATGTCCTGGTCAGGCTTTTCCCGTCCCCATTAATAGGTAATGCCACGAATGCCTATCCCAACAAAAATTCAGACATTTTTAGCTTAGGTTTTCTGGGGGTTTAATTGCAATTGATATTCCAGAACCGATTGGCTCTGTGCCACCAAAGATCAACAATATCAACGACAAGTTTCAACTGATGCAGGTTAAATTGGAAAGTGACTTTGCAATGCAGTGTCCAGGTCAAGCCTATCCGGTTCCGGTTGTTAGGTGGGTGTCATCTGGTCATTCTATCCCAGCATTCCATTTGAGCTAGTTTTCCGATTTAAAAAAAAATGTGTTTATTAATATTTAGAGCCCATTGGATCCGTTCCGCCCAAGATAACGAGTTTGCACGACAAGTTTCAAGTGCTCCAAGTAAAGCTAGCAGAGGACTTTTCCATGCAATGTCCTGGCCAGGCGTATCCGGTACCCATTGTTAGGTTAGTTTCGATATCCTTGACCAACATTCAGTTTTATATGGCTGATAAATAATGTAAAATTCACCCCTAATCAGAACCCGTTGGGTCAGTTGCACCCAAAGTGGATACTCGTGATGAGTTTACCTTTGCCAGGACTCGAATGGGCGCATCCAAGGCTCTCATCTGTCCTGCCCAATCGTATCCTATGCCCTTCTTTAGGTAATAACCCTAGCCCAACATTCAGGTTTTATTCTTGAGGCCAACTAAAGAGATAATTTTCCCTAGAACCTGTTGGTAGTGTGGCTCCCAAAGTTGATATTAAAGACGAGATTAACTATGCCCGGGTGGCCCTGGATCACAGTCTAGCTATAGTTTGTCCAGCCCAATCTTATCCAGTACCTGCCTTTCGGTGAGTACAAGTGATTCAGGGAATGTCACAACATTAAGGCAGTTTATCTAGATATACCTACAGGTAGACTAAGCTCACTGTAAATCTTTGTAGAACCCGTGGGCAGTGTAGCTCCCAAAGTGGATCCTAACGATCGGATCAAATGGGTTGACAAACCTGAGGGCATCTCACTCAATTTGCTTTGTCCAGCTCAGTCTTTTCCGATGCCAATTGCTAGGTAAGCTTTGTTATCCGACCTTTTGTTTCAGGCAGTTTTCTTAAAGGAGAGTTAGGAGCTCCTTTTAAAAACATATATTATTTGCAGAACCCGTTGGCAGTGTAGCACCCAAGGTGGATGTAAAAGATCGTATTACTTGGCTGGACAAACCTCAGGGTCAGGCCCTGAATTTGTTGTGTCCAGCTCAGTCGTATCCCATGCCAGCTTATAGGTAGGATTTCTATCTTTAATTACCCTTTCTCAGGCAGTTTTCGAAATTTCATATGAGTATTGACGTAGTTTGACCATTGAACTATTTTAGAACCCGTGGGCAGTGTGGCACCCAAGGTTGATATGCATGATAAGATGGATTTCACCATTAGAAGTTCAGATAAATCGTTGAACTTATTCTGCAAGGCGCAGGGCTTTCCTATGCCAGCCTTTAGGTAATGACATTATCGAGTACAGCCTATCAGGTTTTCTTTAGAACAGAGCTTTTAGTGAAAGATATTTATTTATCCCTTCTTTCAGAGCCTGTTGGTAGTGTGGCGCCCAAAGTTGATATGGAGGATAAGTTTGGTGTAAATATCAGAGAATCGAGAAAGTCGTTGAATCTCTTATGCAAAGCTCAAGGATATCCCATGCCAGCGTTTAGGTAAAACCGTTGTTGAGTACTGCCCATCAGTTCAGGTTTTTCATTCGAGAATGTAAAAATAGGGTATAGCTTGAATACTTATATTTTCAGAGCCCGTTGGCAGTGTGGCACCCAAGGTTGAGATAAAAGATAAAGTGGGCATATTTGTGGCAAAATCAAACAGTTCACTGGCCTTGCTTTGCCCAGCTCAATCCTACCCAATTCCAGCCTATAGGTAAGGGCTTAAGATGTACATTGTCCTGTACTTAAGTCCATTCAGGCAGTTCATTCGAAACAAAACTAAAACTAAACTTCTCACAGAACCAATTGGTAGTGTTGCTCCCCGGGTTAATCGCAAGGATGAGTTCAATCACGACCGCATAAAGAGCTCCATGACAATTTCCATTCAGTGTCCTGCTCAGGCCTATCCGGTGCCTTTTTATAGGTAATGTCGAGTGCTCAGGTTTCCATATTCAAGTAGTTTTTAAGGATTAGCTAGGTCTTACGTAAATCGATCTTTTTCAGAGCCTGTTGGTAGTGTGGCGCCAAAAGTGAATAAAAACGATGAGTTTAGTCACGATCGTATTGCCATTGGTGGTATTGTGGCACTTCGTTGTCCGGCTCAGTCATTTCCAGTTCCCTTTTATAGGTCAGTCATTGTCGGGACCTTTGTTACCCCTAACTTTCCAGGCAGTTTCCTTATCCTGTTGATATACCCCATCTAATAATTTGTAGAGCCCGTGGGCAGTGTGGCACCACGTGTCAACAAAAAGGACGGCTTCAGTCACGACAGCATCCGCCAGGGCAGAACAATAGCCATTTTCTGTCCAGCTCAGGCCTATCCAGTACCCTTCTATAGGTAACTTGTTGCCAACTCATACAAGTTGTCAAATTGTGCGGCTTGCCTAAACTTTTCCAATTACAAGAAAGCTTAGATTAAGTCGTCAAGCCTCATTGGCTTCAAACTCTAATTAGCTTTGTGTCCATAATGGCTGCTCGATTAAACCCATTCAGTGACACGCAAAGTTCTCCCCCCTCTATCCATTGAAAAAGTTAGTTGAGTGGCAGGTAAATTCATTATTGTCGAGTTACTTGGACAGTTTTCAATCTTAGCATAGGATCTCACTGGATCTCACTCCTTACCCCTGTTGATTTTAGAGCCTGTGGGCAGTGTGCCACCCAAAATCAGTGTGGGTGAGCGTCGCAAGGACGCAGAGGTTCCCCAACATGGCGACTTAAGCATCTTTTGTCCGGCGCAATCCTATCCAGTTCCTGCATTCAGGTGGGCCACTCATGTCAGTCATTGTTCCTCAGGCAGTTTTCACTTGAGTTTAGTTCGGTGACATTTACAATATTGATTATCTTTCAGAGCCAGTTGGCAGTGTAGGTCCCAAAATAAGTGTGGGGGAACGGCTCAGGGATGCCGGTGCCGCATCCAAAGCCACTTTGACACTCTTTTGTCCTGCCCAATCCTATCCAGTACCGTCGTTCAGGTAAACCCAACCGTTCAGGCAGATTTCAGAATTAGTTATAGTTTAAAATTAAATTGCCAATCTTTTTTTTTTAGAACCTGTGGGCAGTGTAGCGCCCAAAATCAGTGTAGAGAACCGTCTGAAAAATGCCGAGGCTCAATTGGCTGCCAGTTGCACTCTCTTATGTCCTGGCCAAGCTTATCCGGTGCCCTTTTTTAGGTTAATCCCTAGGCGCTTTGGGCAGTTTTCTAGCTTACTTAGTTCTTAAATAATAAAACAAAAACTTTATAGAGCCTGTGGGAAGTGTTGGTCCACGACTCACCTCCGGTGACAAGACTCGAAATGTGGATATTGCCTCAGCCGGTAGTGGAACCTTACTCTGTCCAGCTCAGGCCTATCCAGTTCCATTTTTCAGGTGACTTTCCCGAGACATTCAGACAGTTATATAATAGTCGGGTAGGCGGGGTATAGAATAGTTTGCGGAATACAATTATTTATTTTTTCAGAGCCCATTAGTGGTGCTGCTCCCAGAGTGGCCCTCATTCAGAAAACCAATATTGAATACGTACGACTAAGCGGAATCGTGGCCATAATGTGCCCCGCGCAGGGTTTCCCAGTTCCCGCTTTTAGGTGAGGTCCAACATTCAGAGAGTTTTCCAGTTTTCTGAAGCTAAAAGATTTCTCTAGTTAAATTTCGTATTAAAAACTTCCAGAGCCCATTAGCAGCACTATGCCCAAAGTGATATCTTTGGCTAAGTTCGATATGAAGACTTATCCGGGTTCTTCTACTTTTGTGCTTTTATGTCCTGCTCAAGGTTATCCTGTGCCGGTGTTTAGGTAATCATACTGGAAATCCCAAGTATATATTCAGGCAGTTTTAATGTTTCGTTAGAGATCAGTGTCATAATTTCAAACTATAATTTCTTTATAGAGCCGGTTTCTAGTACTGCTCCCAAGGTTCCGCCTCTGCAATCACGACCTCTGGTAGTTCCTGGTCTTACCGATCTCTCAATATTGTGCCCAGCTCAGGGTTATCCTGCCCCCAGTTTTAGGTTGGTTTAATTTAATAAAAATCAACCCTTCGAGATTCCCACATTCTGTCAGTTTTTAAAAACTTAATTTTGCACAATTAACTGTTATTTAATTTTTGTAGAGCCAATAAGCAGTAGTCCGCCAAAGATTAACGCACTTACCTACAAACCCAACATTGTGGAGTCCATGGCTACCACCGCCATACTTTGTCCTGCGCAAGGCTATCCGGCTCCCAGTTTTAGGTGGGTTTTTTTATAAAAACTTTGTCTCAACGTCAGGCTTAGGTTTCAATTTCGTTAAAAATATAAGTTTTTTGGTAAGATTGACTGTAACCACTTTTGCCCTAGAACCCGTCGGAGGTAAAGCTCCCACGCTGCTCTCAAATGACATCAAGCGCTCTTGGATTGAAAGGATGCTATCCACGAATTTGGCCCTCTTCTGTCCCTCCCAGGGTTTTCCAGTACCAGCCTTTAGGTTAGGCCAAAAGTATTTACAATCTCGGTTTAAACTTTTGTATAATACAACGGGTAGAAGTGTTAGAGGATTAATAAGATAAAATTATTATTATACTATCATTTGGTGTTTTTTGTTGAGACCCTAGACTAACATTTGTTTTAGTTAGTTTATTATAGATTTATTATAGATTAGTTTTCGAATCTATAATAAATGCTTTTTAATATACTCTTCGCAGAGCCCATTTCGAGCACAGCTCCCAGGACTCCAGAGTTAGTTCAGAAACCCCTGGAATTGCTAGAAGCACATGCTATATCATTGCTGTGCCCGGCTCAGGGTTTTCCGGCTCCTAGTTTTCGGTAAGCCGAACTCAACTTTTCGTTAAAATAAAAATCTACAAGATTACTTCATACAGAGGAAACCAAAGGAACCCCTTTAGCATTGTAGTTTTCCCACCATCCCATACATTCAAGCCATACCCTTGATAGACCCCAATGTTGTTATCTTCCCGCAGAACCCATTTCGGCCAAGGCGCCTGTTCTATCGGTGGACACCAAGTGGTCCGGTATCGAGAGGCGTTGCGGCATGGACATAGTGCTCCTTTGTCCCGCCCAGGCGTATCCGGTGCCCATTAGCAGGTTAGAATCGTCGGCCCTTTGAGAGCGCGTCCGCAAACGTGACATTAATTATGCATGAGGAGTGTGAACTCTGGCCCCTGGTTTTGTTGTTTTTGGGGGTGGGGTAAAGGGTGGGTTGTTTGAGGGGCGGAGGGTTCATTCATAAAAATGCGCGCGCAAAGGAAAACACAAACAAAATTGGTACGCAGAAAAGTAAGCTATGTAAACAAAACAAACCATAAAAAGAGTGGCAAAAAGAGAGAGAGGTAGCCAAGCATGTGTGGGTGCTCCCCTTTCCCTTTCCATTTTGCAGTGGTGTGAGTGGGCAGTTTGTAAACAAACCGGCGCTCAGCTGATTCGCTCTCTCGCTCTCTTTCTCTCTCTCCCTCTCTCTCTCTCTTGTCACCGCGCATGCTTGGCATCCACAGAAATTTCCCAAACAATTTCCCCTCCGCCGCGAGTGTGGATTGCAACCATCTCGCTCGCACACCCGTTTATGAATGAACGCACGTTTTTGGGTCAACAACCGTTGGATTGTGCCACTTTCTTAAGGTCGTCTGACATTGAAAGGGGGCGGGGTGGGCGTCGGTGACCTCGACTTGTTGCGCGCTCAGCTGTTGCTGCCTTAACCCGCGATTCTGCGCATGTCCGTGGCCTCAACTTTGACCGAAATGAAATATGCATTATTTACCTATTTCTTCTTTCCGACTTGTGCAGTTGCCAAAGTTTTTTCGGGTCAGGTTCACGACCTCGTGGGGTCACGTCCAATGTCTAAGTGAAAGTTAGGGTGGCATCAAATTAGACGGAAAGTACTTTGCGACTTTCGTTGACCCCCTCGAGCACATTCAGCCAGTTTATTGTTTGCTTTCGCACAGGCTAATTAATGGGTGACTTCATTTACAGAGCCCGTTGGCGCCAAGGCCCCGACCTTTTCCCTCGAGTACAAGCTCATCGAGGTGGAAAAGTCAAAGGGCACGGCTTTCGCTCTTCTCTGTCAGGCGCAAGCTTTTCCAGTGCCCATCATTAGGTAAGCCCCACATTCAGAGCAGTTAACCAGGAAATTTAGTTTGTAATACTCGCACTATTACCACTTTCAAACCTTCCAGAACCCATTGGTTCCAAGGCTCCTGCTGTGCCAACAGGTGTTATGGTCTTTCAGCAACATGTTCCATTGCTTTCAACTTTCGCCATGCTTTGTCAGGCTCAAGCCTTTCCGGTGCCGGTTTTTAGGTAAAATTCTGAACGATAGAAATGTAATTTTTTCCCAAAAAAAAAGTACCAATAAGGAAAGCTACATGTGTATTCCCACATTCAGAGCAGTTACACAGCAAAGTCAGTTTATAATATTTTTACTCTATTATTATTACCTTCAACTTCCCAGAACCCATTGGTTCCAAGGCTCCATCAGTGCCAACAGGAGTGCTGGCCTTCCAGCAAAATGTTCCAATGCAGTCCACCTTTGCAATGCTTTGTCAAGCTCAAGCATTTCCAGTGCCAGTTTTTAGGTAAAATAAAATAAGGGAAAACAATTAATAGGGATTTTTGTGGTTACAATCCAAATTGAATTCAAAAATTTCCGTTGCCTGCTTTGAAGTAAACTATAGAAAGAGTATTGAGATATTTTTAACTTCAAAAACCAAAAATCATAGATTTATATAAACCCAATATTCAGACAGTATTCTTTTCGGTAATTTCCGAAGCCAAATCAACAATTGCTTTTGCCTTTTTAGAGCCTGTGGGATTTAAGGCACCCAGTTTTCCCAGTGTGGCCTCAACTTTTACCATTCAGACGCCCCAAAATAGCGAATTGGCCCTCACCTGCGAGGCCCAGTCCTATCCTGTGCCCGTATTTAGGTAACTTAAGCCCTCTTCTAACAAGGTCCAACACTGTTCAACTGGTTCTGTATAGGATTAACTCATGCATGCCAAGATGTTGATTGAAATTTATTTATTTTAGAACCCGTGGGGGCGAAGGCTCCGACGTTTTCGAGTGACTCCAAGGGCAGCATATTCGAGCGATCGATTAATGCCAGCTTTGCCCTATTGTGCCAGGCTCAGGCTTTTCCTGTTCCCATCATTAGGCAAGTTTAGGTTAATAGGCTTGTGGGTAACACTTTTCTATAAACTTTACAGAACCCATTGGTGCCAGGGCTCCAACATTCTCCTCCGACTACAACTCCTTCTCCTATGCCCGTGCTGTGGGTCAGAGTTTTGCAATGCTTTGTCAGGCTCAGGCTTTTCCAGTGCCCATCATGAGGTTAGCTTTCATATTGGTTTCCATCAGGCGGTTTTCATAGTTTTAGTTAATTGTTTGTTTACTAAGTTTGAGGTCATTAATTACAGAGCCTATTGGCGCCAGAGCTCCCACCTTCTCAACCGATTCCAATTCGTTTTCGTACACCCGCGCTGTGGGTCAGAGTTTTGCGGTGCTCTGTCAGGCTCAGGCTTATCCTGTTCCCATCATGAGGTTAGAAATAACTTCATTTACCATCAGGCAGTTTTCCCGTACCCATAGCATATTTATTTAAATGCCCAATAATTATTTACAGAACCCATTGGTGCTAGGGCTCCCACATTTTCAACGGACTCGAATGTATTTTCCTATATTCGGCCAGTGGGTCAAAGCTTTGCTTTGCTCTGCCAAGCTCAGGCCTATCCAGTTCCTGCTATGAGGTAGTCCTTTAGTACACAACATTCAGGCAGTTTACTAGACCTTTCCTAAGAACACTCCTAAATTATTTTATTTTGACTTGCAGAGCCTGTTGGTGCCAAAGCTCCAACCTTTGCTACTGTTTCCAAGATTTCCAGTCTACTCGGCGCAAGCTCGAGTGATATTGTGCTGCTTTGCCAGGCTCAGGCATTTCCAGTTCCATATACCCGGTAATTCCCAGCAATTCAGGCGGTTAAAAAGATTTCTCTCTTGTTTTTCCCAGAACCCGTTAGTGCCAAGGGTCCAACCTTTGCTTCCGATATGAAAAGCTATACATTTGTGCGTAATTTTCATCAGAGTTTCGCGTTACTGTGTCAGGCGCAGGCCTATCCAGTTCCCCTGATAAGGTAGTCATTAAACTAAACATAAGATCAAACCCGTATTATCCCCTTAAGAAGCATATTGTTATTCTTTTTGTAGAGCCAGTTGGCGCCAAGGCTCCCACCTTCTCTGGCGAGTCCAAGAGTTTCACATTTGTCAAAGAGATATCCACTAGTTTTGCTCTACTCTGCCAGGCGCAGGCATTTCCAGTTCCCATCATCAGGTTAGTCCAACATTAGGACAGTTTTCTTTATCTAGACATAAAGTGTAAGCTCACATTAGTGATAATGATTTTCAGAACCCGTGGGTAGTGTATCCCCTAAAATATCCGGTGGCCGGCTGCAGGAAATAACCCAGTCAGCGACCACAGACTTGGCCATCTTGTGTCTGGGACAATCGTTTCCCACACCCGCGTTTAGGTAATGAAGGTTTTACCCCTCAAAATCAACATTCAGGCAGCTAAATAGGATTCCAAAGTGAAGACTAATCGATATACGATTTATTCCAGAACCCATTGGCAGTGTATCTCCTACAATATCGGGAGATCGCCTGCAGGAACAGACCCAAAAGCTGGGCAACAGTTTCTCTATTCTTTGCCAGGGTCAAGCATATCCCCATCCAGTGTTTAGGTACATATGCATTAATATTTAGTCAGAGAGACTTTCAGGCAGTTTAGCTAGGAAGATAGGTTCACCTTCTTTTGATCCTCTTGCCTTGATATAAATTATATATCACACTTTCCAGAACCTGTGGGTCTCGTAAAGCCCCGCATTGCAATAAAAAGCATTGAGATCAACGAAGTGCCTATTTATGGCACCTTTGTGGGACATTGTCCAGGACAGGGGTATCCAGTACCGGTTTATAGGTAGATTGCTAGGTCCCCCTCACTAGGTCGAGGATAGGTCTTCCCCAATCCCCAGAAAGTGGTGCACAGAATGAGCAGGTAATTGCAAACTAAATTAATAATAAAGGTAAGTAAGATCCATCATCCAACCTGAAGAAGGTAAGTAGCTCTCGGATTCAAGAAATACAGCTCACTAAGAAGACTGCCTCACTCTGTGCCCACATCGTCCCAATGCCAACTCTGAACCATAGAGCTCTCCATTAACACTCTCCTCTCGTTCCAGATGGTACAAGTTCATCGAAGGCACAACTCGCAAGCAAGCTGTGGTGTTAAACGATCGTGTTAAGCAGGTCTCCGGAACTCTCATCATTAAGGACGCCGTTGTCGAGGACTCTGGAAAATATCTGTGCGTGGTTAACAATTCTGTGGGAGGAGAAAGCGTTGAGACCGTACTCACCGTCACTGCCCCGCTTTCCGCTAAGATCGATCCCCCCACACAGACAGTTGACTTCGGACGCCCAGCGGTATTCACATGCCAGTACACCGGAAATCCCATCAAGACAGTTAGCTGGATGAAGGACGGCAAGGCCATTGGTCACAGCGAACCTGTGCTGCGCATTGAATCCGTGAAGAAGGAGGATAAGGGCATGTACCAGTGCTTCGTGCGGAATGACCAGGAATCGGCGGAGGCCAGTGCTGAACTGAAGCTCGGAGGTCGCTTTGACCCACCCGTCATCCGACAGGCCTTCCAGGAAGAGACCATGGAACCCGGACCAAGTGTATTCCTTAAGTGCGTCGCCGGCGGAAACCCCACACCCGAAATCTCCTGGGAACTGGACGGAAAGAAGATTGCCAACAACGATCGCTATCAAGTCGGACAGTATGTAACGGTCAACGGAGATGTGGTTTCCTACCTGAACATAACCTCGGTCCATGCCAACGATGGTGGTCTCTACAAGTGCATAGCCAAGAGCAAAGTGGGCGTGGCAGAGCACTCGGCCAAGTTGAATGTGTACGGACTGCCCTACATCCGTCAAATGGAGAAGAAGGCTATCGTGGCTGGCGAGACCCTCATTGTTACCTGTCCCGTAGCTGGTTACCCCATCGATTCGATTGTCTGGGAGCGAGGTAAGTTGCTTTAAATTTTCTTAGCTGAACCTTTTTAACCTTATTTCTTAAATTAGATAACCGCGCCCTGCCCATCAACCGCAAACAGAAGGTCTTCCCCAATGGAACGTTGATTATCGAGAACGTGGAACGCAACTCAGACCAAGCGACCTACACTTGTGTGGCCAAGAATCAGGAGGGATACTCTGCCCGCGGATCTCTAGAAGTTCAAGTAATGGGTAAGTCGAAAATTCCAACTCATTCCCAGACTTTCCCAAGCTCTGGTCGATGCTACATTTTTGGGAGGGTCTCAAGTTTTCAGCTTCAACGTTGGTCGATAGTCTTTCTCTTAAACGCATCCCCAAACCCCTCGCTCAGTTCCGCCGCAGGTGGTGCCCTTTGACTTTGGGGAGGAGACCATCAACATGAACGACATGGTCTCGGCCACGTGCACGGTGAACAAGGGCGACACTCCGCTGGAGTTGTACTGGACCACGGCGCCGGATCCGACGACGGGCGTGGGTCGCCTGATGTCCAACGACGGCATCTTGATCACCAAGACGACGCAGCGCATCAGCATGCTGAGCATAGAGTCGGTGCATGCCCGCCATCGAGCGAATTACACGTGTGTGGCCAGGAATGCGGCTGGGGTTATTTACCACACGGCAGAGCTGCGTGTCAACGGTTCGCTTCTAGAATCCTGAAGTCTTAGATTGATTAGTCCTTTGGTTTTTGCTATCCGTTTCCCTGATCCTTCACGCCCCCCTCCGCAGTGCTGCCCCAGATTGTGCCCTTTGACTTTGGCGAGGAGAGCGTCAACGAACTGGACATGGTCTCGGCCTCCTGTACGGTGAACAAGGGCGACCTGCCTATCGATGTGGCGTGGACTAAGAACGGCGGTCGAGTCTACACCAACGATGGCATCGTGGTGACCAAGACCAGCACCCGCATGAGTGTCCTGAGCATTGAATCCGCCAGGGCGCGTCATGCGGGGAACTATTCCTGCGTGGCCACCAATAATGCGGGCGAGACCCGGCAATACGCCATCCTGGCCGTTAATGGTTAGTAGCCTCGATTTTGCAAATGATTCCTTGGAGATTTTGATTGATTTTCCGTTGGTTATCTTCTGTTAACCCAACCCCACCTTTCCCCAGTCTTACCCCAGGTCGTGCCCTTTGACTTTGGCGAGGAGAGCATCAACGAGTTGGATATGGTTTCGGCCTCGTGTACGGTTAACAAGGGCGATCTGCCCGTGGACATCTACTGGACGAAGAACGGCGGTCGTGTGTACACCAACGATGGTCTGATTGTGACCAGGAATAGCCAGCGCCTGAGTGTCCTGAGCATTGAATCCGTGCGAGCACGTCATACGGGAAACTATTCCTGCGTGGCCACCAACAACGCGGGGGCCATCACCCAGTCCGCCATGCTAGCAGTCAATGGTTATTGTCCAGCCCATAAGAAGTCAGTTTCTTAAGTTTGTCTTTCTTTGCTTTTTGCCATCCTTTCCCCGCACATCCATCCAGTCCTACCGCAAATAATGCCCTTTGATTTTGGTGAGGATGTGATCAACGAACTAGACATGGTATCCGCATATTGCACCGTAAACCGGGGGGATCTACCCGTCGATATAGCCTGGACCAAGAATGGCGGTCGCGTTTACACCAACGATGGTCTGATTGTCACCCGGAATAGCCAACGCATCAGCGTTCTGAGCATCGAATCCGTGAGGGCCCGACATGCCGGGAACTATTCCTGCGTGGCCACCAACAATGCCGGAGAGACCAGGCAATCCGCCATCCTGGCGGTCAATGGTTAATCTCAAGAAGCTCTTAAAAGCGGTTTTTGTTTCTTCGGTTTTCGTTTGGTTCTTAACCCTTTTCCCTCTGTCCTTTCATTACCTCCATTGCCATGCAGTTCCACCTTCGATAGCGCCGTTTTCCTTCGGTGATGATCCTGTGAATACGGGTGAGAATGCCGGAGTGCAGTGCATGGTGCAGAAGGGCGATGTGCCCATCACCATCAAGTGGACGCTCAATTCGAGACCGATCATCAACGGCGAGGAGGGAATCACCATACTGAAACTATCACCCAAGACGAGTGTTTTGAATATAGCCGCTGTCGAACAGGATCATCGAGGGGTGTTTAAGTGCATAGCAGAGAATAAGGCGGGTTCTAGTTTCACCACATCGGAGCTAAAAGTCAACGGTACACGGAGAAGGCACCTGACTCTAAACACCTTTTATTTTGATTTGATTCATTTACATTATTATTTTACATTATTTTATTTAATCCTTCCGGTTTCTGCAGTTCCTCCTCAAGTATCGCCCTTTAATTTTGGCACCGAAGTCTTAAATATGGGTGATGTTTTAAGCATCACGTGTAACGTTCTCAAGGGTGATTTACCCCTAAAAATCCATTGGACTTTGAATGGTGAGCCTGTGGCGACAGGTGTGGATGGCTTCACAGTGATGCAGTTAAACCAACGCACCAGTTACCTGAGTGTGGATGCACTGGAGGCCAAGCATCGCGGCTCCTACAGCTGTGTGGCCCAGAACTTGGCAGGTCGAGCGATTTATTCCGCTGATCTGCAAGTGAATGGTTGGTGAAACCCCCATATGATCTCTCTATATCCGTCTGTAAAGTTGCTTCCTACTAACACGAACCTGGTTTATTTGGTGGCTTAGAGCTCTGTCTTCTTCTCTTAAGTAAAAGGATTTCCCTTCTGTAGTTGCACCACAGATCAGCCCCTTTTACTTTGGTGATGAGCCTCTGAATCGCGGCGAAGTGGCAAGTGTAAACTGTGTGGTTCCCAAAGGGGACTTGCCACTTGATATCTATTGGACTCTGAACTCCGCTCTCATTGTAAACGGTGAGCTGGGATTCACGTTGGTGCGGCTGAATAAGCGAACCAGTTCGCTGAATGTTGATTCATTGGAGGCTGTCCACCGGGGCAGCTACAAATGCATAGCGAACAATTCAGCGGGATATGCTGAATACGTTTCCACACTAGATGTGAACGGTTTGTTTGATTTAATCTCTATTTCTAGATATTTTATTTAGTTTTTTTTTTGAGTTACTTATTTTGATTTCCTCTACCTCATCTCCATTTCTTCAAAAAGTTCCTCCACAAATCCAAGCCTTTGACTTTGGTACTGAGCCAGCGAATACTGGTGAAATGGCAGGAGGTTTTTGCATGGTCCCCAAGGGTGATCTGCCCATGGAGATCCGCTGGACCTTGAACTCAGCACCCATCATTACCGGTGAACACGGATTTTCCCTGTCGCGTCTTAATCCGCGTACCAGCTCCTTGAGCATCGATTCACTTGAGGCCAGACATCGAGGACTGTACAAATGTATTGCCTCCAACAAGGCGGGCAGCGCTGAATATAGCGCTGAATTGCACGTGAATGGTCATTACTCATATCATACTCATATTTCTTAGTTAACAGTTTATTTGTTTTTATTTATTTGAATTTTAATCGTAATCGTTTGCCACTCACTCCCCGTCCATTTAAGTGCCGCCACAGGTGTTGCCCTTTAGTTTCGGCGAATCTGCCGCCGATGTGGGCGATATTGCCAGTGCCAATTGTGTGGTGCCCAAGGGAGATCTGCCCCTGGAGATACGCTGGTCCCTCAACTCGGCTCCCATTATAAACGGCGAAAATGGTTTTACCTTGGTGCGTCTAAATAAGCGCACGAGTTCTCTGAATATTGATTCGTTAAATGCATATCATCGCGGTGTCTACAAGTGCATAGCCACAAATGAGGCGGGCACCAGTGAATATGTAGCTGAATTACAAGTTAATGGTTTGTCCTCACATAAAATATAAAAATATGAGCAAATAAGAGCACGCTTAATATCTATATTGTCTTCACTTAGTGTTGTATGTTGGTGTTTGGTGTTGGAGCAGTATTTCCTTAGCGCTGAATATAATATATATCAGCTGAATAATAACTGATTAAAGCAAGAGTGTAGAATAATTTCAAATTGACTAAAGGGACGTTCTAAGAAGCTGTTTTGTCATATTGGTAGTTCGAGTATTGAGTTCTCCCTCTCATTTGTATGTAGTGCCCCCTCAAGTCATGCCCTTTGTTTTCGGTGAGGAACCTTCCAACTACGGTGATAGCACCGCAGTCCAATGCATGGTCTTCAAAGGCGACACACCTCTTCAGCTGCACTGGACTCTAAATGGACAACCAATAACCAACGAGAACGTCGGAATACGCATCATTAAAATGTCCCCTAAACTGAGTTCCTTGAGCATCGATGCCATCAACGGCCATCATCGGGGGCTGTTCAAGTGTATAGCCACCAATGCGGCAGGGATGTCCGAGCAAAGCGCTGAATTGGTGGTCAATGGTTAATATACAGAAAGTGTGGCTTTTAAGTTTTTGAGTTGCTTTCTTTTCGTTTATCCTCCTCCGAACTCTAATCCCAATTTCTGCGATTCAGTTCCTCCTCAAATCCGACCCTTTGACTTCGGCGATGAGGCTTCCAATTCTGGCGAGACCATGGGTATCCAGTGCACGGTGATCAAGGGAGATTTGCCCATCAACATTACGTGGGTTCTCAATAACCATACCCTGAACAGTGGGGACATGGACGTGGTGATCGGTCGCATGTCCAGCAAGTCGAGCACCCTGAACATCGACTATATTGCGGCCGAGCACCGCGGGGTCTACACCTGCTTGGCTCGCAATCAGGCGGGCGAGAGCAGCTACAGTGCGGAGTTAAAAGTTAACGGTTATTACCCCCTGAACTCTTTCTTAGAAGTTAACATTTATTTTGGTTTATTTCCTAAATGATTTTAAAATGATACCCCCAACCCAGTCCTGCCCAGCATCCATCCGTTTAGCTTCGATGCGGAGGCCAATGAGGGCGATAGCGTCCAGTTGACCTGTCACGTGGCCAAAGGCGATCTCCCCTTGAGAATTCGCTGGATCCACAACGGACTACCCCTCTTCACGCACCTGGGCGTGATGGCCAACAAGATCGGGGATCGGATTAGCCTGCTCACCGTAGAGTCGGTGAAGGCAGCCAATTCCGGAAACTATAGCTGTGTGGCTAGCAACAATGCGGGGAACGTGAGCTCAAGCGCCGAGCTGCTCGTCAATGGTTACTAACTAAATTACGTAGACTTGAGTTAACCCTCTGTTGATTGAGCTTATTTGACATCCAACCCCCAATCCCTCACTCACTTCCCAGTTCTGCCCCAAATCGTGCCCTTCGCCTATGAGGATCTGATAAACATGGGCGACTCCATCGATTTGTTTTGCCAAATCCAAAAGGGCGACCGCCCCATCAAGGTGCACTGGAGTTTCGAGAGGAGCGCCGGAGATTCCGATTCAGGACTCGATCATTTGCAACCCCAGATGCGCACGAATCGCATCAGTGGCAAGACGAGCATGCTTTCCATTCCGAGTGCTACTCCGGCACACACCGGGCGATACACCTGCATAGCCAGCAATAAGGCTGGAACGTCTACGTATAGCGTTGACCTAACAGTGAACGGTACTAAAATTGATAGGATCTTCAACTAGTCTTGGTTACGGTTACTAAAGGTCTTGATAGTTTGCGTTGCTACTAATCTAATCCCCCATCCTTCTAACTTAATCTGTCTAACTGAGCCTGTGAGACCCGCAGTGAACTTACCTATTTGGTTTTGAATTTCCGCTCCCAAGTTGCCCCCAAGATAGCGTCCTTTGATTTCGGGGAGGAGCCTCTGAACTACGGGGAACCTGCTTCTGTGCAATGCACCATTTTGGGGGGCGACCTGCCCATGAATGTCACCTGGCTGCTGAATAACGCCACCATCGATAGTTTCCACGACATATCCTTCTCGCGGATCGGCAAGCGGATCAATGTGCTCTCGATAGAGTCCGTGTCCGCTCATCACGCAGGATTCTATTCGTGTCACGCGCAGAATAAGGCCGGAATCACGGCGCACTCGGCTCGTCTGATTGTGAATGGTTAGCCGAAGGAGATAAGATAACTCTTACTAAATATAAGATTAATGCACATTGTTTATGATTTACCTATGTTGATTTGAATTCCCTTGAACCCAACCCAATATCAGTACTGCCAAAAATAAGTCCCTTCAACTTTGGCGAGGAGTCCATGAGCTACGGCGAGTTTGTCAATGTACAATGCACAATATCGGGTGGAGATCTGCCTGTGAACATTACCTGGACCCTCAATAATCAGCCTTTTGAGGATTACCTTGAAATCTTGACCACCAAGCGTGGAAAGCGCATCAATGAGCTGACAATCGAAGCGGTGTCGGCCAAACATGCTGGAAACTATTCCTGCATTGCCGAAAATAGAGCCGGTGTTGTTAACCACACGGCCGAGCTGAAAGTGAATGGTTAATACTTTTGCAATATTTAGAATGCTTTTTGATTTATTCTTTCGTTCTATACTTCCCTTACCCCCAACTAAAAATCCCCTAAACAGTGGCTCCCAAAATTTCCCCCTTCGATTTCGGAGATGAACCCTCAAATTTCGGCGAATCAGCTAGCGTTCAGTGCCTTGTGACCTCTGGTGACTTTCCGGTCAGCTTCGCGTGGCTCTTCAACGGACGTGAGATCAATGAGAATGTTTATGATGTGTCCATGGTCAAGTTGGGAAAGAAATTCAGCGCGTTGTCGATAGACTATGTCCGCGATCACCATGCCGGGAATTATACGTGTGTTGCTGTCAATCGTGCCACCTCTGTTAACTTTACCGCCGAACTGGTGGTGAATGGTACTATTGCCAACAGTTTTTTAAACCTTCTGTTTTTCCTCATTTTTATTAACTTATTCTTTGCTACTTCCTCCCCCTCCACTTTTCCACCAAGTGCCCCCAAAAATTTCACATTTTGACTTTGGCGATCATGCCGTCAACTTTGAGGAGTCCGTCTCTGTGAATTGTTTAATCTACCTGGGCGATCTGCCCATGGATATCAACTGGCTGTTCAACGGGGCCCACGTGAACGCGTATACCGGAGTGTCCATTGTCAAGGGTGGCAAGAAGGCGAGCATCCTGACCATCGATTCCGTGCATGCAGGACACGCGGGAAACTACACCTGCAAGGCGCGAAATGATGCGGATTCGGCGGAATATACGGCAGAGTTGATTGTGAATGGTGATTGAGTGGGACCTTCAGATCAGACAGAGCTACCTTTTATTGATTTCATTATCGTTTTAAATCCTACATCCCTTCTACACCCATTTAGCCCCACCCAAAATTGCGCCCTTCGACTTCGGGCAGTCGCCATCGAACTTCGAGGACTCTGTTTCTGTCAACTGTCTGGTCACCTCGGGTGATCTGCCCATCGATATCGAATGGCTGTTTGGTAGAGAACCCATCAATTATGCGACAGGCATTGCGGTTTTACGCGGGGGCAAGCGGACCAACCTCCTTACAATAGATTCAGTGCATGCAGGTCATGCGGGAAATTACACATGCAAAGCGAGGAACAAAGCGGCAAGCAGCGAATATTCAGCGGCCCTGATTGTTAACGGTTGGCAGGGGACAATAATTACCTAACTTTGAATAAGAGTTCTTTCTTGATTTCCTGAGAATTATTTCTCCATACCACTATCCTTACAACTAGCTCCGCCCAAAATCACACCCTTCAGCTTTGGTGAAGAGCCTGCCAATGTGGAGGACTCATTGTCGGTGACATGTCTCATTACAACTGGAGATCTACCCATCGATATCGAGTGGTTTTTCAACGACTACGGCATTAGTTCCTATTCGGGAATTTCGGTTATGAAGGGAGGCAAGCGTAATAGTGTACTTAGTATCGACAGTGTCCAGGCCCGTCATGCGGGAAATTATAGTTGTCGGGCCAAAAATCATGCTGCTGCTGTTAATTATACCACCGTCCTGATTGTGAATGGTACTTCTTTTTAAGGGTCTACTATTAATATTAATGTTTGCTTTCATTTATTAATTACTCCATTTGAATTTGTTAATTTAAAACTCCCAAAGCTCCCCCGAAGATTACACCTTTCGACTTTGGAGATGAGCCCACCAACTTTGAGGATTCTGTATCGGTTACTTGTCTCATATCCAGCGGAGATTTACCCATCGATATTGAGTGGTTCTTTAACGATTACGGCATTAGCTCCTATTCGGGAATTTCGGTTGTGAAGGGGGGCAAGCGGAATAGTGTACTGAGTATCGATAGTGTCCAGGCCCGTCATGCGGGAAATTATAGCTGTCGGGCCAAGAACCATGCCGCTGCTGTAAATTATACCACCGGCCTGATTGTGAATGGTATTACTTCATTGCGTTCTTCTATTAAGCATAAATGTTTCTTTTTATTTATTAATCTTTCCGTTTGACTTTATCCCAAAGTTCCCCCAAAGATTACACCTTTTGACTTTGGAGATGAGCCCACCAATGTTGAAGATTCCGTGTCGGTCACTTGTTTAATATCCAGTGGAGATTTGCCCGTCGATATTGAGTGGTATTTTAACGATTACGGTATTAGTTCTTACTCTGGTATCACTGTTCTCAAGGGAGGGAAACGAAGCAGTGTCTTGGGTATAGATAATGTCCAGGCACGCCATGCTGGAAAATATAGTTGCCGTGCGAAGAATCATGCAGCTGCAGTCAACTACACCTCCGATCTTGTAGTGAATGGTATTTGGGAATTTATTTAGGAAGACTTAAGATTAGGATTAAGAGTTTTTATTAGTTTCTGTTATGTTTTAAAAACTTCAATCCCTAAAGTTCCCCCGAAAATCACTCCCTTCACCTTCGGCGAGGATCCTACAAATGTGGAGGACTCCGTTTCTGTCACGTGCTTGATCTCCAGTGGAGATTTACCCATCGATATCGAGTGGCTGTTTAACGACTATGGAATTAGCTCATACTCGGGAATGACGGTTCTTAGAGGTGGAAAGCGAACAAGCATGCTGACTATAGATAATGTTCATGCCAGTCACGCGGGGAAATATAGTTGTCGGGCCAAAAATCATGCAGCTGCTGTTAATTATACCACCGAATTGATTGTGAATGGTACTTCTTTTAACTTCTTAGTCTTGTAGATTAGCCTATGATTTTTTCTATATTTATCAATTTTTTTTTTAATCCAAAGTTCCCCCAAAAATCACACCCTTCACCTTCGGCGATGAACCGACAAATGTGGAGGATTCGGTTTCGGTGACTTGTCTGATCTCCAGCGGAGATTTACCCATCGATATCGAGTGGTTATTTAACGACTACGGAATTAGCTCCTTCTCTGGAATGACTGTCTATAGAGGAGGGAAAAGAACAAGCATGCTGACTATAGACAATGTCCATGCTCGTCATGCGGGGAAATATAGTTGTCGGGCTAGGAATCATGCATCCGCAGTTAATTACACAACTGAGTTGATTGTGAATGGTATTGCTAATAGATTTGTTAACTTAAAGCTAACTAGAGTTTATTCTTTCTTAAAGTTTAATTTTTGTACTCCTTCCTTATTACACTCAATTCACACTAAAGCCCCACCGAAACTAGCGCCATTTGACTTTGGTGAATCCCCTGCTAACTTTGAGGACTCCGTTTCGGTCAACTGCCTCGTTTCCTCCGGCGACTTGCCCATTGATATTGAGTGGCTGTTCAACGGGGAACCCATTAACTACGCTTCGGGAATTGCGGTCTTGCGAGGAGGCAAGCGGACCAGTGTTCTCACAATTGACTCCGTGCATGCAGGACATGCGGGGAACTACAGCTGCAAGGCCAAGAACAAGGCGGCCAGCAGTGAATATTCGGCGGCCCTAGTTGTCAATGGTTAATTTACTCTCTATGGGATATAACTTTAATCATTTTTAGCCACAGTTAAGTTTATTGTTTTATTTCCTCCCATAATATCCAGTTCCACCTAAAATCACGCCCTTCGACTTTGGAGATAACCCAACGAATGTGGAGGACTCTGTGTCGGTCATGTGTCTCATTTCCAACGGTGACTTACCAATTGATATCGAGTGGTTTTTTAACGATTACGGAATAAGCTCGTACTCCGGCATAAATGTAGTAAAAGGTGGCAAGAGGAATAGTATGCTAAGTATCGATAGTGTACAGGCGCGTCATGCAGGAATGTACAGTTGTCGGGCTAAGAATCATGCGGCCGCTGTCAACTATACCACCCAACTCATTGTGAACGGTATTCCTATTGAATGGTTTAAATGTTTTTAGTCCTAAGGATTTTCTTAATTTCTTGCAATTTTCATTAAAATTCCCCTTCACTCCAAAGTTCCTCCAAAAATCACGCCTTTCGACTTCGGAGACGAACCCACGAATGTAGAGGATTCCGTTTCGGTGACTTGTCTGATCTCCAGCGGGGATTTACCCATCGATATCGAGTGGTTTTTCAATGACTACGGAATTAGCTCGTACTCCGGCATAAATGTAGTAAAAGGTGGCAAGAGGAACAGTATGCTGAGTATCGATAGTGTACAGGCGCGTCATGCGGGGCAGTACAGTTGTCGGGCTAAGAATCACGCTGCAGCAGTCAACTATACCACCAAACTAATAGTTAATGGTACTTTTGGGGACATTTTTCGTTTACCTGTAACATATTTGTATTCCTATATTATTTCTTAAAACCTTTTGCGTTAAGACCCCATGGCTTTCCCTATTTTGTTCATTAGTTGCCCCTAAGATCGCACACTTTGACTTTGGCGAAGTGGCGGCCAACTTTGAGGACTCGGTTTCCGTGAACTGCCTGGTCAGTTCCGGAGACCTACCGCTCGACATCGAGTGGCTGTTCAACGACTATCCCATCAACCATTACTCGGGCATATCCACCTCGAAGATGGGAAAGCGCCTCAGTGTGCTGATGATCGATGCCGTGAATGCCCGCCACGTGGGCAACTACACCTGCAAGGCAAGGAATCTGTGGGCATCGGCTGTCTACACGGCCCAGTTGATAGTGAATGGTACTTTTCTTGGGAAGATGGAGCTTTTGTACAGCACTTGAGTGTCGTTCTGCTTTAGTTGGTTTCTATTAGTGACCACCCCCACTTCAGTTATTCCTAAACACAGTACACACTTACAAATTGCATGTTTGCTTTGGCTTTTGTGTCTTGGCTTTTGTGGCTTAGCTGTAAGGGGATCTGTAACGAATACGATGCATAGTTCTCCGACATCCCTTGATTACCCATTCTTTTCCAAGTGCCACCCCATATCAGTCCCTTTGAATTCGGCGATGAGCCCGCAAACTTTGGCGATTCAGTGACTGTGCAATGCACCATTTCGAAGGGCGACCAGCCGGTGGACATCACCTGGTTGTTCAATGACTATGCCATCAACGAGTACCACGGGGTCACCACTTCGAAGATCGGCAAGAAGGTCAATGTGCTAACGATTGATTCCGTGAACGGCAACAATGCGGGCAACTACACGTGCCGGGCCAGGAACAAGGCCCAAATGGTGGAGTACACAGCCGCCCTGATTGTCAACGGTGGGCCAGAGATCTAAAAGCATACTTAGTCCCTAGAGTAGATAGTGATCACCTTGTTTTGATTTGATTTTCCGTATTTCATTGTTGGTTTCTTACTGCTTTTGTGTTTGTGTATCCCGCAAGTCTTGCCCCAAATCACGCCCTTTGCCACCGGTTCGCAGCCCACCCATCTGGGCCAGTATATCACTTACCAGTGCACCCTGACGGAGGGCGATCTGCCCCTCAACATCCGCTGGACGTTCAACAACCAACCGCTTTTCAATGACGATGACCAGGACATCCTCATAGCCAAGATGGGTCGAAGGAGCAGTGTGTTGACCATCGAGAGTGTGGCCGATCGTCATGCGGGCAACTACAGTTGCCATGGGGAAAATGCCGCCGGCAGGGCCACATACAGCACCCAGCTGAGAGTTATAGGTCCTGACCCTTAGTGGTAGACTTAAGTGGAGCTTCCTAGCGATTATGATTTAATTTTGTGCACCTTTTGTTTTACCATCCCATCAAACGAAAAACGTAGTTCTTCCGCGCATCATACCCTTCGCCTTCGAGGAGGGACCCGCCCAGGTGGGTCAGTATCTGACGCTCCACTGCTCCGTGCCTGGAGGGGATCTGCCCCTGACCATCGACTGGACGCTGGATGGCCAGCAAATCTCCGAGGATCTGGGAATTACCACGGCTCGCGTAGGTCGTCGCGGAAGTGTGCTGACCATCGAGGCCGTGGAGGCCCCACATGCAGGCAATTTCACCTGCCACGCCCGCAATTTGGCGGGGCATCAGCAGTTTACAACGCCGCTGAACGTCTACGGTTAGGAATTCTCCGGGATTGGGTCGCTCGAGTAGTTTCTTTGTGGCCGATTACTAACCCCTGCGTCTGCAAAAAGTGTCGCTGCATGACTTTCTGTCTCTGCTGCTGCTGTCCTGACTCTCTTTTCTGACTCTCTGACTGATCTTAGATCAGCGGTCGGCAGCGCCCTATTAAGTGAGCATAGGGTTTTGTTCTGCCCAGCCGCTGCTCGCTCACGTATACTGTAGAACAGCGGTCTGCACACACACTCTGATGATCTGCCCAGTGCAATTTACTCATACAAATATTAAACAAAACGTTATTGTATGTGTGTGCCGACCGCTGTCTTAGATCCATCACTTTAGATTGAAATGGCCTGTAGCACTTCACACAAATAAGCTTGCATGTATGTCACCCAGATTGCACTGAACTGTACTGTTTAGAATAGGATACAAAACTAAGGGAAGAGTTCATTTTCGAGGTTTCTTTACTTCTATTTCGCTTCATCAGGGGGATTGCGATTTATAATCGTTGAGTGATAGGAATTTATAGGCTTAAGTTTTCTATCAAGGGTCCCCTCCTTACATTTTATATTTTATGTTTAACTTTTACTTCTCACATTTTGTTTTTTGGAAACTCTAAATTGAAGTGCCCCCCAAGCTGGCGCCTTTGCCCGCGAATTCGCCCCTGTACGTGGGCGACTACTACCAGCTGTCCTGCGCGGTGGTCCATGGCGATGCGCCCTTCAACATTACCTGGTACTACAATGGCGAGCCCGCCGGAGACTTGCCCGGGGTCACCATCCTGATGCACGGCCGGCGCAGCAGTTCGCTGAACATCGAGAGCGTCGGGGGTGACCATGCTGGGAATTACACCTGCAAGGGCGCCAATCGGGCGGGCGAAACTCTGGCAGAGACCACCCTGAGTGTCAAGGGTTTGTTCCAACTACTCCATAACAAAAATCCTTTGCTGGAGGTGGCTTCTTAGTAGTAGGCTCCTAGAATAGGACCAAGGCATCCTAGGCATCTGTATATCCCCACTCTAATCTATGTCTCTGTGTTTTTGGTGTTGGTACCGCATAAGCACGAACCTGTATTATACAACACGAGTTGGGGGTACTCGACATTCCCCATTCTGTACAGTGTGTGTTTGACCGATTGCACGGCTTTCTTATCACCCCATCCCCCGCAGAGCTGCCCCAAGTCGACCAGTTTCAGTTCAATGCCAACGGGGTGAATGGCGGCCAGGCGGTGCGGGTCATGTGCATGGTCTCCTCCGGGGATCTGCCCATCGACATCTACTGGCTGAAGGACGGACAGCCGCTGCTGCGCTCCATCTACCACAAGATTGACGAGTACACCCTGATCCTGTCCCTGCGCCAGACGACCGTCGGTGACTCCGGCAACTACACGTGTGTGGCCAGCAATGCGGCGGGATCGGCCAGCCGCTGGTCCATCCTGAAAGTGAAGGGTACTGCCGGTCACTCCGTTGTGTGAATAGCTTGTAAATTGTGACTTTTGTGTTCGTTTGTATAAAGTTATCCTTATTGATTCTATCCTGAAGGCCCACAAGTTTTATCTTTAAATAGGGATAGTTATAAAGATTTGATTACAAACATAGGGCAGCTTTTCCTACATGGTATTACAATTTATCACAAGTTGGGAATAGTTTAGATTGTCAGTTTATTATTGTGTTCACGAGTGTCGCAAAAATTTCACAAAAAAAAAAGGAAACCAATTCGAAACAAGATATTAGTAAGGCTACACCATCCATATTTTTACCAAATATTTTTACTATAATGTAGGTCCTAGCTAAGCACTGATTTCTTCCCAAGAGACCCCAATCAGCTAAAAATAAATACATTTGTTCAAGACTTAAGATTAGTTTCTACTTGGAAGTATTATGATAAAAAGAAAACTTATAAGTGAAATGGGTTTATTTTCTTAGAGGTTATTTTTTTACGACCTGAAAACTAAATAATGGCGCTCTTTCCTGTTCCCTCAATTCAATTAATTTTCCAAGAACCACCTGTGCTGTCTTCGCTGCTGCTTTCCGCTTCCGTTTGCGATGTCGGCGATTATGTGCAACTCACCTGCATTGCTAGTCGGGGTGCCACGCCCATTTTGTTCGAATGGTGGCTAGATGGGCGGCAGGTGCACGATGACGGCGACGATGACGTCACTCAGGCCACAGTGGGCGAGCACACGAGCCTACTGCTAATCAACAGGGCGGGTGAGGGGCATGCGGGCAACTACAGTTGCCGGGCGATCAACCAGGTGGGCGTGGCAGAACGCCGGACCAGGCTTGTTGTGAATGGTAATTTGGGGGAAACAGTTTTTCTGCCATTTCCAACTCACTTTCGTCTCCTCTTGCTCCAGCCAATCCAGTTTTTCTTCGACTTCCTTGATTTTATCGATATTCCGCATCTGTAGGCCAAAGACCAAGTGAAACCAAGTCGATTGAGGTCTAAATACTTTTGTAAATATGTGAAGTTTGAACTCAACCAGTAAACCGTTAAGCGTCGGGCAAAGTTAGTCAAGATCTAACCTAGGTCCCACTGATATCTATATCTACTCAGCTTATTCGATCGTTATCCATATGTCAAAACAGCTCAGATCTGACTCTGCACACATACATGCACAGCTATACCCACACACACACGGCACTCTACTAAGCACTGTCCTTGAAAGAGAATTCAGGGATACGACTCACAGCCTGACAGTTCCTAATTTGTTAAACTCTTCGAGAGGTTTTGGTTTTTATGTAAAATACAAGTTCACAGGGCTCATGCTCCAACACCGAATAAACCAATAGCAAGACCTAATCCAATATCATACTCGCTTCTAATTGTCTACTTAATCCAAACTAAACTTAAACGTAACTAAGGAACTCAGTCTTCCGTCAAACGAGACTGAGTATGTGCGCTTCCACAAACGTAAACAATTCGCCCTGATCTGTCCAGCCCTAAAGTACCCCACATATCCCATTCCAATCCTTCATTACTTATCTATTCCTTTATTAATCATTATTTACCTAGTTAGTAAGACACAAAACGAAGTCTGTTGGCGAAGAAATACAAAATGCCTAGAGTAACCTAAATCAGATCTTCGTTTTGCACTGATTGCATGAAATTTAACCTTTAGTTTGTTTTAACTTTAGTTTCATTAAATCCCCACTTTCATTTGTCCCTTTATCATCTTGGTTATTTGTGCTAATATTTCGGTTGTAGTTTGGCCTTTTACTTTCATCTTGATAATAAGTGAATGTGTGGACATGTTTTAATGTTCCCCAGTAGATGATCTTCAATCAACAGTTAAGTAATTGCAAAAAAAGAGGGAACATTGAGATATTTCCACACATTAAAAGAAAATTGAAATGATACGATTTATTTAATCTAATTTTCTAAAACTCGTTATCCAATAAAAATATGAAAAACTTGAAAAAATCATTTCACTTTGCTTGAATCTACGTCCGTCCTTCCGCTTCCTCTCAAACTCTTATCCAATTGCATGCAACTAATTATGCTAAGAAACCACCACATATCGACTAATATATTATCTTTTCACATCTGCGTCCACCTACAAACTCGACCAACAGTACCTCCCAGATGGATCCTTGAGCCCACCGATAAGGCCTTCGCCCAGGGTTCCGATGCCAAGGTTGAGTGCAAAGCTGATGGCTTCCCCAAACCTCAAGTCACATGGAAGAAAGCAGTTGGTATGAATAAATCCCTTTAAATCCCAAGAAAAGTACTAAGGATCAATTTTATTACAGGTGATACCCCCGGAGAGTACAAGGATCTGAAGAAGAGTGACAACATTCGCGTGGAAGAGGGCACTCTGCATGTGGACAACATCCAAAAGACCAATGAGGGTTATTACCTGTGTGAGGCTATCAATGGAATCGGTTCAGGACTCTCGGCAGTTATCATGATCAGCGTTCAGGCCCCTCCAGAGTTCACCGAAAAGCTGCGTAATCAGACCGCCCGACGAGGAGAACCCGCCGTACTGCAGTGCGAGGCTAAGGGAGAGAAACCCATTGGCATCTTGTGGAACATGAACAACATGCGACTGGACCCCAAGAACGACAACCGCTACACCATTCGCGAGGAGATCCTTTCCACCGGAGTTATGTCCAGTTTGTCGATCAAGCGCACCGAAAGATCCGATTCCGCCCTCTTCACCTGTGTGGCCACCAATGCCTTCGGTTCCGACGATGCCAGTATAAATATGATTGTCCAAGAGGTTCCCGAGATGCCCTATGCCCTGAAGGTGCTCGATAAGTCCGGACGCTCCGTGCAGCTGAGCTGGGCGCAACCCTACGATGGCAACTCCCCTCTGGACAGGTACATCATCGAGTTCAAGCGTTCCCGTGCCTCCTGGAGTGAAATCGATCGCGTTATTGTGCCCGGACACACTACCGAAGCCCAAGTGCAGAAACTGAGCCCTGCCACTACCTACAACATTCGCATCGTTGCCGAGAACGCCATTGGTACATCGCAATCCTCCGAAGCTGTGACCATCATCACGGCCGAAGAAGCCCCGTCCGGCAAACCGCAGAACATCAAGGTCGAGCCCGTGAACCAGACGACCATGCGCGTCACCTGGAAGCCACCGCCACGCAGCGAGTGGAACGGAGAGATCCTGGGCTACTATGTCGGCTACAAGCTATCCAACACCAACTCTTCGTACGTCTTCGAGACCATCAACTTCATCACCGAGGAGGGCAAGGAACACAACCTGGAGCTGCAGAATCTGCGCGTCTACACCCAGTACTCGGTGGTGATTCAGGCATTCAACAAGATCGGAGCCGGTCCACTCAGCGAGGAGGAGAAGCAGTTCACGGCCGAGGGAACGCCCAGCCAACCGCCCAGCGATACCGCCTGCACCACCTTGACCTCGCAGACAATCCGTGTCGGCTGGGTGAGCCCACCTCTGGAATCCGCCAATGGAGTGATCAAGACTTACAAGGTTGTCTATGCCCCCAGCGACGAGTGGTATGGTAAGTATAGAATTAAATCACTTATTAATGCTTAAGTAAATATTCCACTCTCATGATCTTGCTATTCTTTAAGCAGATACAACTTTATAATATTTTTTCTATATTTAACAAACTATTTTAGATGAGACCAAGCGACACTATAAGAAGACTGCCTCCTCCGATACCGTTCTCCATGGCCTTAAGAAGTACACCAACTACACAATGCAGGTCCTTGCCACCACAGCCGGAGGTGATGGAGTTCGCAGCGTACCAATTCACTGCCAAACTGAACCCGATGGTGAGTTATAATTATGATCAAATCACAGATCAAGTTTCTAATCACTTTCCTCTTACAGTTCCCGAAGCACCCACTGATGTGAAAGCCCTGGTTATGGGAAATGCTGCCATCCTGGTATCGTGGCGTCCACCAGCACAGCCCAATGGAATCATCACCCAGTACACCGTTTACTCGAAGGCCGAGGGAGCCGAGACTGAGACGAAGACCCAGAAGGTGCCCCACTACCAGATGAGTTTCGAGGCCACCGAACTGGAGAAGAACAAGCCCTACGAATTCTGGGTCACGGCTAGCACTACCATTGGCGAGGGACAGCAGTCCAAGAGCATAGTGGCCATGCCCAGCGACCAGGTGCCCGCCAAGATCGCCTCCTTCGACGACACCTTCACCGCCACCTTCAAGGAGGACGCCAAGATGCCCTGCCTGGCCGTTGGAGCTCCCCAGCCAGAGATCACCTGGAAGATCAAGGGTATCGAGTTCAGTGCCAACGATAGAATGCGCCTGCTGCCCGATGGATCGCTGCTGATTAAGTCGGTTAATCGCCAAGATGCCGGTGACTACTCCTGCCACGCCGAGAACTCGATTGCCAAGGACTCGATTACGCACAAACTGATTGTCCTGGCACCACCCCAATCGCCCCATGTCACCCTATCGGCCACAACCACTGATGCTTTGACCGTTAAGCTAAAGCCCCATGAAGGAGACACTGCCCCTCTGCATGGTTACACCCTGCACTACAAGCCAGGTGGGTATTTCCTAAAACTATGAATAAGTTCTGAAACATAACTTATTCTAACATTAACATTTCAGAATTCGGAGAGTGGGAAACCTCTGAAGTATCCGTGGACTCACAGAAGCACAATATTGAGAGCCTGTTGTGCGGCTCCCGTTATCAAGTCTATGCTACAGGATTTAACAAGTAAGAATAAAAAATTCTTGTTATAAATCCAGTCTAATAACCAACTTCTTCTAGCATTGGCGCTGGCGAAGCTTCGGACATATTGAACACCCGGACCAAGGGACAAAAGCCCAAACTTCCTGAGAAGCCGCGCTTCATTGAAGTCTCCTCCAACTCCGTATCGCTGCACTTCAAGGCCTGGAAAGATGGTGGTTGCCCCATGTCCCATTTTGTGGTAGAGAGCAAGAAACGGTAGATCATCATATGTCAAGAACACTTAAGAGCTCTCTTTAAAACTTTTTACCCCGCAGTGATCAAATCGAATGGAACCAGATCTCCAACAATGTGAAACCCGACAACAACTACGTGGTTTTGGACCTGGAACCCGCTACCTGGTACAATCTCCGCATTACCGCCCACAACTCTGCTGGCTTCACTGTGGCCGAATACGACTTTGCCACTCTGACCGTTACCGGAGGTATTTATGATCTGTTCTCCGATTCCCAAATGAATCCTGCATTGCTTTTGTACATAGAGTACTCTACGTTGACAGTTTTGGGGAAGGATTCTGAAAATACCAATCCAAGGGCCTCCTGTAAACCCATCAACTGGGCCTGGATTTCCGATGGAATGGTTTCGGGATCGCGACCCCAAAACACTGTCCATATACAAATAACAAGATGAGAAGCACCAAGCTTTACAATGTTGTACACCCAATTTCCTGAGTTTTTTGTTTGTCTTTACCAATCACAAAAAAGTTAGACCATATTTTAAAGAAATATGAGCAATTTTTAATTTTTTGCTTTCAATGTGAACAAATTGCACAGTATTTTATTATTTTTTGTTACCCACACAAAGCTTGTCGATATAGTTGCTTTACTTCTATTATGATTTTGATTACTTTGAAAATAGTTATTTATTTCGATTGTTAACTGCCAGAACTCAGAAGCACCCGAATAGTGTAAAATAATAATCATTTTCCTTACGTAAATGCAATTTGTTTCCTTCCGTTTTTATCAACAACCCCAATGAAGAGCTACTGCAACGTATACATATGTACATAACTGAATAGTTTACTAACTCACCAAACAGCCACGATTTTAATTTTTATTTACTTTATACTAGACCCAAGCCTTTGTAGTGCTCTAGATCACAGTATGAATATGTAGGACCTTCCATGTCAATTCCATTTTAAGCCCGTACTTGTTGAACTCAAGTTCAAAGTTAAAAAAAAAGTTTAAATTGATTATATAATATTAATAAATTATTTAAATGGTTTTATTGACGTGGAATGTCCTGGTATTATTTCTTATGGTTTTCCTTTTATATTATTTTTTGCATTTCTGTGCCCAGTTTGTGAAAGAGATTTTGTAAAATACACATCCATTGTGGAATAAGCAAATCGATTGAGCCCAAATAGCTGTCGTTATTACGAATATAAACTAAATGTTGTTAAACCTGCCGATCCATTCCCGAATCTATAGATTGTACAAAACTCCAATCGATGTACCTTCCTGCTAATAAGAATTTTTGAAATGATTTTCAATTTTTAACTCATTGAGTTAAAATTCCCCCAACCACAACTGGCCACAGAATCGATTCACATTAAAACATTACATTTTTTGAATTTAGCTAACTTGTTTTGCTTTATTTTGATTGATTAAAAATAGCAAAGTGCTCATTTACCATAAGCTTGGAAAAGACAAAGCAAATGTGAAACTCAATCCCAAGAATCGAGCAGAGCCACCATACCATAACAATCAAGCACAACAACCAAAGAATCTTTGAATCTTCATTCCTGTTATCTGGGAGTCCTGGCCAGAGAGTCTGATTGCGAGAGAGTTGATTTCTTAAACTTTTACTTATGGTTCGACTTATACTTATCACTACAGTCACACGCAGACATTTTCTTTTGGGTTTTTGCCATTTCGATTTAAATTTCGATTTTAGTTGATGTTATGTCAAGTTACAGTTGAGTTCCACCTAAGTTAGTTGGTTTATTTCAAGGAGAATTGTCTCGTTCTTGGAATGCTCTTCCATTCGTTTCGTCCAGTTTTAGCGATCTTACAACATACATCATTAACTAGCTCTAAGCGGATCACAAACAAATTGCATTTAAACGTATTTAAAAACCTAAACTAAACAGTTTTTTATAAAGTTACGAGTTTTTTAATAGTTTAACTAGTTCTCATATAAACTTACTCACATTTTGATGCGTGCTTAAAGTTCTGCGATATGTAAATTAATCGAAAACAAAAACTATAATTACGTTATATACTTTTCTCTCTTATGAATATCGAAATTTATGACTCAATATCGACAAGTTAACCTTTGAACTCTTTTCACCTGCCACAGTCTGTATTTGTATATGTATGTGTTGAGTGTTTACGAATTGTGCCCGGTACAAAGGTCAATGTGCCGGCAGAGATCAAAGGTTATTACTGATCTTTCTGTCTATCTCTCTCTCTCTCTCTGTGTGTGTCTCTCTCTCTGTCCCACTGTCCTGTTTTTCCACACCCACTGATTTGCCAAAAAAAACCACCCTTTGGTTGTTGTTGTTATTGTTGTTGCAGGCACTATCGCACCCTCGCGAGATTTACCCGAATTAAGCGCCGAGGACACGATCCGCATTATCCTCTCGAACCTAAATTTAGTTGTGCCCGTCGTGGCGGCTCTGCTCGTCATAATCATAGCGATAATTGTTATTTGTATACTGCGTAGCAAGGGCAATCACCACAAAGGTATCTATGCTGAAAAACTAATTAAGAATTTCGTTCTCTTTTCGGTTTCTCTCTACTTCTCTCTGAACACCACGAACCTTAAAACTTCAAAACACACCCCACACTTGCTCTTAAAAATATTGCCTGTACTGCCTGCCCCATATCCCCACTTGTTGTTGTCAATATGACCCGCCCAAAAATGCATGAATGGTTTGTATGGCCCCCTCGGGAATCTCTCAAGGCACCATTGCGCCCCTGGACGATGGAACGGGTCACGGGAACGTGCACACCCGCATCCGACTGCCCGCCTGGATGCCCGAGTGGCTCGACCTGAACTTCATGGTCCCCCTGATCGCCACCGTCGTCGTGGTGGCGGTGGGCATCTGCGTGGTGTGCGTGGCCTTATCCCGGAGACGAGCGGACGACATGCGCGGCGGCCAGAAGGATGTGTACTGTAGGTTCTCCGCCAAGGACTTGCCCACAAGCACAACGTCTTCCTATCTAATCATATCACCATTATTGTTTATTGTAGATCCTAGCAAAATATTTTATTTCTGTTTTGTTTCATATTGGCTAAATATTGGTAGGGATTAAGATTACATTTTTTGGCGATAACTGTTGGGTAATATTTAATTTGTTTTATAATTTTTCAACAATTAATAGTAAATTTTATATTATTCTTTTAAATTATTTTTTATATTGCCTAATATTCAGCCAATATGTCGATAAGTCTAGCCGTCACTCTTGAAAACAAAATGGTCGGTTGGTAAAAATTTTATTAATTACTGGAATGTCAATGTGTAGTTTGGCTTTGCATGATTTACTTATTGAGACATTTATACAAGCTACACTTACAAAAATAAACCAAAAGTACGCACTCCAAAAATATACCAACAAAAACAGCAAAACAAATACTGAAAATATACCAAACTATTAATTTAAAATATTTCGTATAATATATTCAACTAGTGTCAATAGCTGTGTGTACATATACAAATCATCATTGATATTTCATCGTCATTAAAACCAATTGGTCTATCAATTGTCAAATATGACTTGAAAGTTGTACTGAAACATCTAATAACGTCTGAAGAATAAATCAATTTGCTAAACGAATTGCAAATTTATTTATGATCAGTCGTTATTGGCTCTATGGAGTACACTATTTATATGCAATATATAAATTTAACCATAGTAAACGATATATCTATGCTAGCCCCATTGTTGTACATACGTTTTGCTTATAGCCAAAGCAACTTTCACAATCAGATTATCAAATACTACCATCTATCTATATCTACAACCAAATCCTCCACAAAACAAGACAAATCAAATCTATCGTATTCGTTTTTGAGTTCTGAATACTTTCCGTACTTTCCCCTTTATATACAACCAAAACTAAGATGCTTTTTGAAATCACCATCGAGATCCTTGATCGATGATTAAGTAAAGTCGAGTAAAATCCAAAATTAAGTTCATCGCTCATCTCATGTCATTGTTATCAATCGTAATATCGTAATAACCAGTTGGTATATTTTAAAATCGAAAACAAAAAACCAAAACACTTCACGTAACCTCTTTTGGAATCTTTTTACGCAATTGTAACTTGTATTTTTGAGCTACTAATTAGCACATTTAGTGTGTTGACATGCCGCACCAAAAACCAAAAAAAAAAAAAGAAAACCATAAATTAATTGTCAAATCCGGTAACGAGTGACGGAACAAGTCGAGATCGAAAGAAAAACAGAAGTAAAGTATGCGAGTTGTTTGAATGCGAGCAGCATATAATGAAGGAAAAGCATCTTCAGTGTTTCAATATTGAGTTGGCGTATCATATATTAATTCTAGACGATGTAGTTTACAATCAGACAATGGGACCCGGCGCCACCCTGGACAAGCGTCGTCCGGACCTGCGGGATGAGCTCGGCTACATTGCCCCGCCCAACAGGAAGCTGCCCCCCGTGCCCGGATCCAACTACAACACCTGCGACCGGATTAAGCGAGGTACAGTCATAAGTAAGCATCTAAATTTCCAATGCAACATTTATTAATGCCGAGGGTCCATGACTGGGGCGAAGGTTCTCCAGATCGCAGATCCCAGATCCCAGAACCAGATCCCTGGGCATGGCCCGGGGCTTAGTTCTTTCTTCCATTTACTTTGCGAACGAAAATAAAAACACACAAAATGTATTTTGCGTTGCTCTTGCATACACAAGGGGCTAAAATCTGCCCACATATCACACTCAAGCTCAGCTTTTCCGGACCCAAAAAATTCTTAGTGTTGCTTTTTTAAGCCGCTTCCTTTTCGGTTTCTCCCCCGACATTCCTGGCATGAAAAGAACTATTAAATATACCCATTTATAAATGTTGTTGTTAATTTAGATACATTTTTGTTGCCTATTTCGTTTTGGGAGTTTTCCAGCTTTGATTACAATTTATACTTATCGTTTAACCCTCTTGTTCCCCACGCACCAACTCCAAATCCCGCACCACTTCGGTTGCTTCAATTCGATTATGATTTCCATTGACTTATCTTTGATGTTGTACGAAATTGGAAATTGAAAAAAAACCACACACGAAACGAATCCATCCATACACACCCCAACCTCACCCTGAACCACATAAAAACCACTCTACGAATTGTCCAGGCCGCGGTGGCCTGCGTTCGAACCACTCGACCTGGGATCCCCGGCGACCCAATCTCTACGAGGAGCTGAAGGCACCGCCAGTGCCGATGCACGGCAACCACTATGGCCACGCCCACGGCAATGCCGAGTGCCACTACAGGCATCCAGGTAGGCGGAGCGGAGAGGAGCAACCGCTCTTATCCTCGGATTTTATTTCATTTCCATCCCCCATAAGGACCCCACTAACCCCACAGCCCAACCATTTGAAAAGAGTGGATCGGTAACTGAACAATAAAGTCAATTACTGCTTTAGTAAATGGTATTGAAACTCTTCAAGTTTTATAAATCGATCCCTCTTAGTATTTACCTACTTTTAAGTTACGTTACCCGCACTAACAAATAGTCTAACTCCTGGTCGCATCCAGCTAACTCAAGCTAACCAACTAGTAAGTAATCATTTGGTAATAAGGGGTAAGAAAATGGTAACAGGTATCATCGCAGCATACTAAAAACACTAAAACAAAAATCACTGAATCCACACGAACATTTATCAGGTCGAACACTCGTAATAATCGATTTATTCTCCCGCAAGGCATGGAAGATGAAATCTGCCCCTACGCCACCTTCCACCTGCTCGGTTTCCGCGAGGAAATGGATCCCACCAAGGCCATGAACTTCCAGACCTTCCCGCACCAGAACGGACACGCCGGACCAGTTCCCGGACACGCGGGCACCATGCTCCCGCCAGGACATCCAGGACACGTGCACTCCCGCTCCGGATCTCAGTCGATGCCAAGGGCCAATCGCTACCAGCGCAAGAACAGCCAGGGTGGACAGTCCTCAATCTACACACCAGCTCCCGAATACGATGATCCCGCCAACTGTGCCGAGGAGGATCAATATGTGAGTAGTGCATATGATGACAATGATTTGCAGATACCTGATATATTATTTAATATTCACAGCGCCGATACACCCGCGTCAACTCGCAAGGAGGCAGCCTGTACTCCGGACCCGGACCCGAATACGATGATCCCGCCAACTGCGCCCCCGAGGAGGATCAGTACGGCTCCCAGTACGGAGGTCCCTATGGACAGCCCTACGATCACTATGGCTCACGAGGATCCATGGGACGTCGTAGTATCGGTGAGTTAAAAAGTGCTATACTAAATACTAAAACAAACTATTTATAAATTCTTAAAACCTCAGGATCTGCTCGCAACCCTGGAACTGGATCGCCCGAGCCACCACCACCACCACCACGCAACCATGACATGAGCAACTCCTCATTCAACGACTCCAAGGAGAGTAACGAGATCTCAGAGGCAGAGTGCGATCGTGATCATGGACCACGCGGAAACTATGGCGGTAAGTTGGGAACTTGAGTCATCTCCCAGATAAACAGGATGTTTAAGTTTTTGTTACATTGAATATAAATTCACCATGATACATACGAGAGATTTTAACAATACCAATTCGCCATCTTTTTCAATTCTCTCTGTTCGAAATTTTGTGTAAAATATATTTTAGAAGACTCCAATGAGGGTGAGTGATCCTAGCCGAAGTTGAGTTAGTTTGTGTGATTATCACGATCATCATTCGAAATCTGATCACCTCTCATACTTCGATTTCTCACGAGCCCCTCGCCTCTCTCTCTTTCATAATCAACTATGTATAACTTCATAAGATATATCCAGCGATCATTAAAATCCGTCATTACCATTGAAAATGTCCTCGCATTTTTCAGAGATTTTTTGTTATCTCGCTCATAATTAAATATTCACGCTGTGTTTTGCTAAATTTTTGTAAAAGAACATCAACGTTTTAAATGTAAACGTAAATCTTAAGTTATTTCGATTACACTTTTGGTTTTGGTACACAATTTTAATATTTATTTATTTTTAAGACTCAATTCTAATGCACATTTTACATTTCATTTCACTTCATGGAGCACACCGTTTGCATTTCAATGTTTTATGTTTGTATCTAATCACAACCCGTGAACTCGAATTATTTGTCACTAGAAATCTGCATGGGAGGACCTTTTAGAGATCCCAATAAGTAAAGATAAGGGGGATCCGCACTTATTTTGTGAACCATACCTGCACGATGTTACTCATTTCTGATTGGAGGCCGAATTTATGATTTTTTTAGATCTAAGTCTATTTTATGTTTATGATTTCATATCCATTTCGAATTTTTTCTTTCTATTTTCTTTTATGGAACTTTATTAAATTTAAATATTACCCTACTCTATCGGTTCGGGCAACAAAAACCAATTTCTTTTGCAAATATTTCGAACCCCAAAATGCTGAACTCGCAGCAGTGAAGCGATCCCCACAACCGAAAGATCAGCGCACCACAGAAGAAATGCGTAAACTGATTGAAAGGTAAGACAGGCCAAGAGGCCTGAAAATAAATATTCACAAACCACACGTAAATCATCAGTTGTCGAAACAGTTGCACAGAAGTCGTTGATTGTAGTTCTGATGCAGTTTCTCTTTCACTAATCGCAATCAATTAATCTTCCTTTCTTCATTTACGTAATATCCTAATTATGAATGAATATGATCGCTGACAAAAGTCGACGACAGTTGTAAGTCTTGAAAAACCCTAACAAAATGTGACTCACCTGCATGCCCACGCACCTACTTATCGATACTAACCAAGAGTGCATCCAATCCTAACATCTATTTATAACCCGACTTGCGTTACCATTTTTTTCATTTTAATTTTAATTGTATTGGTTTTGTCTTTAGTTTCTTTTGGTTTGGATTTTGGTTTGACAGCAAATCACAGTTGAATGTTTTAAAATCCTTTTGATAAACTACTCCATACGATAAGCAGACCCTATACCATATCTGTCTATCGCAAAATACTCAAGTGTTTCCATAAGTACTCGTATTAACAGTTTATTGCAGCTTTGTGCTTGGCCTCAGCTTGCCAAAAAAGAACCAGAAGTAAACTATGATAAGCCACGAACAGAACATAAAGACACGGCCACCAAGACGAGATGGGATCGGAATCTTAGAAAATCTTATAAAACCCGGCGCAAGATCCCATCTCGTTTTCTTGCAATGCTTTGGTTGCAGCATAAACATTATAATCCTAGTTCCCTTTCCAATGATATTCACTAATAAGATATGTTTTTTCCTCGTGCAGAAACGAAACCGGCCCAAAACAACTCCAACTCCAACAAACAAATGGCGCAGGATTCACAGCCTACGATACTATGGCAGTGTAATTTGTAAGGCCCTCCTGCGACGATGGGCGTGGCATTTTAGCTTAGTGTTTTAAGTGCATGAAGTGCGTGGGAGTTGAATGACACTCAAACACACACACAGACAGATCATCAGAACACACGGAAAGAAAATGAGGGGGAGTTATATACCGCATATACACATCAAATTATTCAACTACTTCAAGTAATTATAACGAAAAGAATGCAAATTTCAAGAAACATATTTATATTGTCTATGCAAGCAGCAAACCAAACATACATAAAATATATAAATAATTCATATATGAATAACTACTATAAGTGTGTGCAGGAAATACTAAAGGAAATTACTAAAGGTTATACGAGAGATAATACAAGAGCAGCCCCAAGAAAAAAAAGGAAATAACAAAAAACATACTTACGTATTCGCATATGAATATTTGAAACTAATTTCTAATAATATATTTTAGTTCTAAGCGGTGTCTACCGAAATATCAGATGAATTCTTGTGTGTAAAGAGAAGATCGATTTCGAAATCTGTTTGTGTAAACTTTTGCCATTTATGCCAGGAGCAGAAAACTCATCCTTTGCCTAGCCTAAGTCAAAGTCATAATATTAACTCGTCTAATTGATATACTTAGTCATAACTTATACGAATTGTATAATTTCTTCCTATACATTTTGTAATTCTTATGGACAGCGCACATTTGGAGTTTTGTTTGCGTTTTGCGTTGACTTGTGATGTTTGTTAATTTGTAGAACTTTGTGAGTCAGTAATTGTATTCTGTATTCGCTATATTCATTGTTTTAATTTACTTTTAATTTTTTATTCGAAAATGCGCTTCCAATAGAACAAATCGAAAACTGTTCAATGCACAAATCGCAGCCACAACAATTGAATGTATTATACAAGATCCCCAGGACACCCAAGACCCACACAGATAGACACAAGCACGATTTTTATAAACCAATTCTGATATATACCGTTTTGAACATGAGTTATACGCATTTGAAGCTTTAAGAGAAATTGAAATTGTTTATTTCACTTCATTTTATATTTTAAGTTATTAGTGCATAAGTTGCTAAATATATGATTTTGGTTTTATTTACAATTTTGTATCTTATTTTTTGGTTGTTTATTGTTTTGGGGTTCCGCCCGTTGCGCCCATGAAAATCCGTGGACAAACCACCAACACTACAAAGACTGACTAATGCGAGCTGAAAACGGAACCGGATCAATCCACGTTTTGCAGAATGAAAACCCAGTTTATAGCAAGGCATTTTCGAGATAAATCCATGATGTTTCAGCAGGGCACTGCCATGAGATCGGAACTGGATTTAGATCCTCGTCCTCTAAGCACATCATGAACTGCATTTAACCCATGGGAGACGAAAACACTTTTAGAGTTCTTCATTAGATCTATTATTTCATTTCAAACTCTTTCAGTTCCCACTTAACCTATCCAAATTAATACTCACTCTTACCCAGACTATGCCAGTTTTATATAGTAGATATATACGTATATATAAATGTAGTGTTGTGAAAAAACTAAGATTGCTTACCTATATGAGTGTACTACAAATTTTCATGTCAAACGAACTACAAATATTAAGTAGTGTATAGTAAAGGAAACGGCATTTAATCAATAAACAAAGGAAAGGAAAACACCTACAAATTTTGAAGTAATTAAAATAGCAAGCAATATTCTAGAGTCAAAAGAACGTTGGATTTCAGAAATTGTAACGAACAACAAGTTTTAATTACCCTCCTTAAATTTATAAACTTTTCGGCAAATCAAAATCAAAACAAAAAACTTTTGGCATTAAAAAAAAACGAATAATTAAACAAAGCGGTTTGAAATTTGAAAAACTTAGGATAAGAACGGTAATATTATAAAGGCACAACATAATCCATTTTTCATACTATTACATCATACATGAACAATTCAACTCAAATCGAGTCGAACGCTTTTTGAGTTGCTTCATTGTCGAAAGGATCACTTTTTGCATTAATTAAACGGCGCTACATACTTGTAATTATTTAAGCGATAAGCGTGCATGCATATACAAACATATACAAATAATTTTTTACCTAACTTTACATAAAACGCATTAATCAAAATTTAACTCCCAAAGAAACATTATTGAGCAAGTCAGACACAACACGAAAGACATTCAACTTCAACGCACATCAGGCTCGACAGCAAGAGGAACTAAGCACGATCAGCACACATTTGAATTCTGTAACCGAACGGGACAAGCAGTTTAAAACGCATTTATACTAATCACTCGCTCCTTCTTAGCAGAACGAATATTATATGAAATTAAGAGAAGAATCAATACCCCTCGGGGAAGCATTCGTAATCATTAAGCGCGGCATTATATGGTAAACCCAAAATTGAATACTACAAATATGTGTATTACTAATTACAATTACGAAAGCATACATATATTAACTATATTAAATATTGAATGTATTGAAATGACAAGAATCGGCATGCCCGGGGTTATAACCATCTTGCTGCCGATCCGATCTATGTGTGGAAAGGATCGGTATACCCCAACAAAAACGCGATCACTTTGCATGCGCGACAGGCGAATAATGAATTTGTCAGTTTCCCGTTTCAGTGTCATAAAAGTCAAACAGAAACCATTTAAAATTAAATAAATGCCAATTTATGTTGGATAAAACCAAAAACTATCTATTTATTTCTGGCGGTGAAAAAAGGATTCGGATTATAGACCTTTGCAGCTAAAACCATACCATCAATTGAAACAACTATTTTTAATACCTACGGATCACAAAACCGATAACTGGAACTTTAGTAAATTTGGTGTTTAAAATCAAAGTTTCCCCAAAACAAAAGACTCAGGGCACGATCTTGTGACTCTCAAAACTATGCAATGCTTTGAGGCAGTTGATTTTCCATTGGCTTTTGAAGAAAATTCGTAGCATACCAAAAAGATGAAAATTAGCGCAGCCTCAAACCTCTTCCCCTATATCTTATTTTTTCGCCGCGAATTCGCCGCAAAACTGGAAAAAAGGAAAAGGATATAAAACGGATATAAAAAGTCCCAAACTTTTACTGAAAAAATGACTTTGTTAAAAAAAATATATTTATATTTTAAAACATAACTTTTTTTTTAATATGCATACACATTTTTGTAATATTGACGCAACTTGAAATTTGTTTTTCCTTCTTACCTTCTTACTTATTATTTAGAATACTTTTGTCAAATCTTGGTTCAGGTAAATAAGCATTTATCATGTTTTTCTCTGATCAAAAATCACATCTCTGCTAGGTGTACTTGAGACCTCTAATCAATCCATATAACAAAAATTTTAGAAATAAAGTTTGAATGTTTTATCTTGTTTTGTAGACGATAAAGCAGTGAGCTACCGGTTTTCTCAGGCAATGTGATTTTTTTGCAATCATTTCCATGGGGCTTCTCCCTTTCAGTTGACAACAGATGTATACTCACTTCCCTGGCGCAAACTTTGAAATTTAGGACAACAAAAACCAGCCATTCCAGCCGCATTATTTGCACTTAAATATTTGGCCATCTTCGGCAGCACTGGGGATTTGCACATCCAGTTAGCGACTGCAGGCTAAGCTCTCTGCAAAGAACAAGTGCTGATGCAAACACGGCACGTTGGCCATGCCAATAGCTCAGTGCCAGCGACACCTGCAGGTCCAGAAATGCAGAAGTTACCCAAGTTTTTTCGGTCATCATCATTATTTGCATATGGCATGTAGCCGATTGCCCAATTCAATCAAAAGCCGCTTACAATTCACACTCTCCGGGCAGAGAGGCCTTGCGTAATATAATTAATTGTTGCAAAATCCGATGATTTACAACTAAATGTGGCTCATTAAATGTATAAAACAAAGCCGCCATGCCCCCCAAGTAAACGCCTCCCCAATAAAACCATGTGGATGTGGTCGGTAGTTAAGGCAGCAAAAAGGAGAAAAAAATGAAAATTATTCGCAAACAATTGCGATTGGCGCCCCGGCACATCCAACAATTGTGCATTGTCTTCGCTGCTGTGACGCGGCTGCATAACACAAGTTTCAACATGCAAATGGGCGGCGCGGGCCGGGGAATTCCCCTCAATTGAGCGTTTAGCCGCTAAATGGCCTGCGAGTTACTGACTGCTGGCTACTGGCGATGGAAACATGACAAATACTCCCATCAAATATTGATCATTTAGCGTATCAGTCGCAGAACTCTGGGTGGAAGTCATAAACTGCAGTTGTCGAGGAGGTTTTTGCCATAAATCTACAACATGGGGTGGGGTGGGCAGGCCAAACTGAATGGTAGGGAGAGAAAATAAAATAAAAACAGGGCAAAAAATAATAACAATGTTTGACAATCAAGTCGTTTGCATTTGAATGGCTGGAGGAAGCCAACGGGGGCATCCCAAGCTCCGAACTAACACTGCAGTTGCATGCGTTGGGCGTCAAGCGTGGCCAGCATTGGGTTAATGGGGGCGTGGCAGCAGGTGGAACAAGTAGGCCACAAGGGGACTATGCCATAATTTGCATGGGCTCAGTAAACATTATGTGAAATAAAGGAGAAATGATTAGTTAAAGCATAACGCAAACACAATAACCAATTAAATGATTGGGCATAAAAGTAAGTATTGTAAGTATTCAATAAAAACAAGAGAGAACGCTATAGTCGGGTTGGTGTCCCGACTATCTAATACCCGTCACTCAGCTAAAGGGAGTGCGAACGCTGTACTCGGGTTGGTGTCCCGACTATCTATTGGGGCTAAAGGGAGTGCGAGGGAGATAGATATATAAACAATTTTGATTGCGTATAACTTTTTAATGAATGGTCCGATTTGAAAAATGTCTTCTACATTTCGATAGGTATTGATAAACACAATAAAACTGCATTTTTACTTTTCCGAAATATTGACATTTTTAAAATCGTATATAAGCGATTGTGGGCGTTAGAGGGGGCGTGGCACCCTTTTGAAACAAACTTGCGCTGCGTAGGAACTCCTATAATCTGCATGCAAAACGCCAATCTTCTAGCTTTTATAGTTTCCGAGATCTCAGCGTTCATACAGACAGACAGACAGACGGACAGACAGACGGACAGACGGACATGGCTAGATCGACTCGGCTAGTGATCCTGATCAAGAATATATATACTTTATGGGGTCGGAAACGCTTCCTTCTAGCTGTTACATACTTTTGCACGAATACAATATACCCTTTTACTCTACGAGTAACGGGTATAATAATTATAGTTTTATGAGGTGCTAAGTACTTGTAAATTAGTTGATTATTTATTTAAGTTTTAATGTATATATTGTAAGTACTTATACTAATTCTTTTAAAAAAAATTATAAAATTGTATTATTATAAAATTATAAATTATATTCAAAATATTTGAGCAAGTTATAAGAAGAGTACCTATAAAACGTTTGCTTTGAGAGTCCCTGCAATTAAATAAAATGTGACTTAAATATTTTGTGTGTCTGTGCAGACAATGTTAACTTTTGCATTAGGAAGCAGGAACTTAGTTTAAATGGTCGTTAATAGGGTAATTAAATAGGATAAGCTACGGGCAAGGGAAATGTGTAATAAAATACCACGACATCTCAACAAACTAGTCACAATAGACACTCTTGGAAATTGAATAAATTGAATGGGAAAGAGTTTGGGATTGCGGGACATTTGTGAGTGTTGGCCAAACGAGTTCGTTGCCTGAGTCTTTTGTTTGCAACGCAGCGTTGAGCGGCGGTCAGCTATAAAATGGCATTTATATAGATTGGAGATACGGGACAAGCGCGTTGACAACGCAATCTCGGTGCCGCCCTTTAATCATCTTTAACGGCCCCTGGCTGCAAGTACCTCGAGGTAGTACTACAACTGCTCACGTCTGCCCGTTTGCAACATCTCGTTTGCCATTTCGGCAGCGTCATGGCTTTTGTGGATTGTTAGTGACTTAGTTGCCTCACTGCTCGTTTCTCTCTTTGCGGACTGCCGCTAATTCGCGCCGTCTCCGCATTTAATCAGCGAGTCTTGCCGGCGACCTTGCCACACTTGAAGTGCACTTGCCTAATGTCAACTCACTTTAGAGGGGGAGGCAGCCTCCCTGTCTCTGCTCCAGTTCTCCGCTTTAACCCAAAAAGAGTCAACAGCACCACCAACAGCCACCTGGCGAGCAATAACCCCTCGTCATCCGCTCAGAGTTGCAGCTTCACGCTCTGCGGCTTCACAGCTCCAAATTCATCACGTGCCTCGCGGCTGCGGTTGGCGTCTTGAACCTGAGCCACTACATTTAGTTATTTGTACAAGAAATGTTTCGTTGCCACTTTTTTACTTTTGTTTTTGCTGGGCGTTTGCCGCGTTGCGGGGCGCAAACAAAAGATTTATTACAATCAAATATTTCTGTCGCTGCGCCGTTGTTTTGTTTTGATTTTTTAATTTTTTGTTTTGTTTTGTTAGCTAAAATTTATTTTTATTACATTTTTTCAATTTCTTTCACTCGGTCTGTGTGGCTGGCTACGTTTTGTTTCGGCTTGAGGCTTGTGCAATGGGATGTTGCTGTTGCTTTAATAATTAAAACAACAACCATTATGTGCTTCACTCGAATGCGTTAAGTGTCGGTTGTTGTTGTTGTTGATGTAGTTTCTGCTGCTTAGTTATCATTTTTAGCTCATAAGTCTAAGCTTAGCATGACACTTGTTATATAAAAACGGAATGCACTAATCACAAGCCGAGCAACAATTGCAGTTAACAAAACATTGATACGGATATTTTGGCTTGTGACAAATTTCGAACAAAAGAAGACAATGGTGTGTTGATAATGGTTTCAAAATTGTATAAAAATCGAATCGATTTTCTCTGTTGTTAGTAAAAGCCGGGCTGCCGCGACCTTGGCCTAATTAGCCCCTAATTGTTGTTAAAGAAAGAACCCTAAATGCCGAAAAATAACCGATTATGCAAGGGAAGGAAATTCAATTACCAAAAGTCAAGGAAATACCCGAAGCGAAGACAGCCGCCCATTGTGCTCATTAACAATATGTATTGCATCTGCTGGGTTTATCGTGGCTCATCTTTCGCCTGTCAGCCTTCGGCGGCATCCACACCCCCTAGCAAACTCAATTGTTGATTTGCCAAAATCTCTGGCAACATCATTAGGCAGCGGCAGCAGCAACTACTGACTGAGATTTGCCAACTGCGGACTGGGAATGTTTGCTTGAACTCGAACTTTTTGCGGCGGTTACCTAATCCCCAGGCTCCGATTGCAACTGCAACTGCATCGTATCAACCGGTGCAACAGTTGGCTTCCTCTGCTAACCTTATGCGGGTTTCGCTTTTTGGCACACAGACACACTGCGCGAAAGCGGGGGGGAGTCAATTAAAGCAACATGTGGCAACCGACCGAGTGACTTGAAACTGCGGAGCCGTTAGATGCGGTGCCACCGCGCACTCCCTTCGGGCTGAAACTGAGACTGCATCTGAAACTGCATCTGCAATCGAAGCTGAAACTTAGGCTGAGGCAGCTGCATTCAACTTCAACTTGGCAACAGGAAGTGGCAGCGGTATTGTTGCCGCTTATCTGACGCGGAGATGCTTCCTTGAGATTTATTTGGCATCTAGGCAAAAGGCATCGCCATCCCATCAACATCCACATCCACAACATCATCATCGTCATCGTCATCGTCGTCGCCATTGCAGTTGTTGACTTTGGCTCATGGCCTTTTTGCCAATTCCAGCTGAACGATGGTGCCGACTTTTTGGACTTTTCGGCACTTATCTAACTTCCGGGTGTCGTGGGTCGAATGCGAATTTTTATGAGTTGCATCTTCGCTGTAATGGCCATCGAATTCGATTAAAAAAACATCCAAAATTGCTTCATCGACAAGAAACGGGGAGCAACGCTTTATCCCATCCGATGTTTTGCAGTTGCGCCAAGTTGGTAATTTCCTCCAGACCGTAATTAAAACCATTTAGTTTTTATGTTTATCTTTATAGCTATTGTTATAATAGTTTTTATTTTCGTTCCAGCTATACGAGAAATGTTTTTGTACATCAATTTTCGTGAGTGTGTGTGGTCCGCATGGGGATTATAATTAAGTTTAAGTACATATTTACAAAACAATTTCTTTTCGGGCCTTTGCAAGATTTTGCCCATATAAAAAATCACAAGATAAAATGTTTATAATTTTTGTTGTTTTATTGAATTTTGTATAACTTAAAGACAAAAACGCGCGCATGACTAATTTGTACACTTGGGAGAGACGGCGATGACAGGGGGGAGGATTGGTAATTCCAACAGATAACGAAAGGTATGAGGTGTTTTGTACAAAATGCAGGAGGGAAGTGGGATGCCTTACAACATTAAGTCTATGTAAAAGTTTCAGCGGGTGTTTTGTGATCTGAGGAGGAGGAGGAGGATGGATCGCAGGGGGATCAGCGGGATCAGTTATCAGAAATCAGTCAGAGACAACTGTCCATGGGACTTAGTCCCATCCGTGGCCATGGCTCACCGGCACCCAGACCTTCTCCCAGACGGGCTTCCACACCTTCTTCCACTCCTGCACCTTGACCTCCTTCCACACGGGCACGTTGACCGACTGCCACTCGTCCTTCCACGCCTGCCGCTTCTCGGTGGCCCACACCTGCTTCTTCTCGGTGCGCCAGATCTGCACCTTCTCCTCGATCCAGGTCTCGCGCTTCTCCTTGATCCAGATCTGCTTCTTCACGGGCTTCCACACCTGGAGGTTGCGTTTATAAGTCAAGCTATCTTTTTTTAGATAATAGGAGTACCAACCTGAATCCACTCGTCCTTCCACTCCAGCTTCTTGTCCTGCTTCCACTCCTGGACCTTCTCCGTCTTCCACTCCTGCTTCTTCTCGGTGCGCCACTCCTGCTTCTTCTCGGTCTTCCACTCCTGCTTCTTCTCGGTGCGCCAGACCTTCTTCCACACGGGCTTCCAAACGAGCTTCTTGCGCCACAGATCGTGGCTGGTGTACTCCCAGCCCTCGTGATCCTTGCCCAAGAACTTTTCGCCGGGAATGCCCATTTTCACCTGTTTCAAACACCAACTTGGTTTATGTTTTCAGAAAAGCCAACTATAGGAACTCACCCATTGGGGCTCAAACATTTGCTTCCAGTCTGCCACCTGTACCTCCTTCCAGATGGGCACTTGGATCTCCTTCCAGAACGGGACCTGCACCTCCTTCCAGATGGGCACCTGGATCTCCTTCCAGACGGCCACCTTGGTGGGCACCCAAATCGGTTTCGTTATCTTCTTCCATTCGGCCACCTTGACCTCCTTCCAGGCGGGAACTTCTCGCTCCTCGATTTTCGGCTTCTTCACGATCTTCCAGTCGGGCACCTGTTCTTCTTTCCAGACTGGAACCTTAACTTCCTTCCAAATTGGAACCGAAACCTTCTTCCACTTGGTCTCCCACGCCTCCTTCTTGACGGTCTTCCACACCTGCTGCCAATCCTCCTTCCAGGTGAGCTTCTTCTTCCACACACCCTCTGGGGGATGGGCGTAGGCTAAACTTAGGATTAGCGCGCAGCTGGCGCTGAGTAGCTGGGGGGAAAATATACAAATAGTTATTTCTAGATGAATTGTTTGGGGAACTCCATATACTATTTTAAAGATATTTATATTGGAAGTTCTCTTTTTGGTAATTTAATTATAGTCAGGTTCAAATATCTGTAGCTACTCTTCTTTAGATATTAACATTTTATTATTAATCTGTCAGTTTTAATTATCGTTAGTGTTCCAAGACATAAACTTCGACCTTATGTAGAGGTTGTTTTTAACATCATATCAGTTTTTTAGACATTTTAAGTTTTTATTTGTTCGTTTGATCCATAAACTTTATAATTATTTTCACACTGATGTTTTCACTTCAAGTATCTGTTTGCGTGATACACTTGTTTTAGATTGTCTTTCGAGGATTCACTTAGGTAACTTTCGTAGTTTTTTCCGGACACTAACCAACAGACTTAGGGATCTCATGCTTGGTATCCCTTGCACCACCAACGTCGCGTCAAAACAAAAGGAGCTGATATGTGCCTCCTCTGAGGTCTTCTATGAACACTATTCGCATTTCCCTACATGCACATCTATTTATATTTTGAATGGTCTCGTCTCCGGCGTCGCAGTCGCCGTGAGCAGAGCACCAGAGCGGCGGAGCAGCGGCGGCCAAAACAAAAGGAAAACCAAATCCCCAACCGCCAGCGGACCAAAGCTACGCCGCTCTGCCCAGGTGACTTACTCCAGGTGCAAAATGCACGCAGCCGCTGCGCAGCGTCGCTGCCGACGTTCCATCGAAAGCAAAAGCAGAAGCAAAGTAAAAGCAAAAGCAAACTGAAATCGAAAACCGCACAGATTGAGAGTGAGAGTGGAGTGGAGAGGAATGGCGCTCAGCCGGCCAGCTGATGGAGCTGCCTCAAGTTGGAACCGCTCTTGGACCGCCGATGACTGCGCGGATTTTCCCAAGGTAACGCCGCAGCTTCAAAACAATACGAACAAGACCACGAATACGCATACGTACCGTAGGCCGGCCTCAAGTGCCGAGCGGTGGCTTTGGACCCCGGATCCATGGGTCCACGGATCACTTGAGACCCATCTTCGCGGAATGGCATGGAATGGATGGACAGAAGAAGACCCCGAGCTAGAATGCGAGTGCGAGGTGATCGTAATTATGATGTTGGCAGCGGTGATTGGTCAATCCAATCCTACGCAGCTGAAAACTAAGAGGTGTACTTTGGGCTCATCATTCTTTGGTGAGTCTATTAGTTACACTGGTAACTCAACTCAATTATGCACAATTGTAATTAAGTTTTATTATTGTTTGTTTATTTAGGTAGCTTATTTAGAGGAGTTATAATATTTTTCAAAAGTAAACTTTGAATTGGGTTATTTTTACCATCAGATCGTCTTTTTCTGTATACTTACGATCACCTAGTTCGTAAATCTACAATAAATTTCGGTATAATATGATCAAAATATCAATTAAAGATGATTTGTAACAAAATGTGTATTTCTATTAACCTGGTGATAGGATCAAGGTCTTTTAAATAAACATTTTATTATTTTTTATCTGCGTAGATAACCAAAATTAATAATCATCGAATGTTTTTTGCAAGCTGCTTTAGTAAATCCAAATTACTTCCATTAATATGGGGCGTTGTAGTAATTTGGCTTTACTATAACAGCTTGTAGCAAACGCTCGAACTTTGCATGTAGCATTAATCATCTGCCACCATCATCCCAAAAATGAGTTAATAGGGTAACGAAGTCCTCCCCTCCGAAAAGCGATCAATCAATAGCAACGCAAAGTGGTTCACCTCCCATCGATAAGGTCAATTGCTGTGGGCGTGTAGCGCCTGCCATCGTTACATTGGGCCAAAGACACTAAGTAGTCTTAAGCTGCGGCGATTCGGGCTACGTGCCCGCATTTTATATGGCATGATTAGCCATGCCCGACTCCCCGCTCTGAACTTGAGTGACAAACAATTAGCACGGCTAAGTTCGGGCAGTCCAGTTGCTTGCCAAATGATCATCGGAGGAATTCGGCTGGGCAAACGGAAAACAACAAATGCCATTTATGGCCGGGTCGACCTAACCGCTCAAATGGCAAGGCGACCTCCGCGGCATGAAGACGTTTAGCGCCAGTGATTAGTGATTTTGTGCACTCAGAGAAATTAAATAAATACCATTTCCAAGATTATAATTAAAACATTATATGTGTATTCTTGATTGAAATCCCAAGAATTCGCGAATTTTTGTAATTCTTGTCAAAACTACACTTTTGGAAAAGAAAACCAGCGCAATAATATTCAAGAAATAATTTATTATAAGAAAAATAAACCTGTAAAAAAAAAGAGTTTTAATTAAAATAATATTCCAAGGTAAATCTAAATATTTAGTTCAAATTTAGTGGCATCTTTTAGCTACCTAATTTTCTCAGTGACATTCTGGTAATTCGCTTCAATGACTTCCAGGGGCCAAATGGACTTTTTAACATGGTGATATGATGCGCGTTTTATGGACACCCGGAAAGTTTGGCCACTGGGCTTTGATAGATGCGCCAAGACCAAAGAGTTGGCAAAATAATTAACACCCGACAAACGGACCAAGTCTGCGCTTGAGTCTCAGACGCATCGAGCTCTGGAAATGACCCCTCGAGACAACGACGACAACCCAATATAATCGTAAATAATACATTATGCAGAAATTGAAACCGACAGGCTGGTCGCCCCAGAAATTACATCACTATCCCAAATCCCAGGAGGCGGGGCGGGCAGACGGCCTTCAGTGCAGCAGTGCAAAAAAGGAGAAACAGACAAACTGAAGCGGGGCCCCGACATGTTAAGCCAATTTACCAAAAAACCAAAACTCGAAATTAGGTAAAGAAACACGAATATAATGAAGAATGTGCAACAGGCTCTGCGCTCGGATCGGAGTGTATTTTGTTTTATTTTCGCCCAACTCGCTTTTTGTTGTGCAAAGTGAAATTGAAATTCCTGAAACGTGCAGAGCCCAGCAGATCTGCGACGATTGTCGACTGGCAATTCGGGTTTCGGTTTGGCTTCCCGCCGAAGATGTCGTGGATGGAGTCAGGATGGATCGGTGGATCGGTGGTTCGATGGATCGATGGACGGCGGGCTGCAGGCTCTGGAAACACCTTTCGCTGCGGTTGTCTTGTTGTCCCTGCTCACCCAGTTGCATAATTTACGGCATCTCTTTATTGATCTGGACGCTTATGCCTGTATGTAGGTTATGCATTGCCTTATATTATGACTATCGGCCAGACAGACAGGTTTCCGCTGCACGGATAGGAAGCGTGTGAAATTGGCTGGAAAACGACTTAGAGCGACCACCGAGTGCTGCAAGGAAGGAAAACTGAAATTGAATTTAAGAGAAAGGTTTGATGGGACTGACATTTCGCTTTAAATGTTTTGTCAGTTTATTCAGCTAATCCCATAATGGCCAAGCTTTGTTGTTGCTGGGAGAGAAAAGGAGGAGGTAAAGTGGCAATGACAGAAAATATATAACCGAAGGGTCACAAGACCTATAAACTGAACAAGTGAAAAAATATCATCTTCAACCAACACTAAAAAATATCCTAAAAATATTAACATTTACAGACATTTGTTTTACTTACTTGTATATTATTGAAATCCGAATGTATAGCTGAAAAAATTCTACTTTTTAATAAGTTTGTGCCATTAGGATTAAAGATAAAATAGAAAAAGAACTGTACCAAAAATTACCTAAAACTGATAATAATTCATATGTGTAATCAAACAATTTTGAATTCTCGGCATCACCTTAATCACAGCTTCTTAATATTTATAAAATTCTTTGTTTCACTTTTATTGCATTTCTTGGTAATCAAATGCATTTCCCATCCACCGGGCGTATACTTAATTTTATTGCACATACGCCTCATTGAGTGGGTCGCTGTTGCAATGCGACAGCTAGAAATAGCAGAAATGCCAGGCACATATCCGCCGAACAATGAGCCATAACAAAGTGCTCACGTTCACACATGGTTAACCTTCAATCGGGCTCTCGGGGATCAGGCCTAATCCGAAAGTGGAGGAGGTGGAGGTGGAGGAGGAGCAGGCTGGCCACCTTCATGGCGGTCTGCAGCGTCATCGCCATCATCTCGCCGGTAATTGCTTGTGGCTTTCTTCACTCGCCCCTCGACACTTGGTACTTGGACTCTTGAGCTGCTCCAATTTGTTACGTGTTGCCGGGGGACTGGAAACTGGACCCAAATCGGGCCCAAAACTGGAGCTGCAGGTGTGCTCGAGTGTTGACGTTAATGTCATTGTTGCCACGGTCCAGCTGACCCACATACATGGCAAATGAAGCAGCGCTAATTGCAGGCCGATAAATTGATTTCATTGCAGTTGCATCACGCATCCAATCCATTGGATTCCATTCGATTCGAAGCGGTGGGTGCGTTTAGTCGGCTTAAACGGAATGCCAAATTAATTGGCCCGGTAATCAGAGTTGAAAGTGCGTGCACACTTAGCCTTTAGTGACTTTAGAGGATTTAGCAGCAGGTGGCCAAGTTGGCGCCAAGTGCTGGCCGAAATTCGAAATCCGTTCGGAAAGATGAGCGTCGGTTCACTTGTTTCCGCCAAGGTCATCCGCATGCAGAGTTAACAGCATGTTGAACACCGCCAACGGGTATTAACGCTTATTAATGGCAACATGCAATGCGCCTTTGTTGCTCGGTTCGCTCTGTTCGCTCTGTTCGCTCTGTTGCAATGGCCATTAAGCCAGAAGATGCTGACTTGCAGACGGAACATTGATTATGGCCAGTCGTCCTTTACAGATACAGATACAGATACAGTTACAGATACAGATACATGTGCAATTTGCCATCGCCCCGAATGTGGCCGAATGAAACCGGCTCAGTGGCAGATATTACGCAATATCCAATGGCCAAAAGCGAAGCTAAGCCAGGCCAGCCGTTTTATTCACACAGTCAGAGGTCTCGCATTCCAATTTGCGTAGACTCGTCGCAAAAGTCCGCTTGTGGGGAGTTGGAGTTGAAATGCTGCTGATGCTGATGCTGCCCACTCCTGTGCTCCAAACTCCAAACTTTGGCTGTTAGCTGTTAGCTGCTGGCTGCTCGAAGTTGGTCAGACAGTAAGGCAGGCAGGCAGGCAGCTGCACCCGCTGCAGTTGATTTCCTCATTGCTACACAGTGCAAAATATTGCCATGACGGTTGACTGTTTGACCTCCGGGAAGTCTGTTGGTGACAGGAAATGTGAGGAGGAGATACCAGGATCGGGAGTCTTTTAAGTGTTTGGGGTAAGTCAGTAAAACCAATTAATTAAATTACCCCTACAACTTTTTAAAGAAGAGTCTCCAACATTTAATATATAAACTTCTGATTGAATGTAGTTAAGTGAAAACTAAATAGCTCCCAAATAACAGACTTTGACATTATAAATTACTAAGAATAATAATTTATAATGTCAGAAAATTCTGATTAAAGTTCTAATTTAATTAGTTTTTTAGTTACTTAAATTAAATGTAAAGCGGAAGGTCAAAAATGAATACAAATTCTTCGTTAAACTAAAAAAGTATGAATTAGTAATAGATTCAGGCAGAATTTTTACTATGCCATTTTCATATCACTTACAAGATAATTTAATGGAAACATTTATTTTTAAAATTGTTTGTATTTTTGTATAAATTACTACATTTACGTTTCTTGATTTAAACGCCAATTGATTCAGAATATTATTACTTACGTGGTATGAAATTCCATATTTAAACACTTTCTTGCTGTGTTTCCACAAAATATCATTTTACTTTAGGAAAATAAAGTGTAAGGATTTATGGCAAATTCAATACTTAAAACAGATCCAATAAAATATAGAGTATAAATATTTTTAATGGACCACTTTCGTTTTGGAAGATATTTTATTAAAACGACCCAAACGAGATACTTCCCTCTATCTTGGCCAAACCAACTCCTCCTTGTAGCCATCCATTTTTGGCGAGTGTAGCTAAGCTGGAGCTCAGCTGCGATTTGAGATGAAGACACCGACACGCGAAATGAGACCTGCCTAGGCAGTATTTTATAACACTTTGACAAATATTGCTAATTAAACGGCATTTCTTGGCTGCCACCTGGCCGTCGATTGGCCAAGAGTGGGCCATCACCGGGAATCGGCAAGGAGGGGCCAAATGCAGATGAAACGGGATCGGAGGAGGAGCAGCGCATAGGCCATTCAAAAGCGGAACTGCCGGGGAGACATCTTCGGTTTCCTGCAAGACAATTAGATGTTGCGCAATCGGGCCGTGACTTACCCATCGATTCGAGGTGTGTTGCAGGGAGCCAAAAATGAAGATGCAACCACATCCCCTTTCACTCTTCTTCTTGTTGCTCTTCCAGCACGGCTACTACCATTATCATCATCGTTATGACCATTACCGCCACATTAATCGCCGCTGTTATTGCGGCTGCATTTCTTGCCTAGCTGCCCAATTGAATGTCCCTCCGGCGGATGAGTGATGGCCCAGGTGGGCGTAGAGGAAGCCACAGGTGGCAGGTGGCAGGTGGCAAGTGTTATAAAAAACTAGAGTCATTGGCATGCGTGCGAATCTCTTTTTGCTCATTAATACGCAAATTCATTCATTTTACGGTTTTTATTGGTGTGTGACTATCGTCGGGTGTGTGTTGCAGTGGCAACTGCAATCTCATTATACCCCTTACTCGTGGAGTAAAAGGGTATTTTGTATTCGAGCCAAAGTATGTAACAGGAAGAAGGAAGCGTTTCCGACCCTATAAAGTATATATATTCTTGATCAGGATCACTAGACGTGTCAATCTAGCCATGTCCGTCTTTCCGTCGGTATGAACGCTGAGATCTTGGAAACTACAAAAGCTAGAAAGTTGTTTTAGCCGAGCGCCACGCCCACTCTAACGCCCACAATCGCCTTAAAGGACTTTATGACGTGTGTGGTGCCCACATCTTTAAAGATTTCGGAAAACTGTAAATGCCATTTTGTTGTGTTTATTAATACTTTTCGAAATGTGGAATAGATTTTTCAAATCGGACGATTCATTAAAAAGTTATGACCAAATAATGGAATTCAAGCAGTGCAAGAAGTCGCTTTGCTGCAAGCGAAATTCCATCTCCCTCGCACTTTCTTTAGCTGAGAAGCGGGTATCTGATAGTCGAGGTACTTGACTATAGTGTTCTCTCTTGTTTGGATTTGAATTTTGTCGCGCGCCCAAGGAGGTTTTTTTTTGTTTAACTTACTTGTTGCGGTTGTTCCGCTTGCAGAAAACAGAAGACGAAAGCCAGTCTCCCAGGCACAGTGGGTCTGTATAACTATAACTCCTCCGCCGCGCAATCATTTTCCCAGTTTTCCACACCAATTATCTCACTTTCCACTCACTCCCTCCTCCAACGCCGCCAGTTTGTCTGCTTTATATAATGACATGTGAGATCTGTTTGCGTTGTGGCAAATTTATGCGGTCTGAACTTCCACTTGTTGGGCCCTGTGAATTGCTGTCAAGATCTGGATGGTAGAGCTCAAAGTTATTGTTGACTTGAATAATTAAGACAATGCGTCTGTTGTTAAAGGTCAAGAATTGAAAACTATTTGATGGCCTGCGTCATTTTGGGAATCTTAATTATTTTATTAGCTTATAGAAAATAGTAATAAAAAAAACTTTGATAAACACTTTAAAAACATGATGGAAAAAATTAAAAAATAATTTAGATCTTTCATTTTAATTTAAGTATTCCTTACATAAATAAACAAATATACAAGGCTGAAAAAACCCGATATGAAAATGTATTTAAAATAAAATTGAATTTTTGATAGGATACATGTATTTCAAGTCTTAAATCAACAAATTATAATATTTCCCAATATGTGTATAAACAAAATTTATTTAAAACTAAAAATGTTCTCAATTTATTCGAATGTAGTACAAAAAAAAGGGAAAACAAATAAAGCAATAAACAAATGACTCAGCCGTTTTGGACATTAAAATTTCATGTTAAAACTTAAGCAACGCCTACTCGTATTTTATTAAAAAGTAAACAAGAAGATTGATTTAATAATTCAATTTATCAATTAAAGTGCTTCCTTGCCATTTCGATGAGGCCAACTGACCCATTGAGAGCTTTGATTTATTGACTTCCTTGAGCGGTTAACCTCTTCAAATTCTATCAGCTGTATTTGTCAAATATTTTTTTCCGTTTTGCGGTTGTTTGCTCATTTGGCTCAGATTGACAGGCTGGCGACATGACGACAACTGGCGGCTGGCGACAAGTGACAACAATGCCAACAAGGAAGTTGGTCGCGCATCTTCCACGCGCGCCCAATTATGACAAACGACAACGGTGCCGAACCCCCAAAGGGGGAACCCCCCACCCAACTCCGCCCACTTCCCAACCGCAGCACCCACCCTCTTGCCACACGTTTTGAGGAACTGAGGCATTGAGTTATTGCTTGCAACACCTGCGGACTTTCGGCATTGTCATTGCCGTTTCGAAGACGCAACAATGTAACTGGAACTCCGAATGGGCCCCAGGTAACAGGTAACAGTCAACAGGTAATTGCCAGCTTTATACGGCCTGGCTTTTAACGATGCGCTTTGTGAAATTCTGCAAAGCAACTCGGCTAATGCAGTTTGGCAGGAGCCCAGTCTAAAATGCATGAGACACAAAATGTAAGAGGGTGTCAAATCGGGAGATATTACCTGTGGTTGGCCTGCCCTTGAAGTTCCGATTTTCAATGCACTTTGCTTATTTTTTACTTAATCATTAATTAGTTCCTCAAGAAAATGATTTAATGGGAAGTACTAGAGGGGTTCCGGAATTAAGCGGGGTTTATAATGAGAGATATATTTTATTATTATTATAAGCAGGATGTGCCGAGTTGCTCAATTAGCTTGGGAACTAATGGATGTGCCTCAAAGAACTTAAAAAGCTCAGTATATTGTGAGATTTAGTTCTAGCCAAGCTAGGTAAACTTCTACTATCCCCACTTGACCAAATTATTATGATGTTGTTATTCACAGATGTGCTAATCCACATCAGAATCTCTCATTAAATACTTGGGTATCAAAAGGTTCCGAAGAAGATGATGTAATGGGAAGTACGAGAGTAGTTTGGAAAACTAGCAGCCTTCTATTTTAATTGGGATATATTTATTCTTATCTAAACAGGAAGCTATAGAAGAATTCATAAAGCTCAGTATATTCTATGATTTAGTTCGAGCTAAGCTTGTTAACCTTCTTCATCCCCTCTTGACCAAATTATTATGATGTTGCTATTCACATGAAATCTTACTATAGAGGTGTTAAACCATATCAGAATCTCTGAAGAGCCGCAATCCCATTTTACCATTTAGTATAGTTTGCCACGGACTAACACCTCCAAAGGCCAAATTGAATCGCAATCAATAAATGCTGGCTCTGTGACATAATGTGACCCAATAACAAGCGCAAATTGCTAAAAACTGCCCGACAATGCCAAATCGAACCTAATGGAATTTGTGCAGAGTCTTTGAGTATTTCAGCTTTTTATGGCCACGCCGCTTCATCTACGTGATTTGCTTGGAACGGCGCTTGAATGGATGAATTGGTCGGATGGCCTGGCACGAAATTGAAAGATTGCAGCGTCACTGCTGCAAAAACCCGAAAGAGCAACACATAAAAGTGAAATGAAAGGAAAATGGGTCAACAGTGGTGGCCGAACAGCATTTGCAGATGTAATGAAACGATCGCTTTGAACACGGCTTTGAGCAATTTGCGCCGAAGGAGAAGGAGAGCAGCGGCTACTAGTCACCGCAAACGGATAATTACTAAATAAGCGCAATTAAAGCGCCCCGAGGTGCCGAGATGGCCCAGAGACGGGCTCTCGACCTCCCCGCAAAGACAAAAACAATTGGCAAAAGTCGATTAATTAGGTAGCGCCACTTTGAAGACCCGCACGGCATTGAACTTCGCACCCATCGTCAGGCATATTAGCGACATATAATGGCCAAATATTGATGATCTCGCAGGTGGCGAAGTGTTGAGCTCAGCGGCTGACTTGTCATGCCAGTTTTGACCCCCCAGGTTTAGTATACATAAATCATGTGACATATCTGTAACATGTTAAGTCTTCACAGAGGATATAACGTAAGATTAAATTTTATGGGAGAAATGGTTTTTCTTTCTTTATGAAAAATTTGACTTTACCTTTTTTTACTTAATAAATTTAAACTAAATTAAAACATTTATAATTTATCAACAAAATATATTATTAAAATAATTGTATATTTTCATATTTAAATATAAATACCTATTTTTGATATGAAGGCTGATCAACACTTCACCGCAAAAAAATCCCCATTGTAAGCAGCTGCTTGACCTGAGGCACGACTTTTTCACATTTGAGTTGCATAAGAAGACTTCAACACCTCCGCTTTCTTTCAACAAATGATAAACCTGCCACACGCAGACGCAGCGCACAAACATTACTTTCATCATTCTATCAGCTACCTCAACTTATTTATGCGTGTGAACTGCGAAGAAGACTGCGTCTGAAAATTGTCATAAATTGAAGCAGAGAGTGGAGAAATGTGAAAATTGAAATATTAACAACGGGAGGTGCTGTGATTACCAATGAGGTAAGAGAGAGAAAAGATTGGTGTAATTTGAAGCAGTAGCAGATGTCTGTATAATTTTGGTAAAACAAGTTTTGTCATGAAAATTTATTTTAAGTTTACTAAGATCATTGCAAAATGTAATAAATGTAAAAATTAATTTTAAGGTATATCTAAATGATAATCAACACAAATAGATTTTAAAGTAACCCACATGTTCCCCCTTTTTTCCATTTACCAATTACATTTGGTGATTTACAAAGAAATAACTTGTTATGTGAGTTAATAGTATTTTGAATTTACAAATTTAAATTGCGCGCCATTCACACTAAAATGCGTAGCTAGTTGTACCACTCAAACACTCGAACAGTAGTTGTCTCTTTCTTACTGCCGTATTGACCCCTTTTGCCTAAAGTGCCTATGTTAGAGCGAGATAAAGCTACGTACTTGAAAGTCTTACAGTTTTGCAGCCACTGGGCGGTAAAATTTAAAAATGTTAGTATTTAAACATAAAACTTTTATCTATATCATCATTTTAAAAAATCCCACTGTCCAAAATATTAATCAGCTTAATGTCCATGGTAAATTTAGATCTTTTATTCATTTATATACATAAACAGACATTCTTGCTATGTGAACTTAATTAGTTTACAGATTTTAACATAGTGAAATAAGCTAGGCAACTAATTTAAGGGATTTGACTTTGAGAGGAGAATAGTGAAATAATTTAAGTGTTTAGGATAGACTTTAAAATTAATGATTAGTTGCTGTTTGCGTTGCGTACGTCTATAGATGGAACCTACGGATAGTCCTAAGTCTACGTTTCTCATGCTAAAAGGGGTCTGGCTCAAAACGCGTCTCAGCTGCAGTCGCCGCGGGGACTGCAGTGGAAAAGTGTTTTGGTGGCCTTAGTCTTAGTCTAGGTTGCATATGTACAGGGTTGTGGGCTTCCCTCGGCCAGGGGTCACTTCATGTAGTAGCTGCTGGGACCTCGGCCAGAGGTGTACGTGCTCATCGGAATGCCCTGGGGACCCGGGATGTGGCTGTGGCCCGACGAGTGCGTCACCGACTGACTGTGCGACCCGTACAGGTGGTCCACGCTGGAGTTGCCGATCCCATTGCCGGACGGCTCGTAGTCCACATCGTAATAGATGCCAGATTGGTTCTGGTTTTAAAAGAGAGAGAGCATGAGTATTTAATACTATTTTAGGAAATAAAACCGAATCCTACCGCTATGCTGCCGTTACTGCGACTCTTCGGTCGTGGCACTTGGAAGTTGCGTCCCAGCAGATCGGCGCGATCCTCCTCCTCGCTCGAACTGGAGTTCTCCAGTGTCCGCATTCCGTTTGAGCGGGGACCCAGGCCAAGTCTTCTAAGTCAAAGAAAAACAGACTCAGCAGGGGGCTATGAAATGAGATCTATCCACTGATTCATACCTGGGCAATGGCACTGGAGGGGCCAGAGTGGCACTGGGATGCATCTGCATGGTGCTCTGTAGGGACATCCCGCCCAGCGTGCCCATTCCCATGGCTCCCAGGTTCGGGTAAGCGAACATCGCCGACGAGGGCCGCGTGGGTCCGATGGGCTCAGCCTGCTGGGACAGAAAATGCAAGGGTAATTAGTACGATATTAAAGGTAAGTAAGCCAGAGCGTCTCTCGGAGATACCTACCCCGTAGTGATTCGTCTGGGCCATGACATCGGCTATCTGGGCCCAGCGCATGCGGTCCTCCAGCGTCACCTGGTAGCCGGCCTGTGGCAATCCGGCGGACTTCAGAGGAGCGGTATTCATGTATCCGAACACCGGCGAGCCCATGGCGTTCTTCTGTTCGCGCTGCCAGCGCCGTGACCACATGATAAGACACACCAGGGTCAGAACGATGATGATGATGGCGGCCACGGAGGCGCCAATGGCCACGCCCAGCACCTCGCCGTCGATCTCGCACTGGGCGCCATAGTGGCTGGAGTCGCAGGTGCACACCTGGGCCCCGTCCTCCGCGTAGCTGCAGGTGCCGTGGTTATTGCACACGGAGTCGGCACAATCCTGGCACTCGCGTCCCGATCGCGCCGGCTGGTCGGCCCACGGATCTCGGAGACCCGCCTCGCAGGCACAACGGAAGCTGCCCCAGGTGTTGCTGCAACTGGCGCCGGGATGGCAGTCATTCAGCTCCGGCGACTGGCACTCATCCAGATCCTGGAGAGCCGACACAGCACCCTCCGGCGAACTTACGTAGAGCACGGAATTGCCAATGTTGTTATTTCGCCGGTGGAGCACTCCCAAAAGATGCTTCTGAACGTCGCTGCGCAGATTGGGTCGCAATGTCTCCACACTCTCGTCCAGCTGGAGGAGGAGAAAGGGAATCAATGGAGTTTCTGGGAATGTAATTAGGTGTTACTTACCTTGATGGTCATGTTTACGTAGACACCGCTGCCACCCAGGTTGGGATCTCCTCGGTAGATGTTGTTCACCTTTGCCTCCATGAACTCGTCCGAGTAGGGCGTCATCGACATGGCAGAGTCCAGCTGGAAGGGATTACATATGAGTCAGGTTATAGGATAATCGAAAAATATGAACAACCTCTTTTGAGAACTTGGTCTATTTTCTTTCATTAAAAATCCATATTTGGGAGATTTATTTAAATGGTTCAACATATTTTTCTAACAAGTACACTCAAAAAATTATTTTTCTTAAATATAGAAAAAAGAAAAATTTACTGTGCTTTAGAAAAATATTCTATAAAGAGGAAACATTTTCTAAACTTCAGAAAAAATTCTCTATTAAACGAATTTTTTAGAATTTTTTTTCTGAAATGCAGAAAACTCCTTTTTTTTCTAAATTATAAGGTGATTTTTTCTAATCTTCCTTTTTTTATTTGAGGGTTAAAATCGCCATTGATTTTAGAAAAAAAAGACTAAACTTTTCTAAAAACAAAAAAAAATCGCCGTCAAAATTATAAATATTCATACAAAATAGAAATATTGGTTTTCTAGAAAACAGAAAAAATGATTAATTATTTTTCTAACATTCAGAAAAAATGTGTCTGTTTTTTGAAATATTTTTCTAAAAAATAAAAAAGTAACCTTATTTGATCAGTTTCCCTTCTTATACACTTTTTAGAAATTTTTTTTTTAACCTTAGAAAAAATTGTCTTAAATCGAAAAAAATTTCCTCTATTGGTAGCCTAGGGGTCTAACGCGTGCGTGCATGTATATGTTATTCAAGTTTATAGCCGCAAGTGTGAGTTCAATCCCACGTCGAGCCGAAACACTCATGTTGTCTTTTTTTTTTTTTTTATCCCTAATATTTACATATTAATAAAAAAAAATGTATTGCATTTTTTTTTAATCATGAGTAGTTATATTTTGGTAAAAATGATGTTTAGGTTCTTCAAATTTGAAACATTCAATTACTGTTACTATTAAACCATAATAAAATATATATTGGCATATAAATATTAATATTAATCATGAAATAAATGAATAACTAGGGGGAATAACTAGAAGAGAGTCAGATCAATTTGACTAAAAAGAGGAGAACAAAATGTGAATAGACTTTGTACAGCGCCTCACGTGATGCTTCCGTGGCGCAGCTGGTAGAGTGTTTGACTGCAAACCGTGAGGCAAGCGGTTCGATTCCCGCGTGGGGCGACCCAAGATGTTTTTCTCAAAATAGTAAGTTATTGGGTTTTTATATTTATAATTTGTAATTTGTATACTCATTTCAGTTATTATTACAGTTCCAATTTGAAACTACAAGTGCATTTACATAAATGTATACATCACCCACCCATGTGCTCAATTAAAGGAAATTCGAATAATATGACAAACAAGAACGAAATACAACAACACAAGGGCGCAGGGGACGTGGCGTCACAGAAACAACCGGCATTATTCCAATTCCCGAAGCCCGAAAAAAGATTTTTGTATTTTCTGGATTTGAGGTTTTTTTTTTGTATTTTAGAAAATATTTGTCTATATTAAAAAAAAACGTATATCTATTTTTTAGAAAACCTTTATTTCTAAATTCTAAGAAAAAATTTTTCTACTTTCTAGCAAGAAATTTCTAAATTGCAGTCTTTTTTCTTTTGATTTAAAAAAAAAAATGCCTTTGATTTAAGAAACCTACTTTCTTTAATGTAGACAAAATCGCCAGTAAAGCAAATTCATAGGCGATTTTCTAAAACCAAGGGCGATTTTAGTCGATTTTTTTTTTGAGTGTAATAACCATATAATCAGCCTAATATATCTCAGCGTTCACCAAGGAAATCGACAAGTTAAGAGTAAATAAATATTATTTATACTTTAAAAGAGAACGTACATTTTGCAGGGTTAATGTACGATTTTCAAAAGTGATTACAGAAATGCAATTCATTCTTCTGTATCATTGAAGAGTTCAAGTGAACGCAGCCGATAAGGCAAGTGCATGAAGCATTTCACTCGAACACGCCAGCTCATCTTGAGCTCCTCATTCTGTGAATCAGTTTTAAATCCGCATTGGACGAGTTCAGAACGCAATGAGAAGACTTCAACTGCTCTTAGTGCAAGCAACTCTCCTCCTGCTCCTTGTGGAACTCGGAATGACATTGGTGTCCGATGTGCAGTGGGCCAAGTACAAGGCCAGATACAAAAAGCGCTACAGATCGGATGACAATTACCACAGGGCTATCTTAACGAGAAGGGTCCAAGCGGTGGCCAATCACAACAGACTCTATTCGCAGGGCAGAGTGGGATTCAGGATGGGCGTAACCGAGTTCTCCGACACCGATCAGGGTCTACTCTTGAGATATCGAACTGCGGTGACACCGCCCCCGGAATCGAGTATTGGATATGTAGCGAAGCCACCGGGATACAGGAACTACGACCAGATAAGCGGGGGAATAGACTGGCGGCAGTACGGCTACATTTCGGCAGTGGAAAATCAGGGCACCGAATGCCTAAGTTGCTGGGCCTTTTCCGCCTCGGGAGCCCTGGAGGCGCATCTGGCGAGGAAGCACTCCCGCCTGGTGCCCCTTTCCCCCAAACATTTGGTGGACTGCGTACCCGAGCCAAACGACGGCTGCTTTGGCGGTTGGGTGAGTGTGGCCTTCAACTACACAAAGGAGCACGGCATTGCCACCAAGGCATCCTATCCCTACGAAGCGAGGCAAGGGACTTGTCGCTGGAACCCTCAGTTGAGAGCATCTGCTCTCCGCGGTTACGTTACCCTAAACAACTACGACGAAAGGGAACTGGCCGAGGTGGTCTACAACATTGGACCCGTGGCCGTGTCCATTGACCATCTTCACGAGGAATTCAACCAGTACTCTGGTGGCGTATTGAGGATTCCGGCTTGCAGATCGGAGAGAATCAATCTTACACACTCTGTTCTCGTGGTGGGATTTGGAACCGATGCGAACTGGGGCGCCTACTGGCTAATCAAGAACTCCTATGGATCAGAATGGGGCGAGAGTGGCTACTTTAGACTGGCCAGAAATGCCAACAACATGTGTGGCGTGGCCTCCCTTCCACAGTATCCACTTGTATAAATATTTGGCTTAGAAAAAATTATTATAAAATCAAGACAAAATGTTCTTCATCTTAAAAAACATTTTCTTCATATTGACACGCCTCTTTTTTTTAATGTACAATTACTTACCGCTCTTATTGATTCGTAGCTGAGCTGTCCAAAGGGTTCGCTGTGCTTGTCCATTAGCTTGGTGTCCCAGACGATTCGATGCTCGTAGATGCGATCCACGCGCATGCCCAGATGGAAGGAGATGACCCGTCGGCAGGGCTCCCTGTGCTTTCGTCGCGAGTATCCTAGGGGGATTTGAATAAATTGGATATGAATGGATCCTTTTGCTGAGTAGTTACCCTTGAGAACTCACCTGGTCTGCAGTGGCAGCTGGAAACGCCGCTGTCCGTCTTGCAGCGCTCGTGCTGCGCCTGATCGCAGGTGGAATCATCGCCCACAATGCAGGTGTCGATCCTCACCGGCGGCTGCGTTGGCCGCTGTCGGTAGTGGGGTCTCGTGGGTCCGGCATTCGTTGTCGGTGCTCCTCCTCCTTGGGGCTTGCTGTGACCCTGAAGGTCCACCACCTCCGTTTCGGGCACCACATAGCCACCACTGCTCTGGGTGACTGCGTTGGCCGGAACAGCAGGAGAGCTGGAGGAGCCAGCACTACCACTACTACCACTACTTCCACCACTAGCTACCGGAGCAGCTCCCGTTCCTGAACTCAATCCTGATCCAGGCAACTGGGGCAGACGCGTGGCCGGAGTTGTGGCGCCCGCCGGGGGATCTGTGGGGTCACCAAAGAGATTGATGTAAGTTCGCTTTCCGTCGATGGAGACAAAGCCGTCGTCACCTGATGCCGACACGATGATGTCGCCGCCTCCCTGGCCTCCTCCTCCGCCCGCCGCATAGGAGCCGTATGGCTTGATGTTGATCGTCTGCTGGGAGCCACTGCCCTTGGGCCCCGGTCCCTGGATGGCGGACAGGGTCACGTCGAAGATCTCCCCATAGCCGGGTGGCAGATGCTGACGCGTGGGCTGCACGGCAGCTGGCAAGGGGAGGGTCTGTTGGGCGTTGGGCGGTGGCCGCTGGTTGGGTGGACGTGGCCGGCCTCCCGGCTTGAACTCGGGATCATCGAGGACTATCCCGGGTCGGGGTTGGTAGGGGGCGGGCGGAGTGGCATTGGTATTAGCATTGGAACTATTAGGTGGTCCACTTTCAGTGGAACTCGAAGTAGATGGCGGGGTGGTAGTGGTGGTTGAGGTGGTAGAGGTGGAGCTGCTAGTGGTGGTGGTAGTGGTTGTGGTGGTAGTGGGTTCTTTGGAGGACGTTGGTTGGATGGCTGAGACCGGGTTGGAGGACGTGGAAATGCTCAGCGAGGAGGTGGCAATGGTTTCCAGGCCGGGTGTTCGATTAGCGGTCATGAAGATCACCTCCTCGGTGGAGGGATCCAGACCGAGGCTCTCCGAGCTGTCCATGGACATGGGCACGTAGGTGGAGGACATGCCCATCACAGTGTGCACCACGGAACTGGTCTCGATGATGGTGGTGATGCCGTCGCCCTCCGTTGGTTTCTTCTTCTCACTTCCCGGTTTTGGTTTATGCTTCTTCTTCGAGGGCTGTGTAGTTGGCGGAGTGGGTGGATTGTTGGTGGTGGAGGGTGGAGCAGGTGGCGCCTGTAGCTCATCGTCCACCTCTCCACCGCCAGTGGCATCCGTATCCTGGTCGGATACTTCGATGTACTGAGCATTGGCATCTTCATTGGAGAATTCCGAGTCGTAGGTGGTGTCGGTGGGTGGCACGACTTCTTCTGCTGGCTGATGATTCGACTCCTTCTCCTGCTCGTTCTTCCTGTCCAGTTGATCCTGCGGTTGAGGAGGGTTGGACTGAACTTGCGGAGCTGGCAGGGGCTTATACTGGGGCAGGGGTCTCCTATTCCCGCCAACCCTGGTGTCAATTGGTGGGCGTGGCTTGTTGCGATACCAGGGCGGGCGATTGCTCACGAATCCCGGACGCACTGGGACAATCTGCTCGGGAATGGGAACACCCGTGATGAAGGGTCGCTCGGGACGATCGAAGGGATATGGCGGTGGTCGCATCGAAGTGCCCGGCTTCTGGGCCTCGTAGTCGATGGGCAGATTCTGGGACTCGTTGATGCGCGGTGGTCCACGGTTGTTGATCCTACTGGCCGACGGGCGACGGACACCCTGCGTATTCGCGTGAACGTTGACATTGCCGTTCAGCAGCTTCACGATGCCCGTGATGATGTCCTGGATGTCGGGATTGCCGTTCTGGCGAGGACTATGCGGCGCCTGGGTGGCACTGGCCGTCGCTGAGGTGGCAGTACTGCTCGGACTCGGCCGAATCGGGGACCCCGACACTAGCGGTCGCAGGTCCCCCCGCCCTAAAAAAGACTGCTCTGAACTGGAACTGGAACTGATACCGGTGGTGCTTCCCCGTGACAGGGTCTTCCCAGCCCTAATCCCTTGGTGCGTTCGCTCCGGCTGCTCCTCCTGATTGTCGAACGTTCCCGTGGGCTTGATGTTGTAGTGAAAGTACCGACCGGCTGACACATCCTTCTCCAGATACTCCGGAAAGTTGACATCATTGGGTCCGATGGGAGACTGGCGATCTTGGTGGAGAATGGGCGAGGCTGAACGCTCCACTCGCTCCGCCCGCGTTTCGTTCTCGTTGAGGTCATGGGGCGATGAGGGATTCTCGGCCAGGCCGTTTATGGAGTCAGCCACGGTGCTCTCGATGCTCAAACGGGCTGGACTGTCGTGGCTGCTGGATTTGGGCGAGATCTGCGAGATGCTCTGCTGCTGGCCAGCTGTAAAAATATACAAAAAAGCAAAAAAATATTTTAGAAAATAATAATAAGTTTAATTTAAGGAACTTAAAGAAACTTTCTTGTGGAAGATATTTAATTTATATAAAATTTATGCAGCTACGTCCCCTCAAAACTTCAATGACAAAGTTATTAAAACGAACATTTTCTAAGAAATATTAATGAAAAATCGTATCTGATTTCATAATCATCACTAAACTAATATACACTTGTGTCGAAAACACAATGAATAGGTAAAATTAATCAACTTTAACGGAATGTTTTTAAAAACTATTCAATCATATCTATATCGAAAGATGAGTCTTTCATGCAGCTTTGTACGTTACTTTATGCCATAAGAAACCGAAAAGAAAGGGAAAGAGTTGAGTGAAAAGAGCTTCGAATTCCGACGTTCAGTTTCCCTTGAATCCATCATCGCATCGAAAGAATCTTCACATTGCGGTTTCACTTTTCACTTGCCCCATGCACCTGCCCCTTCCACTGCGAAAGGCCCTTCCCATCAGCCACTCCGTCATTGTCAACGCGATTCATTTGCATTTCCAGAGGGTGGGGGGTTGAAGAAAACAAAGCCCAGCCCAAGTCGACTCGGATCAGTTTCAATCTCTGTCGCAGGCTTTGCCAGGCATCATTTGTTTTCGATGTCAAGTTGAAGCCACCGTCTTTGTCTTCTCTGCCCGGCCTCTCGTATTCATTCTTTTCACTCTCTTTGCATACACATAATTGTGTTTGTTTTCCTTCAAAAATTGTGGGTTTCCGCGCACAGTGTGTGGATATAGCTGATGGCTTGCATATCTGTCACAATGCAGAGGCTTATTACTGATTACCCTGGGTACCCAGTACTTGGATTCGTGGATTCATGGATACTTGGATACTCATGGCCTCGGGCCAGATCTGCACTCGCTTGGCAGCCTAGGAAGAATTTCACAAATTGCTACGTCAAGCGTTGAAAAGATGCCAAGCCGACGTAGTTGTAGGTTTTGCTGCGGCTGATTTTCATCATTTTCCTCGGATATGGCAGATAAATGAGAAGAGCCCGCCATGAGCAACTTAAATATAGATTGTTGTCTTGTAGAATGCAGATGGCAATCGAATGGGGACAAGCACTTGAAACGAACCTCCCCTTTGCGAACGAAGAAATCTTGGATAGGCACTCCTTATCGCATCCTAAGCTGCAATTTCCCACTCTTATCCAGGCAGTCATTACACAGAGAGAAAATCACTGTAATTAATCCATTTTAATGGAACATGAAGAGCTAAAAGAACGTTCTATTTGTTGTAACTTTATTTAAATCAGTGGATCTTGAGATGATCTCAGTTATATCAAGTATTTTATGCGTTTTATTGAAACATTAAGATCTAAAAGAATTTATAGTTGATACAATTTTATTAAGATTAGATTCTAAGTAGATCTAATTTATTTCCGTTTTTAGTAACCCAATGATCACTAAAAATATCACAATCAATATTATAATGTGCAATTACTCTAAGTATTAAATCTAATCAGGTCAGAATGACTCTAATTTTAAATGATTTTCTTTCAGAACCTCATTCAACACCATCGATACTTAAGCTGTGAATTGTCAGACAAACATAGCCGATCACACAGACCTCAGTCAGCACTCAGGTCTGACCCATCTATTCTTTGACACCTTGCCGAAAAAAAATATCTATTTGCTTCTCTTGGCTTTCTATCTTTCTTTCGGATTGTCAGGTGCATGTCATCTTTTGGGCTTTATGGAGGGTAGGCCAGAACCAGTTTAAGGTTGGAACAACAATCATAATTCACACTCGGCCACCGAAACACGTTTAGTTATTGAGCTTAACCCAATTGCCGAGCCGTACATTGTGGGTCTCGTGGTTTTCTGATTAAGTTCGGCACAGATTTTACTTTCACCTGTCGCTAAATCGCTAAACTGGCTCGCCTCCGATTGAAATACACAATATTTCTGTTTCACTTTCTTCGCGCCAGCTATTTGTTGCGATTTTGATACAATTAACGCTTCCTTTTGGGCAAAGCAAGACAAAAGGCGGCGACACAGTTTTCACTTTCCTCGCCTTGAATTGTTAATTTTCCAGTTTTCCTCTTGATATTTTATTGATTCCGAGGCGAGTCTGGTTTTGGGATTGCGATTTTGATTGGGCTGGCGGTAAAAGTGAGCCGGCGGCTGTGAAATTACCAGACATGGACAAGCTGGCTGGATGTGTAACGCAATTTGGGAAACGAAAATTGAATTCCATTTTGGAGCGGGGCATGCAACACTTTCACGGCCACTCCGCAACGAAAGTAAAACCTCTTAGTGTCCCCTGGTTTCCCCGAGCCATTATATATCCAGACGGGTTGGGTTGAATGCACCCGATATGACAACAACATGGAGACAACAGCAATGCTCGTCATTAGTTCCAGTGCTTGCCTACACTAATTCGATCGCTACTCCAACGAGGACGCACGACTTGTGCCCTGTCTCTTTTGGGTTTTTCTCCAGTTCCAGTTTCAGTTTCAGTTTCAGTTGGGCCCAAAGCCCAACCCACACAGGCGCCAATTCCTTCGCCTTCTTCAAATTGGCGATTTCAGCGCCTCCAAATTGCTGACAAGAAATCACTTTCTATTTCGCTGCACTTTTCAACTGTTTCCCAACAGAAACCGAAATTAAGTCCGCCTGCTCGCCTCTAATGCGGGCAAAGCTGGCGTGGATAATTGCTTATGAAATACGACAATTTTCCGTTTCGACTTCGATATTTAACACACACGTCGCAAAAACATTGCGCATACGACATGTCTGCCCCCAGGCACTTTCGGTGTGCACTTGCGCAGGCGTAGAGGGCTGACTTTTAAATATTATGCAATAATAACATTTAATGGTCTGCGCAAAAGGCAGGCGACAATTCGTTGTGTTTTCACCATAAATAGATTTATGTAATTACTTTTAAATAGGCGAGTTATGCAGGAAGGCGAATTTCAATGACAATGCAAATAAAGTAATCACCTAGGAGTTATAATGTGACAAATTGTTACAATTTCTAAAGGTATTTTTTAAGACTTTTGGCTTTGTAAGGCCTATATATAAAGGATTCAACAATACAAATCTCTTCTTTTTTTCGAGATGGTTTGATCCCTTCACATTTTTCGATTCATAACACTGTCTACTGTCTTCGATCAAAGCCATTAAAGTAATCTTCGACAACAGATCTAAACAAATCTCTACCAAATATTTCTCTCACCTCTTCCCATTTTTCTATTTTATGAGTTTGTTGCCTAAGCTTCTTTCATCTTTTTGGCTTGGCCCATAAACATAACTAAGCCGCCCGACTGTAAATTCCGCAGACCCTTCGGCGAAGATTTCCATTAAAAAGAGTGGTGGTCAGTCCCACATCTCGAAAGGCCATCTTGAAACAGCAGCCACGCCCCGAATGAAGAGCTCAAGAACCTGAAACGCCTGAGCTGAATCCATTCCACGTTTTTCTCGACGTCGTCTAACGTTGGACTATTAAAAATTTGATTTAATGCTAATTGATTTCTTGGGCATTCGACTTTCGTTGTGGGCGTTGGGCCCAAAAGCTGAGCAAGTGGACGAAATCGAATCGCCAGGGAAAGTCGTGGTGCGGTCGGTTCTAGTGGGGCAGATTGCCTTCATCCCATCCGTGGGAGCTGCAGAGTCATTCCTCGGGCATTTCATTAGCAAAGCAAATAAAGTATCTTTGGCCCGGGCCCAAGCACTTGTGCAATCAAACCGTCATCTGGTCGGTGCTGTTGCCCAAGAGTTGTCTGCACAAACAATTGGCCATGAGCAGAACCTCGAGTGCGTCTTGGCCAGACTTTTCTCCGTCTCTCTGTAACTGGAATCGCAGTTGAGCTGAAATGCATGAGCTTCAATTAACAAAGTGACGACGACAACCGACACATGGCAGCCTGAGACAAGCCAAACGGCACTCCACTCGACCCCAAGTGGAGTCTGGTGAAATTGAAGCATTTCGCTGGAAAACCGATTTTCCGTATCCATATTTTGTGGCTTTTCCTCTTACAGACACCGTGACCATGACGTTTGGCCTTTGGCACTGCACGAGTATTTTGCCTTCGAAAACGCGTGCCTGGCAGTTAAATATGTCTAAAGCCTTTAGACCAATACGAATAGATTTTCTAGTCAGCTATCAGAAGGTGTGCAGAATTGTTTTTTCGAGGATTTCGAGGAACTTTTTAGTTTTTATTTATGAAGATGAAAGTCTTTCGTTACTAAGATATTTAAAGGGAAATATTTTACTAAGAACAATAATACTAAAATGTCATTTAAACCAACGCATCTTTGCTTTAAAGGAATTTCTTTTATTTATTAACTGAATTTTAGGCCTAAGAACTTAAAATTGTTTATTTAAATAAAGTCAGCATATTATTGTTCATAAAGTCGATTAATAAAACAAGAGAGAACGCTATAGTCGGGTTGGTGTCCCGACTATCTAATACCCGTCACTCAGCTAAAGGGAGTGCGAACGCTGTACTCGGGTTGGTGTCCCGACTATCTATTGGGGCTAAAGGGAGTGCGAGGGAGATAGATATATAAACAATTTTGATTGCGTATAACTTTTTAATGAATGGTCCGATTTGAAAAATGTCTTCTACATTTCGATAGGTATTAATAAACACTATAAAATGGCGTTTATATATTTTTAAAATCTTAAAAGATGTGGCCTCCAGACACATTTGAAAATCGTTTATGGCGATTGTGGGCGTTAGGGGGGGCGTGGCACCTCGATGAAACAAACTTGCGCTGCGTAGGAAGCCCAAGAATATGTGTGTGAAATCTCAACCTTCTAGCTTTTATAGTTTCCGAGATCTCAGCGTTCATACAGACAGACAGACGGACAGACGGACAGACGGACAGACAGACAGACGGACAGACAGACGGACAGACGGACATGGCTAGATCGACTCGGCTAGTGATCCTGATCAAGAATATATATACTTTATGGGGTCGGAAACGCTTCCTTCTCCCTGTTACATACTTTTGCACGAATACAATATACCCTTTTACTCTACGAGTAACGGGTATAATTAGTGCAAATCAAGAAAATTTGCAATTATTTGTAAGTTTTTCAATGATAAACAATGGAAAGAGAAGTACACAAACATAAGTTAATTTTAGTTCTTTAAAATTGTATTTTTTGAATTCGTTTTTAGCGGACTCGAGGTCAGTTTATTTAACGTTAAGTTATTTTTTATTTCTATAACTTATTTTCCTCCTAACCAATATTTTCTTCGAGTGTTCTAGGTTGCATCCTTTGTATTGGCCCCTCAGACGTGGGTCCAAAGCGAATGACCTTAATCAAGGTCTAGCTCTGATCTAACCGCCTTAAAGACGGAGCCAAAGACGCGGCCAAAGTCGAAGCCAAAGCTAAAGGCGGTTGCAGTCCGACTGCATTGCTGTTTTGGTCAGGCTTCCGCAGATGTTGCTGCTGCACTTAGTTATGCTTTGCTGCCTGCTGTGGGGCAGCAATGTCTAAGCCAGGCCGAAAACCGAGGGGAGGTGGGGGAAATTTATAACCTGGATGCGCTCTGTTGGCTTTAATCGCAGCAGTGCCAAGAAACTGGAAGAAATCCTCGAATATTAATAGAAAGTATGGATAGGGATTCCTATCCCATGGCCGATTTAATAGCCGCCACTTATGAAATCTAATTGTCTCACATGCTTAATTAAGTCGCAGGTGGGAGCGAACCGAGCCCGGACCGAGGACCCGGCTCCTAATGGCCTGGCCAGAACAAGACTAAACCCTGTAACTAGCTGCAATTTAGCTGGCGATAAGCGATCTGCACGATCTCCTGGGGAATGTGCGGAGAATAGTTGAAATCGCTGTCTTTGGTGCAGCCCCTTAAACATGCCACGCGAATAGTTCTGAAGTCGATAACTTGGCTTGGGTCAGTAACCCAGTGGAAGGCGGAGCCCCCAGCTCTGATTGAACAATTATAAAGAGTCTCGAGTATCTGCTGTGAGCAGAAATGGAACACTGGACATGTAATAGAGCATCAGAGACGCAGAACAGATGACGACCCTCCAGGCGAAACGCTGGCCAACATTTGAGTCAAGTTTAGCGCTCAAAGCTTTAAATATATTGATTGAAAGGTAGATGGCAGATACCTATCTCTCTCACTCCCCACATAGCCATAGTTCCCATCTCTCCGAACGAAACTGGGTCATTGTACCCACAGTAGCAGCCGGCTTAAGTATAGTCGCCAAACGGCAACAAGTTGCCAGCCAATACGGTCTTAATGGTCTGTGACAAGTCCAGCATTGACTGTGTGTGCGTCAAATAAAAGTCTACAACAAGTGGCCAAGAGAACCGGCTGGCTATATAGCAAGAATCCCACTTAATACACTCAAAAAAAAAATCGACTAAAATCGCCCTTGGTTTTAGAAAATCGCCTATGAATTTGCTTTACTGGCGATTTTGTCTATATTAAAGAAAGTAGGTTTCTTAAATCAAAGGCTTTTTTTTTTTAAATCAAAAGAAAAAAGACTGCATTTTAGAAATTTCTTGCTAGAAAGTAGAAAAATTATTTCTTAGAATTTAGAAATAAAGGTTTTCTAAAAAATATAAATACGTTTTTTTTTTAATATAGACAAATATTTTCTAAAAAACAAAAAAAAATCCTCAAATCCAGAAAATACAAAAATCTTTTTTCGGGAATCGGAATAATGCTGGTTGTTTCTGTGACACCACGTCCCCTGCCCCTTGTGTTGTTGTTTTTGGTTCTTGTTTGTCATATTATTCGAATTTCCTTTAATTGAGCACATGGGTGATGTATACATTTATGTAAATGCACTTATAGTTTCAAATTGGAACTGTAATAATAACTGAAACGAGTATACAAATTACAAATTATAAATATAAAAACCCAATAACTTACTATTTTGAGAAAAACATCTTGGGTCGCCCCACGCGGGAATCGAACCGCTTGCCTCACGGTTTGCAGTCAAGCACTCTACTAGCTGCGCCACGGAAGCATCACGTGAGGCGCTGTACAAAGTCTATTCACATTTTGTTCTCCTCTTTTTAGTCAAATTGATCTGACTCTCTTCTAGTTATTCCCCCTAGTATTCATTTAATTTTGCTCGTAAATATTTCATGATTAATACTAATATTTATATGCAAATATATATTTTATTATGGTTTAATAGTAACAGAAATTGAATGTTTCAAATTTGAAGAACATAAAAATCATTTTTACCAAAATATAACTATTCATGAGTAAAAAAAAAATGCAATACATTTTTTTTTATTATTATGTAAATATTAGAGATAAAAAAAAAAAAACACCATGAGTTTTTCGCCTCGACATGGGATCGAACTCACACTTGCGGCTATAAGCTTGAATAACATATTCATGCACGCACGCGTTAGACCCCTAGGCTACCAATAAAGGAAATTTTTTTCGATTTAAGACAATTTTTTCTAAGGCTTAAAAAAAAATTTCTAAAAAGTGTATAAGAAGGGAAACTGATCAAATAAGGTTACATTTTTTATCTTTTAGAAAAATATTTCAAAAAACAGACACATTTTTTCTGAATGTTAGAAAAATAATTAATCATTTTTTCTGTTTTCTAGAAAACCAATATTTCTATTTTGTATAAATATTTATAATTTTGACAGCGATTTTTTTTTGTTTTTAGAAAAGTTTAGTCTTTTTTTTTTCTAAAATCAATGGCGATTTTAACCCTCAAATAAAAAAAGGAAGATTAGAAAAAATCACCTTATAATTTAGAAAAAAAAGGAGTTTTCTGCATTTCAGAAAAAAAATTCTAAAAAATTCGTTTAATAGAGAATTTTTTCTGAAGTTTAGAAAATGTTTCCTCTTTATAGAATATATTTCTAAAGCACAGTAAATTTTTCTTTTTTCTATATTTAAGAAAAATAATTTTTTGAGTGTACACAAGACAGTCAGTCAGTCAGCTTTTTATTGGGCTATTTCCAACTGCGTGCCAAATAGAAATGGGGGAAATGCCAGTGTGTCGGTGTGAGTGAGCGTGGGTATTATTGTGTCATTCTGGTCGCTGTTTTGTTTGGAGAGCCAGTTAACTGCACCCATTTAACGGGTTTCGTGTGCCCAGCTTCTTTTTGTCACTTCTTTGGTTTATTATTTGGCTTTGACAGGTTCTGGGATCATTTTATAAATAAAATGTATTATGTTCTTCTTAGGAGTATAAAAATCAAGTTCGTTGTTGAAGTCTTTTGATTTGAAATTCGACTAAAAACAGTAATTATTTAATTTATGAATGTAAAAAAATTAATTGCCTAACACGTAAATATTCCAGTTATTACTATTATTTTCTGCTGAGTTCGTTTCCTAAGTCTTTTGTTTTGATGCTAAATATCTTAAGTTAAAATTATACAGAACTTTTTTTACATTTCCTGTGACATGAGCAAACCTGAAAAAAGTTAAATGATGGTGCTTCGTATTTTTTCTTGGTCAAATGAAAGCCTAAGACACACTCACTGAATCAAAAAATATATGCCAAAAAGAATCTGTGATTAAAACATTCCACTGAAAACCAGTTTTAGGTCGTCTCCCGAAAAAAACATACAGAACGAGCATAAAAAGAGTATTTTCATTGATTGCCATTGATTGTCAACGCCGACATGTGTAAGGGTCTCCCGTCCGCTGATACCCCACCCGGCGGCATTCCTTTCTGTTCTCCATCTCACCGCAATTTAATCTGGGCCCACAGCGCCCCAGGACAACCATTAAAGAAGATCGGCGGAGAACAGCGAAAATAAAAACGAAAATAACAACGAGATAAATTGTGGGTTCAGTTCGGGCTTTACCTGCTGATGGGTGTGGGGATGGGTCTGGGCCTCACTGCCCGGCCGTCTGAATGCGCGATCACTGATCGTGCCTGGCAACTTTCGATGTGCTGAATTTCATTGTACAATTTTGGGCATCCCAACCCGAGAGCCGCTTCGCTCCTCTTCTCTTCTCACGGGAAAGGGAAAGTATGCAGTTATTGATACGGCTTCGGTTTCATGTTTTGATTGGGCGATCGCATCCCAAAGCTCAGCCGGTGCTCGGCTCTAATTGAATGCCCCGGTCAGGGTGGAGAAACGCTTAAGTTAATTGAATATGAGAGGTCAGAATGTGAGCTGATTAAGAGCTTGAACCGATCGAAAATCAATGCGTAGAGAAGAAGATTTAGACGCTTCTATGAAGTCAGTCAAACCCGATTAGATTCAGCCTTTATACGATATTACGAATATGGTTCGAATATCAACTTTTATTATTATTATTATTATTATCTAATGCTAACTTATAGTTAAAAACTATAAACTAACAGTGGTTTTATTTTTGAGCTATAGCAGCAAAAGGCATTAAGCTCGCTTTTTATAACGTCTACAAAAGCTCTGGGTTACATTTCGTATGGGAAAAAAACATAATCAAAATTATTATTATTTTAGAAAATTGTTGGAAAAAATTGTTAAAAATTAAAGTTTGTGGATTTGAACGCCAACCGATTAAAAATACTAATTTTTTTAAAGCAAATTAGCATTGAGGATCTATGGAAACAGGAATTTTCATCGTGTTTTCGTCGTAATTCTGTTATAGCTTGACAGCCAATACAGTTTTTTCGACCCTCTTTGCAGCTGTCACAATCCAAGACTCGTTTCACCTGCCTCAAAAATGCCATAATTAATTGCATCGGCATTGCCAGCCTGTGAGCAGGTGGCCCACCAAGAATCCACAAAGATTCCCTGGGCGAGACAAATCCAAGCCGAGATCGAGAGAATATAAAAACCTGCCGACCGAACCTGCCTCTTGACCCAATAAAGAGTCAAGCGATAAATTTCTGCTCAGCCTGCGACGACGGCGGCCTCTTTCTTCCGCCTCTTTCCCATCGGGCAGCGAATTTTTTGATTATTTATATTTCTCCTCTCGCTCTTTGGAGCCAGGCAAGTGGGCCATGTAACCGAAATGTGCCAAAAAAGAATAAAAACCAAAAATGTGAGGGGAAAATTGCCTGTGGAAGCGGCTAATCTGAAAATTTAATCAGCTTAACAGTTGGGAATGCAAGAAGAGATGTCTGGAAGGGGGAGATTCTGAGACAAAGCGGAATGAAAACGAAAAACCCAACAGGTTGCGGTAGTAAGTCAGCGGGTTAGAGTGTCACAGCTGAGTTGCCAACCGAACCCTATTGACGAAACCATGGATCGATCGCTGAATGATTCGCTGAGTCAGCTGGAGACCACGGAATAGGGAATACGGGAACCGAAAAGCCCAACTCATGGCGCTTTCTTTGACACTTTTCCAGCGTCTCAAATGCCCCATTGAGATTTCAATTCGCTCTGTGTATCGCATATCGTATCGAAAGCCCCGAAAAACCGTTAGTTAGCTGGGTGTAACTGTTAACCGTAGCACTGCTGCTGCTTTTTTCTGTTTCACTAAGCCATAACTGAATAGTCCGGCGCCCCGAGAATCTGTTTTTTCTTTTAATTAAGCTTGCTGTAAAATAATTTTCACTTCACCCAATTTTCCGACTCCATGTATGTAAATTCCCCCGGGCAGAAGCCCACCCGTCACTCCCCCCATGTTAATGCGGCTTATTAGCAGCATGAAAGGTTTTAGCCCGACTTCAAATGGCCCAGTAAACAGTGCAGTTAGCTTTAATTGATTCCAGCCCGCTGAGAGCTGCCCGCCTCAGTTGGCCGGATTCGTGCAATTAAGCGGTTACAGTGGAGTGGCTGCCTGGCGGGGAGGAGAAACGTGGATGGATGGAGCTTTCGATGGAATGCATAAGTAAATGGGAGCGACGGTGCCTCGGAATCCACTGCACTGTGTGCTCCTGGTTAGGGCCACACCGCACTTAATTGCCCAGCTCGCATGGGAAGTTGGCACTCAGTGCGCATTAACAAGCAACAAATCTGTCTCTCTAAACAATGCACTGAAAGAATAACTAGTTCTCTGCAGTTTGAGCACTTGCCTACACTCAAAATACACTCTACTAGATAAGTAAATTCCAAAATGTAATCTTCAAAATATTAAAGGAGTTACAAGAATTGGTTATTTATTTCTCAAATATTTATATTTAGCTTTGCCAAGATAACCTTCTACCCACTTATTAAATTTAATATTATTTTTGCTCAGTTTAATAAGACTTAAATATATTTTAAACATTATAAATACCCATTCTTCCAATTTCATAAATTTTTTAGCACTTCAAAAAATATTCTTTACAATTTTTGGGTATAAGTAAAAAACTATAAACTTGAACTGAACTGAAAACTAACTAAAAAGTACGTTACTTAAAGACTGGTAAAAGAAGTGGTTATATTCCTGATAAAATTATTTCCCCCAGAAACTCTAGCCCTTATACATCTTTTAACTTGGCCAACAATATATTGGATATCTAAGAATATTGCTTTTTTATTATTATCTGCAATTAGATGGCAAATCTCTAAGTTAACTGTGTATAATGGGAGTTATTATAATAACATCAACTTTTGTTAAGTCACAGCTTCTAACTAATTAATGTGTTCAAGCAAAAACCTTTAATTTTTTTTGCAGATTCTAGTTAGGAATCCATGATATTTTCTTTAGGCTCCTTTATACCGATTCGTTTTTATGTGGCCAATTACAAGGCCTGATGACGGTTTTATTTTCACATATTGCATAAGCTCGGTTCGGCGTCACTTAACGATTATCAACCACGCAGCATGCCCAAGTCATAATAAACTTTAATTAACTTCGATTCACGCACGTCACGCACTTTGTAAGCGACAAAGCAAAATGGAACCAAACAAAGAAACAGAAAGACAAGCCCAAGCAAGAGTCAATGAATCCGGTATGAATAATCGCAATTGTGCAACACATGCTAACCCAACCCTCCGTGGTCATCAGCCAATGAATCATAGCGATCACTTGGTTGGCTAGACAACCCAGATGCAGATGCGATCGACCCAGATTTCGGGGCCTTTAAACCGTTTGAAATGTGTCACGCGGCGAGAAAGAGACTCCGGGTGACATATCTCGATTCTTAGTGGGTCAAGCCCGTATTTCAGTGGCAAAAAAGAAAATTAACAAACTTCTCGGCGTGCCCGAATGACAATTGAACGCATTTGTGCGGGTGCGCAGACACCTTTGGCACAGTACAGTTAGCACACTTCATTACGTTTGGCACAGTTTGAGGTACTATACGTATGCATACCCCTCGGTTCTCCTCAGCTATGCATTCTTTGTAACGCCTAATAAATTATGCAGCAAACGCAAGCTTTCTAAAAAGGAGAAGACGAAAATGAGCGGTAGAAATGGAGAAGAATAATCACGTACTGAGTCTGCCTTGAGCATTGAGCATCTTCATCACATGTTGGCACGTCGGGGCGAATTCTTTCCTACTTTTCAGCTTTTTGTGAACCGACATTCCTCGGAAATGTATCAAATTAAAAATTAAAATTATGCTCACGTGTGGAAAAAGTTGCTCGAGGTATCTGCGTTTGTAATAACTAAATGCTCGCTTGAGCAGAACCCTTGGTGAAAACGTAAGATTATTGCAGATAAGATCCATTCAGAACAAGTGCGAGAGATTCGCTTGGTTGGAGGAAAAAAGGGGAAGATTGGATGCAAGATGAAGTAGGTTCTTCAAGTGATGCACTAGAATGCATTTCAGTTTTACATTTTATTGTCTTATTCTACACACAAAAACAAACACGTCGCGGTCAAATCGATATGCGCATGGTAAATTTCTGGCATATCGATTTCCCTCTCTCTTTTGGAGATTCTCTGACTTCGAAGAAGAGAGGAAGAAGCAATGTGACAACTTAAATTACAAGAATAACTAATTCTATCAATTCGAAATATCAAGTTTTTTTTGGAGGAAATCCTAAACCAATATAGGTTGTTTTTGGAATGGGTAAAGCCATGTTAGGGGTCAAAATTCAATGAAGTTTATCAATTGAGAGATCTATGCAAAGATCTGGCGAAGATCATGGCCTTGCTATCTCCACTTTCATCCTCCCACTTTGTTCGACACCGTGAAAGTTGGCTGCTCAGCCTTAGCCTCACAATTAAAGTTCAATTTATTAACTGAATGCATGTGAAATTCTTTTGTTGGGCATGTCACTGTCGTGTTCCCCCCACTTTACACCCCTTTTGGCCAAGACTTACCTGTTGTTTGAACGAGGAGCAGCAGAAGAGCCAGTGGCAACGTCGACACGGCCATGGCCATCAAGTGTCGATGGTCTCTTGGCATTCTATTGTTGGAAATGGCTGACGGCCGGGAGGTGCCTCGGCCCCCTCCCCCTTTTGTTACTCCGCCGCCTCTGTCTGCGGCTCTACTCGATGGTATATGGTATGTTAAATTCTGTGGCTTTCGTCGCATGTTTGCATAAACTACGAGTTCCGCGGAGCCACACTCTTTCTACCTCTTCGAGGGTTATTGTCAGGGGTTTCTATTATTTATTTTCGGTATTTCGTTGTTTTTATTGATCCACCGTGCTTTGGCGAGGCATGTTTTGGCTTTTACCGGGTGTGTGTGTTTTTTTTCACGCTGAAAAGAGGGAGAAAGGTGGTCAGAAAATGATTCTAGGGTTTGTGTCTTGAGTCTTTTGTTTTGCCAGAGTTCTTTTTCACACTTTTCGCTGGGAATCTGACTGAGATCTAATCACTCGGCCCCTTAAAGTTAACTGTACTGGTTTGTGGTGGACATTATGTCAGTTAGCCCCGGGTCGAACCCCCATTAACTGGTAGTAGTAGGTACTCCACAATGGCCACCTTTACATAAGCAGCGGCCTAGTGAGTCAATAAACCCGGCTATCTAAGGAAAACACTTTCAGAAAAACCCAAGCTGTTACGTAAGGTGAAGCGTTCCATTCAGGCAGCTAACTGAACTCGGCTGATTGAAATGCTAATTTTGATTGATGTCCAAACTGCAGCGAAAGTCGGCTAGCAATTTGAGGTGTCAGAAAGCAAAAGTGAAATTCACGGAGTTATCAACTGGAGCAGATCGGAGATCTGTCGTCAACCCTAATCGATTCCTGCTGCCCGAGATTACCCAATGTCGTCAGTCGTGCTAATCAGAAGCCAAAACAAGCTGCGGATCGCAGTAAACCGCAGTAACTGAAGCAATTGCCGGGCATTAGATGGAAAGTGAAAGCATCCAGAGCAGCAGCGGTAACGGAGGTAGCAAATGGAAAGGAAAGGTAAGGTAAGGTAAAGGTTGCCTCTGCAAGATACTCTCGTATTTACGTGATCTCAGATCGCAGACCGGATCGGTTGGTCATATGCCGCCTGCCGTTGAGTCATGCCTCGAGACCAGGTCTCTGATATTTTGGCAGCTCTTTTATGCTGTTCGGTCTCGAAAAGGAACCTTGAAATCTCCGCGCTCTGTACGCTTGAAGAATCCCAGTGAAATAGAAAGTTTTACGTGAGCAGCCAGAAGAGCAAAACCACAACAAACTCTACTCTATTTTCCTCGTGGGCGAGTCGTGTGTCGCTGCTTTTCGGATTTCGGTTTTCTGTTTGCTTTCTGGGCCTGTCATTAAATGACTCCATTTTTCAGCGGATTGTTGTGCTTTTCCATTGAGCGATTCGCCCACGCTGGCGCTTGTTTATATTTTCATTGCTTTCTTTTCGGGGCTCTCGGGGCTTTTCTTCAACACCCAACGGAAGTTGCAGCGGCGGTAATTAGTTTTCATTTCTTTCCATCTTCTTCAGTTAAATGACTCATGTGATTTTTCATAAGCCATTTTTTGGGGCTTTGTCTTGTTGCGTAACCCTTTTTTTTCGAGCCGGCAAAAGAGCCAGAGAAAGGTGAAGGTGGATAAAGGTGGAAAAGAAAAAGGGAGTAGAAAATAAGAGTGCCTGAAGTATGATATCGAATATTGCATAAGTCCTGATACTTATGACTGTCTTTGTTTTGGCAAAAGTCTTTGTTATATCCTCGAAACATCTGTGATATTGGCATTTCCCCCTCTCAAGACTCAGTACACACATTTTCTTGATTTTCCTTTTCGGACTCACCTCAAAGCGTTTCCATTAATCACACGATTGCAATCGTTGAGATTTTGATTGATGTTTTTTGCGTGCAGCCCGCAGTTGCACGTTATTTTCAATTAGATTTTGCACATAAATAACGTTAATAATGGAAAATTTCACCAGCTGGATCGGGCTAAGCTAACTGCAAGAAAGGCACACCAAATTGAAGATCTCGCCGACCCAGAGCCAAATAATCCAGCTTGGGACCGGACCGGACCAAACCGAACTGAGTAGAAATGCGGTTTTGCGGCTTGCGCGGAATGCAAAACTCTAAATAATCGAAAAGCAAAAATCAAGCGACAGCTGCCCCCTGGAAAATTGGCACAAGTGCGCTCCAAAATGGCACAACTAACAGTATCAAGTGCTGGAACAGCAAACGGGAATTGGGAATCGGGAGTGGGCAGTCTTCGACTTGGTCTTGGACTTGGCCTAGAGCAATTTAGCGGACATGTGTAGGCCGGCAGACAGGTTGCAGCGGACCACGTATCCGGTTGGGGCAACCTGGCGGATACGCGATGCGCTGGCTCTTCGGGTCTCGTAAGCCTAATTAATTCTGCTTCTCTGTTCCTGTGCCTCCCGATTGGCTCTCTAATTGGGAGTGAAACGGCGGACAAATTATGAATTTGCAACCAATTTCACAGCAACCGTAAACAAAAGCCGCAGACAAAACTAACTTAGCCAGTCGGTCGGTTGGAGGCAAAAAGGTAGCGCGAAAAAAAGAAAGTTTTTTGAAGTTTTCGTTGCTGCCGCCTTGGGGTTCGTATGTACAATATATTTTTGCTTGTCTACACACACAAACGCGCATCGCACAAATATCATTTATTCGGTATACGTTAGCATATTCACTTGGAGCAAAAAAACACTCATTTCTTTCTTCGGCTCACTCACACGCATGCGCAGCCTTTGGCTCTAAGTTATTCACTTTTCATAGACTCGACTGCGAACGCTAACGCACACACACACACGCACTCGAAGCCCCGATATCGAATAACCCGACGATGGCTTCTTCAATTCTCTGGCCCACAATCCGCGCTCACCTTCAGCTAGCAAGAAACCGTCAACAGGTGCGCACCGTTCGAACGCTCGACTCAAACTGAATTCAGCCGAGAGCCGAAGACTCTGCGGCGAGCCGAAGATACGAGAAACCGGAGCAGCGATCGCAGGCTTGGCCGCTCTTCGGAAGAGTATTCGGGAGAGGAAGATTCGCTGGCTCGTCTTCAGCTCGATTCTTCAAAGTAGACATTTAAATGAGGGAGGGGTTACGTTTCTAATATCTTTTACAATTGGAAAATAAAAGTATTTTGTTGAATATTTAAAATAGATTTAATGTCTTTGATCAACACAATACTTATTCAATATTTTTACAGGCAGTCAGAAAAAGAATAGAATTCTCTAAAGCATTTCTTCAAAGTTTTGTACCCCAATTTCTAGCGACCTGTGTCTTAGAAAGCTTATTTGCCAATTTATTCCGATCACAAGTTAAATTAAAGAATATCCAACGATAATTTCTGCAATTCTTCTGACCTCTTTTAAACAGAGATCCAAATCTTAAAGGGGTTATTTTGGTTGTATATTGAAAAGAATCATCATATCTTAAGCACGATATAAAAGATTAGGTATTAGGTATTGTTAAAATCGAACAATCCATAAATCTATCTTAAAATCTATAAATAGAGTAACCAATATTCCACATATAATATGTCTGATATTCTTGACAGCTTGCTCTGCAAAAAGCTAGATTCTGCCTCCAATGACTTGGGTTCGTGGTGAGTTAGTGGCACTGAACGGAAACAATAACAATTGAAAGTGGCAATTTGGCGAGCTCCTTAATGCGATCGCGGATTAAGATTGTCCCAAGGAGTCCTACATATGTGGATCGAAGGCCATTTCCTGGCGGAGCTCATTCCAAACATCGGCAATTTCTATGCAAATGAGCAAGGCTGATTCCACTGATTTTGGCTTTCAATTGAAAATGAGAATGGCTTTCAAGAAAACCGAGCTCAGCAATGAAAAAATGATGAAAGAGAATCCAATCGGGGCGGTCTGTTCGATCGTCTGCTCATCTTGCCACAAAACCATGCCCCATGACCAGTGAAATTGTGTTTGCCGGGCTTGTTTTCTTTTCTTGTATTTCATTTTATTTTCTTTCCCTCCTCTGCGTTTTTACACTTTTCACGAATCGACGTCTTCATTGTTGGGCAGCTTTGCTAATGGAATCGGCAAGCAGCCACCAGCGAACCATTAATTGAGCACGCTGGCGGCTTTAATAGTTCTCGAGCACCTGGGTATTAGTGTCAGAGTCGCAGTGAATCGGGCAGCGGTACTCCGCTTTAATTTTCACAATTAACTTTATTTATTCAATCATAAACATGTGCATTTACGGGTAGGGTAAAGAGAACAGGACTACTTGGCTAGTATTTCGGCAGCTCCGAGTAGCGCGGCGGCGTGGACCACAGGACGCTGGAGTTGCGCTTCAGCTGGCTGGGGTCGATGTTCGGGAATATCTGCTTCAGGTCCGGGGTGGTGGGCGCCACCGAGAAGAAGCTGTCGATGATGTCCGTGGGACAGTGGCTCTGCATGGCGATCGCATCGCCCCTTACGTGGCCTAAAAAAGAAGGATAGTTAGTCAAATAAATATAATTTTACCAACCAAAACATTTAATTAATAGGCTAATCAAAGTTAAATTGCTTGGCAAACCATTCATTTATCCACTAAGCCACTTACTTCGACTCCAGGTGGGTGCCGGAGGCCGCTTGTGTGTGACCTTTCCCTCGTCGTCGGTGGAGTCGTCCTCGTGCAGCATCTCCCACGTATACTTGGTCTTCGGCGGTGGCGGCAGCATCTTCTTGGGCTTCGCGCCCGTCAGCTGTTGCAGTTTCTGCTGCTCCAATTCCTTTATCTTGGCCTTCTTGAGCGCCTCGGCCTCCTCCTGCTGGCGTATCTTGCGCTGAAGCTCCTCCATCTCCTGCCGCTTGCGCTCCTCAATGCGTTTTCGCTCCTCCTGCTTTTTGGCGCGCTCGGCGGCCAACTTGGCCATACGCTCGGCTCGCTCCCGCTCCTTGGCTTCGCGCTGTTGGGCGGCCTGCTGGTGCTTCTGCTCGCGCAGCTTCTTGCGTTCCTCGGCGAGATTGTGCAAGCCCTTGCGGAAGTCGTCGCCGCTGTTCTCGCGCGAGAGCGTTTTCGTGGACGTCGAATTTGCGGACTTAAGGTTCGTCCCGGTAGCAGTCTTCATCAAAGTAGTGGCCTTGGACGCGCTGGCAGGTCCCTTTTTGGGCTGCGCCGAGCTCAACGGCAGCGTGCTGCTGGACTGAGTGGGCGTGAAAAAGCGACCCACCGTCGGAGCAGGCAGCTTTCCAATCTTGGGAGTGTTGTTCGATCCTGGCGTGCCCTGCTGGAGTGGAAAAAAGTGATCAAGTGGCTGAGCGGCATTAAGAAGCCCCAAATTCAGGGATTTTATAAAGAGATTCAAAGTGGAGATCCTGATTGAGGAACACCGACTTACCGCTTCCTTGCCCCGCTTAGGACGCATATTGTTCTGCGCGTTGGCCGCATTCTCGAACGCCTCCACGCGCATCTTCACCGGACTCTGCAGGAGTGGGCTGTGGGATCAACAAAGATACTTTGAAGATGGATCACATATAAGAGCGAAGGCGCTACTCACTTGAAGAGCTCGTGGGTGCGAGTAGGGAGCTTTATAGACTTGAGGGTCGAAAGCAGCTTTGCTGGCGGCAGCTTCTCCTCCAGCGACTCGTCCTCCGTGAGCAGGCTGTCCTGCTTGATCGGCGGCGCCTTCCTGTCGTTGGAGTGCACCTCGAAGGTGGCATCCCCGGCTGGTCCAATTGGACTGTCGCCAGTCGGCGCCGGACCCAGCACCATGGTGGCGTTGGAAATCGTCACCGTCTCGTTGGCAGCGGTCTGAGCAGCTGCAGCTACTGATTGCTCGGCAACGGGTGGACCTTCGAGTGCGTCCTTGTATATTGAACGTTCCTGGTTTGGTCGCGACTCCGTGCTGCACTTGCGCGTGCGCGACGAGACCGGCGAGCTCTTGTCCAGGTCGCTGAAGCGCTCCACCTTGATGGGTCGATGGTTCTCTGCGTCCTTCTTTTTCTTGCGGCCCTTCTTGGCGACCTCCGTGGTGGTGTTGGTCGTAGTGTTGCTGGCCACCGTATCGTCCGGCCGAACAGCCTCCAAGGCCACGGAGGAGGCAGTGGTTACATTGGTTGCGATGCTCGCCTCAGTGGGTGGTACCAATCCCTCGCTGCTGAGTTTCTCCCGCTTGATTTTCACACGCAGGGTCTTCGTGGTGTTGGGATCCTCGGAATCCACCTCCGGGGCCTTTGCTGCTGGGACGACAGGTTCCGGTTCGGGCTCCACCATCTCCTTCTCCTCCTCGGCAGGCTTCCCACTTGTGGAGCTGTTGAACTGGGAGATCCGCTGCTCGCTCTCCACCTTGATCTTGATGCTCTCTTCGTTGCTGGGCCGGCGCATCTTGCGGTTGAGCGGGACCTCCTTGAGCAGCTTCTCGCTCTTCAGCTTGGCGGCGCGCTGCGGCCGTCCGGAGCCCATGGTGGTGTCCGCCGTGGCGGGAACGGGTGGAGGCGGCATCAGCGAGGCCGTGGAGTTCAGCTCGTCCTCGGCGATGGCCAGCAGCTGGGAGTTGCTGACCCGAACGCTCTGGCGGGCTGTGGACGTGTTGGTCGTGGTGTCCGGAGCAGCTGGAAGGGAACGGGGCGAATTAGAGAAGATGCCCTTGCTGCTGCTGGCTGGGATACCTACCCTCGGGCTCGTCCTGATCCTCGGCCAGGGAGGTGAGTCGCTTGGGGCGCTTCTTTGTCTGCTGCGGCGTCACCGAGGAGCTCTCCTGGCTCTTGGCCACCGGAGCAGTGTCCGCCGCCTTGGCCTCCGCCTCCGAATGGACGGTGCCGTAGAAGAGTTGGTCCAGCTCCTCGAAGTGGGCCTACGAGAACAACAAAAACACGAAAAACCAATGACGCCATGTTGACTGTGCAGGAATTTGGGCTCCTGATCCTGGCCCCTACCTTCCGCAGGACCTCCAGCTCGCGCCGCAGGTCCGGGAGCGAGCTCAGCACGCCCAAGATGTCCTCCATAGCTAGCGACTGTATCCTGAATCTGACAAACTGCAAAATCAGGATTCGATTACTTCGTTTTTTTCAAATGGCGGCAATTGAGACGCGCGTCCGCTTAGTGTGACCGCGGAGGCTTTTTATACCACTTAAATTTTTATAAATATACCAAAAAGAATCCCTGAAACGGTCTTTCTAAAATGTTAGGGTGGTGTCTTGGCTAAATCAGCGGTGTCAACCACCTGGCATTTAGGTTATTGCGCTGTTGTCAGTTAACATACTTCCGAGATTAGCCAACACTGGACGGGCGAGAAATTTCCCGCGCAAAATGAAGAATACAACCAAAACTGGTTTGTAAGGCGCAATTTTAAGGGAATTGTATTTTTTACACGAAAGTATTATTAAGTCAGTAAGTTGAACGAATAAAAACAAGTTTTTATACCGTTGCCAGCTAAAAAACAAATAAAAAATTGAACCAGTTCCAGCTGGTTCCGGTTGCTACCATCTCTAGCTAACAGTGCTGCAAAGCTCTGTAGGAACCGAATTTTAAGCAAAAACTGAAAAAAAGAGGAAATTAAAAGACGATCAATAAATTATCTAAAGTAATTAAAGTTTAATAAACAGTAATATGAGGAAATACATCCAATAACCAGTGAAATGGGTTTAACTACCGCTTTAGTGTTGCAAAATACGCGCCGACGATAGTATCGCCATGGCGAGCTGGCCCAATCGCCCATCCCTAGCCATTTGTTAAAAAATTTGCAACAAGCCAACGAAAATCGACCAGGAACGGTGGACAGCCAAAACCGCGCGCTCTGCGACGACCACCGTGGGATGCACTTACGTATGCGCACCCGTGCCGCGGAGTAGACACAGTGCCCGCGATCCGCGCGACCAGCGCACCGCCAATCCCCCCGAGAAGCCAGCTGCAGCAGATCCCACAGAGCGATCCCGCCGCCCAGCCAGCGCTCCAGATCATGGGCCTCGACTTCGACGCGGTGGAGTACTGCAAGGGCGTGAAGAGCCAGCAGTCGCAGCCGCCGTTCGCCTGTCCCGTCCGCGGCTGTGACCGCAGCTACAAGACGATCATGGGCCTGCAGTACCATCTGATGAAGTACGACCACGACAATCCCCAGCCGCTGACGCCCGTGCTGACGCCCAGCCGGAAGAAGGCGCGCTCCCGCTCCGGCGGCCACCACTCGACGCCCCGCCCGCCCAAGGAGCACCCTGCGCACCCAGGTGGCGCCGGAGCGGAGGCCAGGAACGGCTGCTCCTCGGCCAGTGCAGGAGGAGGGGCAGCCGGAGGTGGTGGAGGAGGGGGCCCTGTCCGGCAGTATGCCAATCCCGAGTCCCTGGTGGCCTACAACGAGGAAGAGGCCACCGTGACGTTCAACCTGGACGGAAAGAGCGTGCGCCTGGGCATCGACGACGCCCTGCCGCTCGTGGAGGACGAGGAGTTCGCCGCCCTGGTGGCCAGGGGCTGCATCCTGAACGCCGACGCACCGCCGCTGGAGGAGAACGCTCCGTGGGCGCGGGTCCAGGTGCCAGTGGCCAGGGTGGCCGAGATTCCCGACTACCGAGTGCCTGACGCCCCGCCACGGCCGCTGGCCTACTATCGCTTCATCGAGAAGTCGCTGGAGGAGCTGGACGGCGAGGTGGAGTACGACGTGGACGAGGAGGACTCCGCCTGGCTGGAGCACATGAACGAAGAGCGCCAGCGGCTCGGCCTGAACGCCGTGGGCATCGACACGATGGAGCTGCTGATGGACCGGCTGGAGAAGGAGTCGCACTTCCAGGCGGCCGCCAACGGCACACCCACGGGCGTCGAGGTCGATGACGACGCGGTGTGCTGCATTTGCCTGGACGGCGAGTGCCAAAACACCAACGTGATACTTTTCTGCGACATGTGCAACCTGGCGGTGCACCAGGACTGCTACGGGGTGCCCTACATCCCGGAGGGCCAGTGGCTGTGCCGGCGATGCCTGCAGTCGCCCAGCAAGCCGGTCAACTGTGTGCTCTGTCCGAATGCCGGCGGCGCCTTCAAGCAGACGGACCACGGCCAGTGGGCGCACGTGGTATGTGCGCTTTGGATACCGGAAGTGAGGTTCGCCAACACCGTCTTTCTGGAACCCATAGGTGCGTAGCCTTTTTTGAACAATCCCTTTATATTCCGTATTAATTGCCGATACTCTCCCGCAGATTCAATCGAGACCATTCCCCCTGCTCGCTGGCGACTCACCTGCTACGTATGCAAGGAGAAGGGCCTGGGAGCCTGCATTCAGTGCCACCGGAACAGCTGCTACGCCGCCTTCCACGTAACCTGCGCCCAGCAGGCGGGCCTCTACATGACCATGGACACGGTGAAGGATGGCCACAACGATTCGTCCATGCACGTCCAGAAGTTTGCCTACTGCCACTCCCACACGCCGGCGGACGCCAAACTGAAGATGAACGTGCCGGACTTCGAGGACACGCGCCACAAGATGCGTGAGGCGCGCAAGGCTTTGGCCAAGAAGCGCTCCACGGCGCCCGTGGTGCTAATTCCCACCATTCCACCGGACCGCGTTCAGGAGATCGCCACCATGGTGACGATGCAGCGCAAAAAAGAGTTCCTCGATCGCATAATCGCCTATTGGACGCTCAAGCGGCACTATCGCAACGGGGTGCCGCTGCTGCGGCGCCTGCAGAGTCAGGGCAACAACCACGGCGTGATCCAGCGAAACGGCATCGAGGGATCCCCGGACACGAACGAACTGTACCGGCAGCTCAAGTACTGGCAGTGCCTGCGACAGGACTTGGAGCGGGCGCGCCTTCTGTGCGAGCTGGTGCGAAAGCGCGAGAAGCTGAAGGTGGCCTTCGTTCGCCTCTCCGAGGAGGTGGTGATGCTGCAGCTAAATCCGCTGGAGGCGGCACTGACCAAGCTGTTGGACTCGCTGGAGGCGCGCGACAGCATGGAGATCTTCCGAGAGCCGGTGGACACCAGCGAAGTGCCCGACTATACGGACATTGTTAAGCAGCCCATGGATCTGGGCACAATGCGGTCGAGGCTGAAGGAGTGCCAGTACACCTCGCTGGAGCAGCTAGAGGCTGACTTCGATCTGATGATTCAGAACTGTCTGGCCTACAACAACAAGGACACGGTGTTCTATCGCGCGGGAATCCGGATGCGGGACCAGGCGGCGCCTCTCTTTGTCCAGCTGAGAAAGGAACTGCAGCGCGATGGTCTGCTGGAGCGTTCGCAACGCTCCCACGTCGACCATGTGGAAGCGGAGGTGGAACAGGAGCTACGCTTGCTGCTGGCGGCGCCAGCCGGCGAGGACATCGTCCAGAAGCTGCTCATCCTAGCCGACAAGTCGCAGGTCCTGAAGAACCCCAGCTATCGCACCAAGAAAATCAAGCAGATTCGGTTGGAGATTACGCGGATGCGCAAAAGTCTCCAAAAGGCGAGATTTGCAGCAGTGAGTCTTGGCTTTATCTCGTATGGTTCCAAAACTAATTCGTGCCTTTTTCCACAGCGCCACTCATCACACGGCCACCAATCCCAAAGCGAAGATGAGGAGACGTCGGGTGCTTCGCCTTCTAAAAAGCGCACCCGCAAACGGTTGAACAGCAGTGCGGTGGACATGGAGCTGGCACAGGACGACGAGGACGAGGAAGAGGACTCTGACGAGGACTCAATGGGCGAAGGCGAGGATAATGTGTCGAAGGACTTGCTCAACTCCACCCAAACGCCGCCCTGCAGCCCCATCAAGAGTCTGAACAACAGTAGCTCTCCCGTGGGCATCAATCGGAGGTAAGTTTAATTTACAGCAGCAGCAGCTATAGTTCTGCTGAATAGAGATCCTCAGCGAAAATACTTATTGTCCTTTCAAGCTAGCAAGCTAAGCTACCGATCCACACCACTTTCGAATTCAATTGTAGCTCTATAATCTTAAACTGAGGGCAGACACTTACAGAACAATATACTTACACTTAAATACCCTATAAATCCCTTCTAGAACTGCCATATTGCTGACGCGCAAGTCACAGGCTGCCCTGAAGAGACCTTCGGAACCTTTGACGACGCCTGTGAAAGAGGAACACCATAATTCGCAGTCATCGAACACTCAGTCCACCAGCGGCAGCTCATCCTCGGCCACCACGGCGGCCACAGCTGCCTCCAGTGGAACGGGCACCCTTAATCACGTCCTGGCCTCCGCTCCGCCCACAGTCTCAAACTTTGCGTTGACGCAGAACAACAGCAGTGGCGGTGGATCCCTAGCATCGGGTATTGGACTGGGAGGTTCGTCGTCAGCAGGATCCGCGGGAGGCGCGAGCCTGGCCTCCACGGCCCTTGCAATGAATAGCAAGCTAAACGCCAGTCTGGCCGTGAAGTCGCCAAAGAGGCCAGGTCGCTATCGTCGGATACCTGAGGTGAGGCACAGCTCATCCATGTCACCAAAGAAGTCGCCGAATCCGGCAGTGCCCGCCAGTCAGGCGCTACCCGTGCCCGACCCCCTGCCCTTCGAACGAATCCCGGACAGTTTCCGGGTGTACCGGGCCAACAATCAGCGCGACGTGAGCGACAGCGACGATGCTCCCTCGCAGTCGAGCAGTCCGTGCAGCAGTTGCTCCGACTTCAGCATGTCGGGCAGTTGCTCCGACTTCGACAGCGACGAGGCGAGCGACGGCGATGCGGACGGAGATGCTGACAGACACCGCAGAAGGAGTCGCAGCGAGGAGCGAGACTCTACGTCGCAGGAGGGCACCACTGACGCCATGGACTTGCAGCACGCGAGCATCAACAACATGCAGGGAAACAACGGCAACATGGCCATTAGCAGCAGCAGCGGCGGAAGTGGCGGCAGCTCCAGCGATGATGACGATGACGAGGAGCGGCCACTAAGCGCGCGGCAAAACAAGGCGTTGAAGTTGGGAACGCGTAGTACTCCCACTCCGACGACAATGGCACGAGCAGCTTCGTTGACGGCGGCACGGGGACGTGGCAAGCGGCGAAGCAATCTCAGCGAGTCCACCAGCTCGACGGCCACGCCACCGCCACTGCTGCAAAGGGCGGGCAAGCTGCGGTCAGCCACGCCCAACGCCTCGCCGCTGGTGAACAACATTAAGGCGCGAAGGAACACCATGGCGGCTGCCAGCACAACTCTGACAAATAACAACCGCAGCAAGCATGGCGAGGAATCTGTCTCCTCCGAGCGGCACAATCACCACTCGCACGGCCAGAAGCCGACGCTGGAGCCGCTGCAGCTGGTGTGGGCCAAGTGCCGCGGATATCCCTGGTATCCCGCCCTCATCCTTGATCCCAAGACGCCCAAGGGATTCGTGTACAACGGAGTGCCGCTGCCCGCACCGCCCACCGACGTTCTGGCGCTGCGCAAGAACTGCCTAGACGACATTGTGTTCCTGGTGCTGTTCTTCGATGTGAAGCGCACTTGGCAGTGGCTGCCGGCCAACAAGCTGGACATCCTCGGGATCGACAAGCAGCTGGACCAGCAGAAGCTGGTGGAGTCGCGCAAGCCGGCGGAGCGGAAGGCTGTGAAGAAGGCGTACCAGGACGCGCTGCACTACCAGAGCCAGGTCTCCGATTTGGAGGGCCAAGGACCCGATCCGATTATGTGAAAGCTGATGGCCCGACTGCATCTGTAGGCGCCGCTCGAAAGGCTTTAGCCATTTAGTTAGCTCCCCCGAAAGGGGATGGCTCGTATTTTTATATCTCGTTTGTTGTTACTCGGTACTCGAAGGTGACGCAGTTCAAGAAGGCCCTCCATTAGAGTATTTCGTTGCGAATTTCCAATTTGCACTGCAAGTGTCTTTGATTTTCGTTTGTTGCCAAGTCACCAGGGATTGTTTGCCCCTATACCATTATGTACAGTTTTTGTAATACGCGCAGTTAGCGAATTCGTTGGAGGATCCTATTTTTTGTACATTATTCGGCTTATGTGACTACGATTATGAAATGTTAAATAGATCCCGAAATCGGTTCGAATCACAAGAACCTGGAATTTATAACCTCAAGACGATTCACGCGAAATCAAATCAATGTTTAAGTTAAATAGTTTTAAGCTCGCCTACAGTTAAGCCCAAAAACAACAATACAAACAGAAAAACAAAACAGTAAAAACAAAGCCAGCCGGCGCCTCAAGTTAAAAATCGTGTAAAAACTTAAACCGCTATATAGAGGTTAGAAAATGATTATGAACATTTACAAATTACAAATAGCATTACAAATTGTATAGATGTGTGTGTGTGCGCGTGAGTCTCTACATAAATCGATATATCTCTATATGCAAATAGTGTACGTCTTGATTTCCATATGAACAAATAATATATTTGATTATTATGATGTATTAGGAAGATGAGGATTATTATTATTATAATTACTGTGTGTAATTAATGCAAAAATTTCTTATGCCTAAGTGGAAAGCGTAGACAATTAAGTATTGAAGTAGTTGGCTCCAATCTCCCCCAATCAATCTCCCCAAGTCCCCCGCCCAAACTCAACCCGACACCACCACCTTTGCCCTTAACAAGATTGAATATTGTTTAAATCTAATGGTAAATTAAATGCAGAAAAATAAATGTTTTAAACAATACGCTGTAGTATTCATTTCGCAATTGTCACCAAAAGTGCGTCAGTGAGGTGCGACAGGAATTGACTTATATTTACTTTGATTATCCCCAGTTCGTTCACCGGGTTTTGGCTGTTAACAGTGTCATATTCACCCCACATCAATTATCACCCGGGCAGATGTTTTGTTTTACAGTTTTTCAGCAGTACAGTTTTGGCTCGGCACGTGATTCACTTGCTCTCGGTAATTGACTTTCGGTTTCAGGGATTCACTTTAAAACTTTCTCAAAAATTTTAAAATTATTTACCATTTTTATTAAGCTATAGTTTACTTAACGGACACCTAAAGTTCGTTGAAATTTCAAATCAGTGATTTATTGTTATGTTCATCTTTATCTTTCTTTATTATTATTAATATTCTAAATAAATAATTATTAAACAACTTCAAACTATTTTAAGTTGCGGAAAAATTGTAGCTTACCTTTATATTTATAATACCTATATTAAATTCTCTGCATATTAATATAATTTCAATAACAAACATTTATTTTTTCAAACTTAAATTTTTCCTGACATTTTGCTTAATTTAATTTATTATTTCTAACGTCTCTCCAGCTTTTTTGGCATGGAAAAATGTTAAAAGTTTTAAATTCACAAGTCACGGCCCAGAAACATGATTAGGCCAATTAATTTGAAAGGCAAACATTAAAATGAAACCATAAGATTGAGCGAACCGATTGAGTAGACGGTCAAAGCAAAACATAAACAAAGTGATTTTTTCATGAAAAATTAAGTTGTTTGCGTGACAATTGCAACGCACAACAGAAATAAATCCTGAAATATTTCTACGCATTTCTCACGTGCTTAGACTTGAAAAACCGCAGCAGTTGTGTTTGGAGCCTCCATGCACAACCGCTCAAGTGCTAAGCCCGGCTCAAAGTTGTCAGACGAGGGGTTATTAAACAACTCAATTTGAATTTAACTGTAGATGATAGAACGCCCAAAATCGCCAGCCAGCTGCTGGCCTTAATTATTAATGCAAATTTATTTGCGGCAGTCGTTGAAGTTGTTGGTGCTCGAGTGATTACCTGTGGTCCGGTTGTTCGACGAGCGAATGAGTGGCCACTGCAGGCCGGCCAAGTGCCAGGTGTAGGTCATTGCGTTGGCGCTCTAATTGATGTTTTCATTACGCGCATAAAAACTATCCCCACATCTAGTGTATCTATTGGCCCCTTCAAACGGAACTGAAAGCGCGGGAAGTTCCCAAAAACTCGTTTCTTTATGTGGGGCCATGTGACGTCAAAGACGGTGCTCCGAATCGGGTACAAGAGTTTAAAAAAAGAATATCGGGGTTTGAAAATAAATGGCCTTGATGTTGGTTCCATAAAACGAATGCCGCATCGAATTATGAGGAAAACCTTTCGTAAAGTTCAAGCTCCTGCTCCGCATCGCAGTGATTTTTATTAGGTTTTTACGTAGTTTTACGGATGGGCTTTTGGGGGGAGTTGAAAAACACCTATTTTTGTGGTCAGAATTTTTTACCATGATAAATAACTTTGCGAAAAATGTAAGCTCTTGCTCCAGTTCAGTCTCCATAAGCTGCCCAACAATTTTGATCGGGGATTTATTTGGCTTATTTTTTCTCCACTTTTTTATTTGTGAACCGTCAAAATATTTGCTTTGGAGTAAATACATTTATTGCTGACGTTGGTAGGCGATTAAAAGAAACATCAAAATAGCAAAAACGTAGTTCATTCAGTTTGCAAACCTCGATTGGACTGTTATTGAGTTTTCGCTGGTAAATTAATTTAAATTCGCACGCAGCTAAAATGACGTCTTGGGTTATTTTTTGGCCGCTATTCGCACGTGATTTACCCAGCGTGCACCGAATAACCCGAAGAGCTTGATATCATTGGAGTTTTGGAATTTTCGGCGGATCTGCGGTTCAAGTGCGTTTGTTGGCCATAAACTTTTGCCTCGCTCTTCGTTACCAAGCAGCTGTGTTTGAGATCTCGGAATTTATTGACTCACCAAAGATCCGGCGACAGCTGATCCGGAAAACCTGGGAGAATCGTGCTTAATGCAAGCGGCTACACAGGAAAAAATTAAAACAGTTTGAGGATAATGTTGGGAATAAAAGTAAAAATTACCATAAATTTATTTGAAAAAGTTAACAATCAAAACAAGATTTAGTTATAATAAATGCTTAGAATAATCATATACTTTCTCCCAGTGCACTTTCAGTGGCGTGATGAGATGGCACACCATGTTCAGACATCTTAATGAACCACCGGGACGCGCTAATCAACGGCCCATTAACACCTGATGAATGCAGTGTTCGCAGATTGCGTATCCGCCACCGATTCGCATTTGCCGGAGTTTCATATGCAAATCGCTCTTTGCGGCAGATAAGATAAGCAACAACGTGGCTAGCCGGCCGTAAGCACTTTGAGCTGCTTTAATTAGCGCGGACGTGCCTCCGTTTCCATTCATTGATATCGTTTTGATAAACGGACAACAAAATCATTAAAGAATCAATTGTTCCTGACGCACACGCGCCCAGATCTTTACCCTCGAAAAGAAAAGAAAGAAGAAAAAGTGGCGACGATACCCTCATCGACTGATGGTCATAGAAATGATGATCCAGAAGCTTCATCATCGCAACTACGTCACATGGACAACGTGACTGTGGTCAGTTAAAGAAATAAATCTATACTAGAGTTAGCTTTCGTTTCGCCTGGCAACAGATCCCCACAATCACCATATGTATAGGCCGGCAGAAGTGGAATGTTATGAAATATTTCAGCTTGGGAAAGTTGAGGCCCCCCTTCTGACAAGTCTTACGTGTGACTTCGGAGGTACATATGTACGTCCATTACCTCAGAGTGCGAAATTTGAAAACCTCTAAAGCTGTCAAGGTGAATATTTTTCGAAAATCCAGCAAATGGAGCAGGTAATTGGGCCAGCATGTGATCAATGAATGACTCTTTTCCGACTGGAAATTACCATCACGAAGAAAATAATCAGCAGTCGCCAGATAAGCTACTGTTCTGATGAGATAGCCTCAGCTCATGATGTTCTATATATAAATAGACTTATGTTATACAGTTCTTATATGATCATTTTAATTTCCGCAAATATATAGTGAATGCCCACGATATAAATGGGTACATAGAATATTTTTGAATGAAATATTTTAAAAGAAGATCATCGTGAGAAAGACGTATGCAAAAACTGTCATTGCAATTCCATTGAAAATTGTAGATCCAAATGAATTCCCCCCAAAACTGGTTATACATCAAAGCTGAGACATCTCCAAATTTGTTTTAGCTGGCCGAACCCATGTGATTCAGCAGCAGATGTTTGTCCCCTCAGATCAGCCACCCATTATAAATAAGTTTCACCTTCTTTCACTCCATTCTACTTCCAACCGAGCCTCTTATTCGAATATATGTTGTATTTCTTTGTGAGTTGATTTAAATATAAGGCGAATTCAGCCAAAAACCACAAAAATGTGCGGGAATATAATGCCGATCGACATTGTTTAACCTTAATGCACATTAGCCTCCGTCCAGCGCCTTTTGCATTGGCCATATAACGGCGCCGACTGGAATTAACTTGAATTTATTGCGTGGCGGTCGGATCGGCAAACCGGTTGCAGGAAGCAGCTGAAGAAGGGGCACCCAGAGCCGCCATATCAAGTGACTGATCCCCCTTGGCCGATCCTTCCCTCTCGTTCGATTTGCAGGCGCGACCAGACGGCGACTGTACAAAAATGACCAAGACTAAATATAAATTAACTCCTGCTGGCCATATTTGGTAGCCCGGATGATCGAAGCAGGAAGGGGAGGCCACATAAGTGCGATCATTGAGCCTCTTTGACAAATTTAAATAATTGTCCCGAGCATAGAGCGTGTCATTGATGAATCGATAGTCGATGGGGCTCTGGGGAAACCGACCCTTCACTCGATTGAAACAGGCCCGCAGTGCAAGGGCCATAAATTCCCAGCAGCCCAGCAGGCTAAAAATAAAGTCAGGCTTAACCTTGAAGCATAACGGAAGAAGCCAAGCGAAGGCTGGTCCTGTTTGGCGGGGAAAAGGGAAAGGAGTAGTAGGGGTGTCCAGGCCAGAAGTCTGGGGCCAATTAAGTTCGAGATAAAGAATCCCAGCGACCTAGGGCAACAGAATATTTATTGACGCATCCTGTAGGGCCGGCCGTTGGCTCAAGGACACCGACAACCGCTTCCACTTGCGGTTCTTTTCCACTCGCCGAGATGCGGGTATAAAAGCCCTCGGTGGAGAGGCCCAACCACAACAGTCTTCCATCAGCAGTAGTCGAAGTTGTAGCGAAGTTTTGGAGCACCGCACTCCCAGAAGTCCTACAAGTCGCTACCCAAGAAGTTACTCATCGAAGGAAAAACCCAACCCAATCGAAACTTAGTAAGATGCGGCTTTTCCTCATTGGCCTGCTGGCCCTGGGTTCGGCGAGGGCCTTCTCCGTGATCCGCACCAGCCAGCCGCATGCTCAACTGGTGGCCTATTCCCCGGCCAGAGGGGAGTTCCCGGTGGTCAGTGGCCTGGCCCAGGGATACGTTCGCTACTACGATGGAACAGGAGCAGAAAGGCTACTGCCCTACAACTACCCGGAGCCCCTGAACGGCATCCGGGATCTGGCCGCCTCTAGTCTAACCCGCTCCGGCCTGGAGCAGCAGCAGGAGAGCCAACAGATTGCCCTCTTTCGTGCCTGGTGCGAGCAGCGCTACCAGGCCATGCGCCTCGAACTGGATCGCCTGAAGGAGCAGGGTCTAAGGCCCACGCCCCAGTTGTTGGCCCAGTTTGAACCCCTAGAACAGATTGTCAAGTTCGCCGCCTTCGATGCCGTTCCCGGATTGTCGCCCGAGGTGCAGCGTGCCCGCGATGAGCAGCTGCGGATCTGGAACGAAGCCAGGCTGGAGGTGCTGCGCGCCGAACAGGCTCAGCAGCTGCTGGGTCAGTCCATGGAGTACCAGTACCAGTTCAAGAAGGAGGAGAAGATGCCGCTGCAGCAGCAAGTTCTGGTCAAGACCTCCACGCCCCAGGTGGTTAGCCGCATTGAAACCCCTCAGACCCACTCCTACGGACAGTTTGCTCCCATTCAAGACAATCTGCTGCTCAAGACGGCCACGCAAACCGCTCCTCAACCCGTGGAGGACACTGCCGAGGTGAAACTGGCCCGCCAGGAGCATCTCAAGCAATTCGACGAGGCTCTGCTCCGTCAGCCTGCCCAGGAAACCGCCATTCTTAAGACCATTCCCGGCATTCAGCAGCCATTAACCCAGCCCATTGTGAAGAGCACCACAACTACCACCTATGAAACGCAGCCAGGACAAATCCAGGGCATCTTCCAGACCAACAGCTACCCAGATCAGCAGACTCCGCTGCCCATTGAGGAAACACCGGAAGTCAAAAGAGCTCGCGAGGAGCACCTCAAGTTATTCAATGAAGCTCTGCTTCGTCAGCCCGCTGCTCCCGAGGAACCCATCCTGAAGACCACTCCCAATCAACAGGCTATCATCACCTTTCCCGACCAACAGCCCATCCAGGAAACACCAGAGGTCAAACTGGCTAGGGAAGAGCATTTGAAGCTGTACAACGAGGCCATTCTCCGTCAGCCAATTGAAGTCCAACAGCAACCACTCCTGCCCACCGCACCCATTGCTCCTTTTACTGCTCAGGCGATCTTCAAGAGCCCCATTGCCGAGCCCCAGTCACCTCTGCCCATCCAGGACACCCCCGAGGTCAAGCTGGCCCGCGAACAACACCTCCTCCTCCTGAGCCAAGCCAAAATCAAGGCCGAAGACAAGGTGGCCGACATTGCGGACATGATTCTCCTGGAGGAACGTGAGCGGGACAGGGAACGTCTGATGGAGCTGGAGATGCGCAAGAAGGAGGAGAAGGAAGCCGAACTGGAGCGCCAGCTGGAGGCAGATCGTCTGCGCGAGGAGACGCGTCTCCTGGAGGCCGAGCGTCTGAAGATCGAGCAGGAGGATCGTCTGCGCCTGGAGAGCGAGAAGCAGGAACAGCTCCAGCTGAAGGCCACCACCCTTACCAGCTTCCAGAAGGACACTCCCGAGTACCTGCGCAAGGCGGAGCAGTTCAAGATCATCAACAACCAGGTGCAACCCCAGAAGCAGCAGCCGAACATTGTGACCCAGCAGCAGCAGGTGCAGAATGGCTTCTTCCTGCGCATCCAGACCAATCAGCCCAATACCATTCAGCCAGTCGAGCAGCCAGCCAATCCCTTCCTCGTGCGCTACACCACCAAACCGGCGGATCTTCAGCTGCCCGTGCAGACGCTAGTGCCACTGCCGCAGCCCCTGCCCCAGCCTCTTTCCCCTACCATTCCCGACTCCCAACTGAAAGCCGTCTATAGTTCCACATCCTCCAGCGAATTGGACAAGGCCACCAGGGAGCACTTCCGTGCCCATGAGATCGCACTGGAGCAGCTGCGTCTGGCCAACCTGAAGAACCCCTGGACACCCGACTGCCAGCACTAGGGAAGTAAACCAACGGTAGACCGGGAAACCTCCGAATTGGAATCACTTGCATTGCCTTAGGTTAGATCACACAACTCACGTACACCCATAACACCCATATCACTCATACGCATACTCGTACACCTGTATACATAGCTTAGCGATTCACTCCGAGTCCCGATTCAAAATGCATTCAGTTGAGAAACAACGCAAAAAAAAAAAATGAAACAGCGGATTGGATTCGAGACTGGGTGGGTTGGTGGTTGGTTCCGCCAGGGGGTGGAACAAAGAAAATGGCTTTCTCGGGTTTTTACTGTTATAGAACGTTCCAATGCTAATTTCGAGTCGCCAGATTGTCGGTTCGATCAGCATGCGCATAAAATGCTAAAATTGCGCCGCAAACTGGCACAGATGAAGATGTTATCTGATCTGATCGATTCAGTTCTTAGCACTTGACGAATAAATAACAAGTTGGTGCTATATCTATATCATAAAGAAGTTCAGCTACAGGATACTCTATAATAATAGGGAGTTTCGAGTGCAATTAATACGAATATTTAGGTAAAGGTAAAAAGATTCAATGCTGCGAAAAAATTAGAATTTTCAATGCTCCAATATTTGCATTGGAACAGCAAGAAAGTGCAGCTAGGATTCCAAATAATGCCCACTGTTCCTTAATCTGCATAACAAATTTGGTAACTGCAGCCCGCGAATGGTGTCACACTTTTCTAGCTGTTTATACAAAACTCCGCTATTGACCCTGATCAGGAATACATATTTATGCACCGACCGTTCCTTTGGTTTCTTTAGGCCCGTTACACAAATCTCCATACATCCGATATAGCCTTGCGTAGCGGACTTATGAAAATGCTCCACAAATGTATTCAGAACGCAATCCACTTAGCACACAATCCACAAGCGTCCGGTACGCCACCTTCTCACTGACCTATCGCAAAATGGAAGCGACCGTTAATCGCCGCTGGAATTGATGAAATTACCGTTGCCGTTCAAGCGCCCCTCACCCCTATTCGCCCACCTGATAAGATTTCTCCAGCGATTACGTGGCGTATGAGTAATGGAAGCGTGTCGCGGGCGAAAGTGACTAAAAGATGTTCTATAATATCAGTCCATATATGGCGGGCATATGATATCTTAGTTGGCGGATGCAGAGACTCTTGATAAGATGGTTACAGCAGTAGATCTGGTACATTCATATATTTGCAGAATGCGCTGTCTGTCGGAAGTCCAAAGTCCATCCCATATGAATCACTCTTGGGGGCGGAACATTCTGCCACCGTATTCTGCTCACATGATTATTCGCTGGCGCGGTACAAAGTCTGAGGGGGAGTTTTTGCAGGGGTGAACCAACCACCGCCCCCTCTGTGTGGCTTATCTAAGGCCCATCGAATCAATCGAATTGATTGAGCCATATCAACACGATACGGCTGATGCAACATTCGGCTTTAGCACGGCTAGACAACTTTTGTTGTTGGGGTTACGCTCCGGTCGTTGATAAGCCTCCACCGTTTTGGCCTTGTTCAACTGGATTTGGGCCATGCCGAAATGAAATCGAACCTGGGCCAAATGCGCAGTTTGCCGCTGGCCTTTGGCTATGTGCGAATTATGTGTGCGTATTTATAGAAACCGCTAAGCAAATCTGGGTTTGTGTTTACCTTTTGCAGGCGGCGGCCCACAATGGAACAATGTACGGGGAAGTGATTGGCCGAAACACCTTTCGAATCGAATTCCCAGAAGCGGGAAATATTTTGAAAAATTATTGAATAGCTAGGTGTAATGAAAAGATTCTTTCCATCAATTGCTTGTACAAATATATACAATTCTAGGGGATTCCTGATGGCTTATTGATTAGCTAAGTAGTTTATGATGAGCAGTTCGGCGAATTATGCATTTGATTAACTTGCTTTGGTTGCAAATGGCAAGCAAAAATGTGTCCGAAAATGTTAGGGGAATTTTGGATATTCCAATTCACTTTCTTAATACAAGAATTTTGATAATAATAATAAATCTAGCATTTAATTCATTTAATCAATCCAAAAAGACATGGATAATTTCTTTCCCTTAAATTGTGATAGGTTTCACAATTCAAGGTTTTTATCCCTTCCCAGCGATTGTTTAGTTTCGTATTTTATTTATGAGATCATCTGTAATGATCATCTAAGGCAATGTAGTTGCTAAAATTATTCAAAATAAGCTTGGGCCAACATTAAAAAAATACAATTTCATAACCTAACGAAATAGGTAACTACATCTTTTTAAAAAGTATTGGCAAAGGCAATTGTCTTATTGTGATTACTTACTCAATTCAAGGCTTTTATCACCTCTCTTGCAGAGAGGTTCGTTTAGCCAGAAATCCCTATCAAAATCGCAATCGCTTAACACATTTAACGACCCTACCATAAATACTCAACTCCCCCATCTTAGCCGTCTCCTTGGCCATAAAAGGAAATGTCAGTCCGGTAGTTCCCCCCATCAAGTCATCAAGTGGCAAGCAAACAACGGCACTTTCAGTCGCAGTCTCTGTCGCCTAAATTTTGTTTTCTTTGGAAGTACTGATAACGCCAATATAAAAGGCTCAGATAAATAAAGAAAACCGAGAACAAACAAGAACTGCTGATACAAATTTTCCAACAATTATTTGCGCTGATATTTATGCAGAATATGTGTTATTGTTGTCGCTGATATTTTTAGCAAAGGCGACAAGTTATTTTTAACATTCCAGGTTATTTTGGGCCCGAAGTTAGTGCGCCGCAAACGATAATAACAAAGACACACTCGTGTTCCGGCCATTCCATCAGTCAAAGCGACGGGTTGCCAGCCAATCTGAGCCGAAAGCGTTTGCTTTAAGCCATGCAAATACCGCCTGGAACAACTAATTAGTGATAAGACTGAGATAAGGCGTAGCTATTGACGAGAAAGTGGGTCTTCCTCGTGGAAAGAAGATTTCTCGTTGGTGCGGACCTTGAGTTTATTTTCCGACCCGTCACCACAAGTTGTATTCAATACGTAACTGATAAGATAAAACTATAGTAAATCGCCATTTTTAATGATCAATTTGTTTTTGCACTTATTTTTAAATGGACGGGCTTATACTATAAGCGTTTTCGTCACTTTCGTCCCCAGAACGCACTCATACCCCTTTGTGGGATTTAATGAAGTTGTTGTTACCGGTGCTCCATATTTTCAAGCGTTTTATTATTTCCTTCCCCAATAATTCAGATTGGCGGCACACTAAAGTTTGTTGCTAGGCCACATAATTCGGGAACAGACTTTAGTGAAAGGTTATGAAAGCGAAAACGTGATATGATAGTCACATGCGTGCGATTATCACGTTTTGCGATAATTATGTTTTGGTCCCCAATGGCAAGCAACTGAAACTTTTTCGATCGTCTTTTCTGGCTCTTTCATGCTGGTAGTTTGAATTGAATTCGCAATATGTTCTCGTGAATCTCATAAATTTTAAATAAGAACTGCAGTATATTTATTGAGAACTTTATTATAATTCTAAACATTTTGTTAAAAGCTTAAACACATTATAATTTTATGACAAATTCTATCTAAGCAGAATAAATTAGAAATTTAATTTTTAGAATAAGAACATTACCAAAAATAACTAAAGATCATAGCTTATGAATCACATCATAACTAATTTGTCATTAATTGCTGTTGTGTTTTAAATTACAAATTTTAAAACAATATAAGTACTAAGCATCCGGTAATAAAAGCGTAAATCACAGACGAACGTTTTTTAAAATAGCTTCCAAGGAAGGAAAACATTATCGCGGTAATCGACGTCTGTGGAGCAGAACGCCCCCAAGTTATGCGTAAATCTGTTTGTTGCCAGCAAACAGTTTTCAAGATATCGTATGTGTTTGTGTATAGTGGGTCAATCCTCCACATTCGCACCCCTATCGCCTCGCAACAGAAGAAATCGCCTCCAAATTTATACCAGCGCCCATGTGATTTTTCGACATTGACGTCACAAAGACATTTGCCGTCGTCACTGCTTTGGCAGCATTGATAAATACAAGCATAATTATAGAATCCTCTGGCCGTTGTTCAGGTGGGCGTGGCGCCTGGGGGGCGGCAACCGCCTCCTTGATCTTGGGTAAACAATACGGGTGCGAATGTTTGGATGTTTTGTTTGTCCGATCGGCGATCATGCGATAACTTCATTATGACACCAGAGGATCGTTAAGAATCATTTTTTACGCCGCCATAAATTCGTATTTATACCCTCGGTATCGGTATTATGGGAATTTGGGGGCTGAGCTGCAATTGCAACAAAGGATAAGCCGAGATTCGGTTGACAAGATAGCGGGACTCTCGGTTTTTGACTTACGTGAGAAAGTTTTACGACATTGACGCAGTTGACGCAGCTGGTCGACGGGCGGTGGGTGGTAGGTGGTGGCTGGAAGGTAGGGTGGTAGGGCGGCGAATCAATGTTCTGGCACAATAACGGTATTGGCGACACGCTGAGCTGCGGATTGCCGCACGATTTACGTAAGCAGGTGAGATGGAGACGGAGGACATGTGGCCCCTAGGTTCGTCAGGTATGCAGCGGAACCCCGTAACTCTTATCGCACCAAAACGTGCTCGAACATGTCGACGGTCGAATCGCCAGGTGCTCTGGGCCCTCCAATCAGAATCTCGGTCGGAGATCCCCCGCAATTAATCTAATCAGTTTCATTCGGCACGCGTTGAAGGGAGATTGTACACTGGGAAAATAAATATTTTCAGTGATTAGTTGTCATTTAGGAAGTCATACTTACAATATTTATTATATTATTGGTTACATTTTATATTTATTTATGAAAAGGTATACCATATATTGTGTTTTACTAAAATCTAAAATTCAATACAATCTATTTTCTTTAAAATATCGCTTATCTCTAAATATAAATATTTTTTTAAAATTATTTTCAGGTTTCATTTTATTTAAAGAATTTTTGTTTGAATTAATATTTCAAATAAAAGAAATTGAGGTTTTTGGAGTTTAAAATTAATCAAATGTAATGCCTTTGCTAAGAGAATTCCCAACGAATGAGAAATATCAAAGCGGCCTGAGTTCTTGTGAAATTCATCGAACCAGCGTTAATTTTCCCATAAAGAGTCGCGGAAAGAGATAGCCACCAAGTGTGCAAATGAGATAGGTAGCGCTCCATAGAGAGCGTTATCAAATTTGTTTTATGGCCGCGATAAACAGCAATTAAATATTGGAGTTCGACCGTACCTGTCTATTCCGCTCTCAATTATAATTGTGGCGCTAATTTCACACGAACTTGTTTGTGCAAATATTTAACCCATCGCTCGTGGGCGGGGGTTAATGGGGTGTGGCGTATCATAAAGTGCAATTGCGTTTTACTCCAGCCTTGTTTAACTGTTATATGGACCTATGTTTGCCTTTCCGATTAGTTTTCCCACCGAAATGTGCGATGTGCTCCTGCTGAAATTCGCAGATCATGTGAGAAACCAGACCCAACCGGTTCGAGTGTGAAATATTCGTCTATCTGCTAGTTATTTTAGTGGGTCACTTATTCGGAGGCCTTGTCTTAGACTAAACCTAATTACTCGGAAATCAGCATGTGTTGGCGAAATTATAATTTGATTATAATTTGCCTCTTGGGAATACAATCAAAACAAATTCCCAAAAACATGCATAATTATTCAGAAATCGTAATGTTTGTTTCCCCGTCAAATAATCTACAGCTTATTTGTTATTTCCTAATTTGGGTGACAGATTTGCTTCAATCTAAGCACACAAAATAGTTCAGAAATTAAAATGTTTGGCGGTTGTGGTTGATAACAATTTTGGTTCTCGGAAACCCAATCCCATAATCCCCAGCTTCAGTGTTATTTCTTTATTTGCGAGTCTGCTTTCTCAGGAACGCGACCGTTATCTAATGTAGAGCACGTGATTCCGGGAATTGTTAAATATTGAAATCCGAGCCAATTCAATTACTCTAAACTGTTAGAATCCCGAGAGCGGGGCACCACAATCTTCACCTCCTTATCAGCAAACCGAAACTCACGCTAGATTTTGCGACATCATGCTTAATGTTCCCCCAGAGAGACTCTAGGGCAAATATTGTGTAATAACCACCATTAAAATGTTTAAAATGCCCGGTTAAAGTTTTTATTTGCATGCCTGTGTTTGTTTTTAGTTGGCTGGAATACCCCGAGCACATTTGTAAAACTTCCCCCTTGAAAAAACCCGTTTTCCAACGGCAAAATTCATTCATAAGCTGGCAAGCCCTGGTTTTTTCTCTGGGAAGTGTAATCAATCTAATCAATTGAGTGTGGAAAAGTTCAATGCTTTTGGGCTAAAGTGAATCGTAGTAAACAAATGTGGCTCGTTTTGATTTGATTATGGAAATTCTGGACTTTTATCAGTATCAGTGGGTGGGTTTGGAGATTTCCACTGCCGTGTATTTATATCTCAGCTCGTTAAAGTCCCATACGCAGTACGTTTCTGCGTAAGTCCCGACTGATAATTCTACGCCGCATAATCCGCCCCGGCCTGTAGCTCAAAACAGTGATAAGCGACTTGTATTCCGTATAAATAATGAGCTTACGGGGAAGTCCGAGCCGTATTATGTTCGATTTAATCGAAAGCGTAAATAATAATAATAATATTTTGTATTTTCGTATTCAGCCGAAGACAACATGTTTGCTTTCGATCGAATTAAAATCGATTTACCACAAAGAAGAAAAAGGGGGAGGGGATTTTCACGCAGGGTGTTTAGCACGCGCTCATGACAATCACATGTACAAGTCGGCAGCTGAGAAAACCTAGACTTTGTCGCACGAATCCGAAACAAGTTTGCCAACAGGTTGTAAGTCGAGTGATTGGGGCTGGGGTCTGTATTTGTATCTGTATCTGGGGGTATTCCGAACGGCCATTTGACGTATCGCATTGAGAATTATGCTAATTTCCAGCTGGCCGGGTCTAGCACCGTTCAATATGAATCATATTTACCTTCGACGACATCGCCGATGGAGGTGAATCTCAATCTCTGAAATTTGCACTGCGTCCGCCCTCGGAATCCCGCCAAGTCACGCTCTTCGTTCGATTCCGTAAATGGGCAAATATTCGAAGCGATGTGCGATCACATTTGCATGTTGCGGGTCCAAAAACTTCCCCTTCTCCAATGTCCAATCCCCCATTCAAAGGGGAAAAGCTTGGCCGAGAGCCCGGCTTCAATTGTTCAGTCAATGGCCGCATGGCTCATTACTCAACGCCGAATGACTTGGCCCGATTGGAAGCGGCATTGAGTACTCGGGCCGTTCTTTGGAATTCACGCTTGATCCGCTGGATCAGGGTAAAGTACATTTGGTGATGATTAAGTGGGGATCGCTTGTGTAAGCGCTGGCGGATCACCTGGATCTTATCGAACAGCCGGTAATTAACCCAAATGCGTTAAACCAACGTATATCACACCCCGTTGTTCTAATCAACTGGGAAAATAGTGGAGGTGACAATTATAGGGGCATAATCGATCTGAAACCGCCTTTTACCGATCCATTTCACTTATTGTGCAATTTAGGCAAATTTAACCATATGACCAGGCACAACGTTTATATGTAATCACTAGACATCGGATTTTAGGTGAAATTGTTTTTTATTAAATACGAGATCTAGGCACATTTATTGCTTACAATTTGTCTCATAAAATCATAGTTCGATTCAGGCCCAACATAATTTCGATTTTCAAACAAAATTTTGTTTTTCACCAAATTCACCTAAAATACACCCCCTAAGCTTTATAGGAGTTTTATTTCAAATACTTGTAATTTCTTTGATTTTTTATTTCAAATTAAATATATTCACCCATTAATTAAAGCTGAACTCCAGGTGGAAAGTTTTCCAAGTTCTCTGAACAAATGGTTTTCAAATATTCCGCCTAACTGACCTATGTCTTGACCACAGAAATCCAATGCTAATCGTCCTAATCAGTGGCAAACTTTTTTCCAGTGATTTTCCCACGGCACGAGCTACTCGCATGCTTTTCCCTCCCATCCGATGGGCTATCTTTTGTCTCTTGTGTCTGAATCGTTCAATTAAACCAACATTGTGCGATGTCTGGCATTGATTATATTAACATGTCTCGGGCTCAACATCTGTCTGCTTAGTTAACTCAATTGCCTAGATCGCGAACGTGCGCGATTCGAAATCCCCATCCAAGGGGTATTGGTATAGACAAAAGTGGGTCTTGTATAAAATTAGGGGTAAAAAAACCACCGTTGTCTGCTATAAAAATGCTTATTTACGAGCACAGACCGATTTATACAACACCTTTTAGACTGATTAATAAATTTCACCAGTTTCAAGTACTTTACTGCGTTTTCATTTTTCCCAGCTATAAGCATGACCTACGCTTAAATTAATTTCGCACTGATCGGAAATTCATTGGGTAAACTAACTATTTTCACACCAGTTATCGATGGGCCACGGGATTTCCTAAAAAAGAGTATCAATCTCCCCAGAGTCTTCTGAGGGCATCTCCCATTCGATTGGCATGGCTGCCCTCGATTTCAGTGTTTATGCGTGCCTCACACAATCGACGGGCTTCCGAGAATTCCATTGATAAGGGGCCCCAACGAGGGGCTCTATATGCATGGCACGCTTTCTGGGGAAACCCCGGCAAGTTATGCAAAGATTGATGAGTCGGCTTCCCGTTCCAAATGCAAGGGATTTGCACTCATTGACGTCAAGATATGGATATTGCTGAAAGAGATTGCTGAAAGCGTTGGAGAAATAACAAGACAGAGAAAGTTTTGGTTTTTTTTGTATATGTTTTTATTTTTTGGTAAAAATCTTTTCAATTTAATTTTTGTTCTTAAATTAAATAACAATTTTTTTGTGTGTTTTTCATCATCTTTTTTGTTGGGAAAAGCTAACATAACAAAACTTTAATTTATACATGCAATTTGCTGCTCTCCTTTTATAAGTGTAATTTACAATTTACGGCGTACAGAATAATTGTCATTATCAGTAAATTTGCGCGACGCTTAAAGCGAAAAAATTATACAGAAACAAATTGGCTATATGTAAGTAAGTGTGTATGATGCTATATGGTATGGTTTGGCTGGGCAGCTGGTCACGCGCTTCAGTGTGTGCGATGCTGCTCCCAGGCTCCGAGTGTGAGTGAGTATCTGTGTGCGACTTCCGCGGGTATCTCGACTGCAGGTTCTACCGCCTCGAAGGTCGCCTTTCAGTTTCAATTATTCGCCAAGGCGCCGGCTTATCAATGCTCCTCCTCCAGCTCCTCCTCCTCGCTGAGTTACAGTTAGGTTAGGGTATATATATCGTAGTATACTACATATCCAATATAGGTAGGGCGTTTCAGTAACGCCCCGAAACGTCGGATTCCCTCGGGAACTCTCCAAGACGTTCGGGGTACATCAACCCCCAGCAGCAACTGGTTTCTGGTTTGATTGTTTTTTGAGCGATTTAAACCACTTATGGCCCACTGTCCTTGTGGGGCCTGTTCAATTCGATGGCTGTGGTGGCGTTCGATCGCCTCACACGGCCGGCAGCTGGACAATGGGATGCTGGGGGGCGTCCCAGTGGGCCTCGCAGTAGTCGACCAGCTGGTTCTCGGCCTTGGTCAGCTGCTCCTCGGGGGCATCGGCCCAGACCTTCTGGACCAGGCAGCAGGATTCGACGGAGTCTTGGCCCAGGATGCGGCTCAGCTTGGTGGCATCGTCGACCTTGATCACATAGATGTCGTTCTCGTAGCAAAAGGCCTCCAGCAGCACCTCGTGCATGTGGGTGGCGGAGTCGCCGTCCTTGGGCTGGGCCATCAGGCAGAAGAGGGATCCCTCCGGGGACTTGGAGAGCACGTTGATGGCGGCCGACAGGCCAACAATCACACGAGCCTCGCTTTGGGCCCTGAGAAGGGCCGATTTCACCACGCGTCCAATGGGGGCGCACTCCATGGCCAGATCGATGTCCAGCTCCAGCTCCATGTCCAGGTCGCGTTCCAGATGCATGGTGCAGGTCTCCTCGACGACCATTTTGTTAGTGTATTCCGTTTGTTTGGCGGTTTTCTTGGGGTTTTGTGTAATTTTCAAGCCGTTGGCTTCCACTTTTTGTGCACTGTTCTCTTGGCTGGCTTCTATTTTAGCCGTGTTTTTGTTTGCTGGCGAGTGTGTGTTTTTGTTGTAGCACTCGATTAACTTTTGATTATGAAATTCTTTTCGCACTGGGCTCTGCTCTGCGTTTCAACCGTTTTGTGTCCGCGTTGTTTCAATTTTGAGTGGCAATTTCACAATGAATGCCCTCAGTTGGCGACCGGGCGCTTTTATAGCCGCGCTCTCCGGGGCCTGAGAATTCCACTGAATTTCATCAGAAACGAGGGAGAGCGTGGTGGCGAGGTAGCGAGAGAGAGAGAGCGAGAGCTTTTCGAGGGGCCCGCTCTTGGGGCTTAGAGCTCTCCAGCTCTCTTTCGCTCCAGCTGAAATCGGGTTTTTTCGCTACTTTTTGGGGATCCAAAAGATTTCCGTTGTTTTCAGAGTAATTAGCGGTTTGGGGGTTTCTTTCCATGGACTGCAAAAAATGCAGTTTTTGATGCTCCCAGACAAACGGGGTCAGGCAACTTGGAGGGGCTCTCCCATATCACATCTCAAATCTCAAATCTCGACAGCGAGAAAGTGCCTCCCTTAAGTTAAGAGCTTCGTTATTTCATTATCTTTCGGTGGAAAAAACATGTGCAAACAAGTTTTGAGTGAAACGAAATTGGTTCATCAAATTTCGTAAAAAATCTGTAAATAAATTTGAAATTTCACTTGAACGATTTTCCTTGACTTTTTAAAAGACTCTTTCGCCAGAATCTTCTGAATGGACCCCTAAATGTTGGCCCTCCGCCAGCAGCAGCAGCTGAGCAACAGGTCTAGACTTGTCGACCAACGCGGCGTATACGCAATGTACGTGTATACTAGGCGTATGATTAACGGATGACCTTACTTAACGCACTCGAAATGGATTCGGGTTAATTTTATACATATGTGTTCTGGCTTCGCACGAATGGCAGTGAATGAACCCCTACTAATAATCTTTTTTTGGGATTTCGCCCAGACGAGTGGACAAACAGAATATATCGGAGTGGCCAAACACAATGGAGGCTGCTAATCAATTTATCGCGGTATTCCAATTTTAAATTTCCCCCCCTTCACGCCGAACAATCAGCACGTGGGAACGTGTCGAAATCGGGAGTTAAGATTGCTGAGTGAATTTTATCAATTGAACCCCGCAAACTACGCCATTCGGCGGCATTTTCAACTGACTTCCCGTCGCGGGTTCAACTACCGCACATTAATGCACTTTTAAATGATTAATTAGTATTTTTATCGCCGAACTTTGTTTTGATGCGCCAAGCATAATTCGGAGGGCTTTTTGTTGTGAATCGCAGTTGAATCAGTTATAAATAGCAGCTGAAAAATGATATTTACATATGTTTTAGTTTGTTTTGAGTTGAATAAACTGCTGAGAAAGCAGAGAAAAATAAAAAACATAATTTCTGGGGCAGTGCAGGGTGTAACTTAAGAAGATTTACGGTTGTTGTGAAATATATGTCTTAAAAACCTTACTTAAAAACCCATAAAATGATAAGTTTTTCTATTTAGGATGACCCCATGTTGCCAATTGAGAATCTTAATGAGAAATATGTATATCTCGACGTCAGAAGTTTCCTTTGAGGTAATCTTATAAAATTGGAAATTACAATCTGCTACCAACTTTAACTGTTTAAACTCAGAACAGAAAAAAGTTGTTTGCCTTATTTTCGCAATCAATTTAGATTTCACCCAAATTGCAAATACTCTGTAAAGGTTTTTAGAATCTTCTAGAAGAGACAACACTTTATCGACAAATACATATATAAGCTGATTAAAACCTAATATTTCCTTCAACTCCCCCGCCAATTACTGACCTATGTATTTTGTACTCGAAAACATAAACAATTGCCGTGCTTACGAGGCGCATACTCAAATGGATCATCCGGGGAAGTGCTGAGAAGTGCAACAGGAATAGAAACTGCCGACTAAGCTCGGAATTTGCGCGCCAAATTCGCCTCGAAAGTGGCCAATGAACCTGGTACTACGCTTGAAAGGGAACCCGAGAATTGGTGACTGAATGGGGGTTTTCAAGCTAGATGCGGACAATTCAGATTTTTACAAAATATACTGTTTTTTTTATTACACTAAGAATTTTTAGTAACTCCTCTGTTGTTTTAGTCTTTGTTCTTTGACCTTTTCAAATTTAAATAACTATTAAGATAAAAGCATTTATAGGCTAAAAAAGCATAAAACAGTTTAAATTATTAAAAGATATTTAGGTAATGAATCTTATCAGTTAAAATTATAAACTAAATATGTTAAGGCAGCACACCCTTTATTTTAGTAAGTTTTAGACATGAGGGATATAAAACTAGAGTTTATTTGCCTGGCTAGTAAAGAATTTGTATAGTCACAAGTTTATAAATGGCAAATCACAATTTTCTATTACTCGCTCGAACGTGTGAAATGGAACATATATGTAATTATTCATCTAGACGTCACAATCGAGAATACCTATTGTAGTGAATTCAGATATTTTTAGCTTTTTTGCGGGGAGTTGGGTGGACAGCACTGCCTGCGGGTTGTTTACCATTTACCATCACCCTGCCACCCAATTATGTGTGCAACATGCCATCGGCACATGTGATGGCGTTATGTCGGATGGCTTTTGTTACCAAGGGTGACTATATGGCGGATGGGGGCTATCATTGAGTCCACGGAGTGATCGGTGCATGGAAGAGTGTTTTGGTACCTCCTCGCCTCACCGGATTGTATTGGATGCCCAACTGCTGAGTCACGCCGGCGCAGCACTAAACTGGGCCCAAACCCACGCCAAACCGAAGAGACAAAGTGAGTCAAAGCCAAAAGAGAGTGCGAACTGGTTTCAAGAGTTCCCCGAAAAAGCGTTTGCATTGGACCGCATTCGGTTTCGGCTTTTGGCTTTCAAAGCCGGTCCAAAGTCCTCACCTGCCTGTACTCGTACTACCTGCAACCGGTCACCGAAGCCAAACTGAAATACCGATGAATGCCGCCTAAAACATCACGTGCACCTCGAACGTCTCGATTCGGAACGAGTTCTTTTACAGCCAGTCTCCAAGGTGCAATTATGTATGGCAGTGCAGTCACATATGCTGGGGGACTTCCCATTTATCGCTGGCATTCGGAAAAACCCCAATATCCAAGAGAATTCTCGGCGGAAAACCCCCTTGTAATAATGCAGTGGTTTTCTGTTCGTATTCTCCCTACAAATCTGAATTATTTTTTTCGTTTAGCCAAAGAAGAATGATATTTATCGGATTACTTCGGGGGATCCAAGTGAAGAAGGTGCTTCGCGAATAAAATAATATTGTGAAACATTTGGCAAAACATTACAAGGAATGGCGAAATGATTCGGCAGCTCTTTTTTGTATAGATGTATTGTCTGGAGAACCTGGTGAAATATTTAAGTAAATACAAAGATAAAACTGAAAAAAAAGCAAAAAAGGTGTGCAAATTTTGTTCGGTATTTGTTTTATTGGATGTACAAGTTGTTGACTTGATTCTTTTGTTCCAGTTTTTGAACGAAACTTTAAGTGAATAAATTTCCTACTTACGGAAATTATATAGGGGAAAATGTATTAAAGGCATTTTCTATTTGTTTCAAATTTTTTCAAAAGTTTTCGAAGTATTAGTTATACATTTAATAAACTTTTATGAGAATCTTTAATCTTTGAAATAAATGTTTTGAGTTTAAGAAGTAAATACAAACTATATTAGTTTAACTTCACAGGAGTGACACGCGAACTCGCGATTTTTGAGTTGAAATGAAAAGTTTTTTGTGTAATAATCTATCTCGACATAATCCCATCTTAGTAATTGAGCTATATTTATAAAAATTTGAATTATATTTTGCCAAGCACATATATTTAAATTTCCAACTGCCATAACCGTTTCGCTTCGTTTCTTAACTGATGACAACTCTGTCCACTACCCGTTAAGCTCTCTCTGGCGCTCTCAGCTTTTTTCCCCCACGTGCTTTTCCATGCCGGTGGAGCTTTCACCTTGCTCTCATTTCATTTGTGCTCCCTCTTTCCTGTAAACAAAAACACTTGAACAGCTGTTTTCAGCCCCCCTTTTAGTGTTGGTAAACATGGTGAATATTACACAGGCAATTTATGTAATTACGCCAAACAATCAAGTCGCATAAATTATAAAATAAAGTCATTAGGGATAAGCTGATGGCATTTCGGGCTGAACTCTGACTCACATTTGTTCCGGTGCGAAATAGTAACAATAGAACTAAAACCCCAACGCAGTGCCAAAAGCTCTTTGTTATTGGAAACCCCCCACAAAGTCAAAAAATTCGAAAAAAAAGACGAACGAAATGCGAAGTTTTGGCTGGAAAACAACAAAGACTGGCTCTTTGTAAGCCCCAAACAAGCGGAAAAAGAAGTTGGGAACACAAACTAATTGCCCGAAATGGGCTAGATGGGAAAAAACAAACAATCACGCTGGCGTGAGCGAGATAAAAACACCGGGGCAAACCGGCCCCAGCACTCATTTCTCTTTCGGACGACCAAAGCGACGGATCGTTCGTTGTTATTGATATTTCACTTCCATCCGTGGCTCCGTTCACATCGCACATTTTGTAAATAGAACGCGAAAATCCCCACGAAGCGTTAATTTTTGCATACAATGGAGTACCTGAGCTACGTGTACGAGAAAATCTTCGGAGGAAATCCACCCACGGACGACGACACGCAAGGGGCTTTCCACACGTGAGTGTTCCTTCGTCGTGAAAAACCCCCATTCTTATTATCGGGTTTTCCCCTTTAACTTTCAGGCCTCGCAAGGTCATCTGCTTCGGTAATGTCCTCCTAGACCGACTGGTCAAGCTCGAGGACCCCCAACTCCTCGAGCGATTCGGCCTGGAACTGGGCTCCAAGGGCGAACTGGACATGGAGAAACTCAACCAGTTGGCAGCAGAGGCTTCGGAGAGGTGAGCATCTCTATTTTGTGGTTTTTTAGGCTCTAGATTCTAGATGGTAATTATCTTATTCAAATACTTTCTTAAAGTTCAGTTTCTATTTCCAATCTATAAATAAAATGTTTAATGTTTCTTTAAAGACGTAGTGAAATAATTCGTTTGAGATATAAATTTATTTATCATTCAAATCCATTAATAAATAACCTCAGTTATCTAAAAAGTTGTAAATCTCTAAAAATTGTTTCCATATTCCCTTAGACCCTCTGACTAAAACTCATTATTTGGTTGACATTTCTATTGTTTCTGTAAATAAAAAAATGTGTTGGATTTATTTTAAAGAGTAAAAGATACCATACTTTTGGACACAACCATCTTTAAGTAAATTGGATTTCTTTGTCCAATTATAACAACCAAACTGGTTTTTATTTCGGAGAATCAAGTTGAGGAAGTTCTTTACCAAAGAGAAATCAGTTCATATATTTATCATCAGTTACAATCTCAGATGTATCTTTTTCACGCCTCGCAAGTTCTTTTTTAAATGTAGTAAATGTGAGATTTAGCAAGTTAACGTAAAAAAGATCAAGGTTGATTTAGTATATCCTATTTTCCATAGATAATAATCCCAAATCGCCTTACAGCTCCCAGTGCCTTACGAATCCGGGAGGCTCAGCCCTTAACACCGCCCGCATCCTGAAGCAACTGGGCACAGATGCCCTCTTCTTTGGAGCCGTGGGAGCTGATAAGCATGCCGAGGAGCTGCGCCTGATCTTCCGGGAACGCGGCATCGAGGCCAGGCTGCAGACCGTCGAGGATGCGCACACCGGCCAGTGTGTGTGCCTCATGTACCAGGATAACCCCACGCTGTACGCCAATATCGGAGCTTCGGCCCAGTTCGAAGTGCAGACCCTGAGCCACGCCGTCAGCCACGAGGGTCAGAGCTTCCTGCGACCCGTGGAGCGCAAGCAGATCCTGTACGTGGAGGGCTTCTTCGTGCCCCAGCGGAGCGACGTGTGCGACTACATAGTGCAGAATCTGGTGAGGGAGCGGCGGCGCCTGGCCCTAAACCTCAGTGCCCCCTACATTGTGCGCAAAAATCCCCAGGCCATGCTGAAGCTGGCCCGCGTTGCCTTCTTCCTGTTCGGCAATCGCCAGGAGTTTGAGGCTCTGGCCGAGGCAGCGGGTGGATTCCGAAATGTCGATGAACTCGCGGAGCATCTGCTGCAGGCCGGCGGCACCAAGGTCATCTTCGTCACCAACGGCAGTGCCGGCGTCCAGGTGATCACCAACTACGTCGAGGAGCTGGCTCCTCCCGGTCCCGTCAGCTTCGAGGACTACAGGGCGCAGCGCGTGGAGCAGTGTGTGGATGCCACGGGCGCTGGCGATGCATTCGTCGCCGGATTTCTGCACGCCTGGCTGGAGAAGCGGTCGCTGGGCGAGTGCATCCGCATGGCCTCCAACGTGGCCGCCAAGGTCGTCACCCAGGTGGGCTGCAATCTGCCCTAGGCTTCCGTCGACCTGCATCGCAATCTCGGAAAGCGCACAATCAAGCACCAAAGTAGACTCATAGCTTGTAATTATTACTATAATCTCCACAAACTTTAGGCTTAGTCAAACACTTATCCACGGTTTCACACACAAGCAATGATCTTGGTTATAATTGGACTAAAGTGATTTATATATTCTCTAATGAAAGATAAGAGAATTAATTCTGTTTTCCTAATTTTCCCCTGTACAAACTGGGTTGTTCCGAGGTTCACTTATCGCTTTATGGACGATTAGTGTTCTGTTAATGTTATTCATTTCCAATGGAATAAAACGTTTTAAATTACAAATGAGTTTTTTGCTTGTAATAACTAGCAATAAAACAGTTGTTTAACTTATAACTGATTTTTGAACTGAGAAAATGTGTGGCAATTTGCAGTTTAACAATATTTTGTAGATTCCCAAGAAGACAATAAAGAGTAAATTCTCTGTGAAACTGAAAATCGGAACACACAGAGTCTAGATTTATTCCATACTCTGATTAACAGTACAAGTATACCTATATGCATCACATTGCCATGAAACACTTGTTTTGACCTTCGAAAGAACAGGGAGATAAAAAACTGAACTATTCAGTATAAAATGTGCCCACATCTTATCAAGTCATGCCATGAAATCACCGGAACACTCTTTTTAATGTTTAAATATAGATTTGAGAGAATCGCTGGGTGTACAGTGGCCATGAATGTTTATGTTTCTATTACTATTAAAAATATATTTTTTATGCAGTCACGAAGCTTTGTTTACTTTCACATATAATCACGTATTTTAATAATCGCCAGATAAATGAAAGCTTATATACGGCTGGTGATTGTTCGACCTCGATTGCCTTGTTAATACGATTGTGTTATTCACTCGATCGCCGGAGTTCCCAGCATCTGTACCGTTGTGTGAATCGTCATTCGAAGCCGTTATCATACACTTAATTCCCCCAGAGATCCCAAATACATATAGTACATATCTGGCGAACATTCTTTGGGATGCTTTATTATCCGCAAACAAACGATTCTCATTTTCCTACGCCGGCTTACTCATACATCTTATATTTTGTATGTAGAATGTACATCCCACACGAGTCAGTCAATAAGTGACGAAGTTGGCCCAAAGCAAGCTCGCATGCCCAGATGCCATCAAAGTGAATTCCGCTTTTGTGCTGTTTGTGGGGGTGGATTGGGTTTGGCTTTGGCTTTGGCATTTCGCTTTGGCTGACACACATGTTTGCGAATCGTTAACGAAAACTAAGCCGCATTTGGCATGCTTGTGCGAGCAGGCCTAAACCAGCTGATGCCTAAGGAACCGAACTGGAGACCCTGGAAACCCTCAAAACAATAAAGAAGTCCGGGCTTAGGCCGAAAGTAATTCCGCACTTTAAAGGCCAATTCTCGGATCAGCGTAGTGAGCTGCCTAATTGGCAAGAAGCCGCTTAAACGGGCCAAGTGAAGCCAGGCTGGAAATGTGCTAAAGTCAATATTGGCACACCCACCCAATTGAGTTTATCGAGGGGTTCGCAGTCCGTACAGCTTAAATCACAACATCCTGCCCCTGTTAATTACTCGATATTAATTTTATACCGACTGGGAGGGATCCGAAGCAACTTTCTATGCTGTGGCCATAGGAACTCTGGCAATGCCAGTCCTTTGTCGGGTCCGTAATTAATGTCATCGTGTGGTTTATGGGGTTAACAGCCACTCCAGAGTCGCAACTCCAACTCCCCCTTCGGTCCTGTCCCTTTGATGTCTGCGTGTGTGTAATGACCGTATCCAGACTAACCCAAGGCCCGACTAAGATCCTCACTAGCATGTGATAATTAAGCGTCCTCATTTGCCCAGTTTAGCATTTTAATTTACAATAAATTGTGCTTCGAAAATGGCTGTTGTCAAGGTAATAACCAAAAGAGTGCACTTGAAAATGGTTTTATCCTTCAAATCAGAAGGAGAACGGTATTAAATAAATATAGATTTAAAAAGAATTTTTTTCGTAATTCTTTGGGGTGTTAAATGGGATATTTTAATAAATCTTGTATGTTTGTTGTCCTATTTAATTTAATTATTGAAAATATAATTTATAAATACTTAAAATAAATATTTTGTATTTTAGCCTTATTCACTTTTAACACATTTCTTCAAGGGGTATGCATTTAAATATTTCTTAATTGATTTAAAGATACATTTTTCTTGCAGTGTGGGAAATGCACAAAAGGTTTGCCTCCCAGTTGATTTATGTGCAACGCTGCGTATGAGCAACCAAATGGGGCAGCTGTAACTGACATTGCATATTTGTCCTCCCACTGTCGTACCCCCTTCCCCTTTCCCCTTTTTAAATCCCAGCCCCCCTTAGACTCTCTGTCGAGCATGTTTGCACAAAATATTGCGCATACGCCGCCAGTGCCCAACCTTCTTTGCCGTTCGGCTTTGTCCCTTTGCCTTTTTGCGGCATAACGCGCGGTTAAGTGGCCATAATGTGTGCCTTTATGGGCTTGGCATTGGCATTGGCATTGGACTCCTTTTTGGCTTGGTGGCTTCGTGGCTTGGTGGCTTCGTAGCTCGAAGCCCTTGTCCTGCTCCCATTTTAATTCCTTTGCCATATTTGCTGAGCCAGCATTGTTGCTGAATTATGTTATGCCAGTCGGTCGCTTGTTGATTTTTATATTGTTTTTTTTTGTGTCTGAACTGGACTCGGTTCCATTTCCTGTTCCTGCTCCTGCTGCTCCTTTACCTTCTGGCCTGTCGGTTGTCCTCGTGTGCATGATAAGCGACCAGGCCAAAATATTTGGCTCTGGCATGTTTGCTCAGTTGTTTGCGGATAATCCGGTTTTATTGTTTAATAAGTCATGCCGGCTATCGCTGCTAACTGTCCAGACTGTCCAACCTGTCCGGCCTCCCGCCCGATTTTCCCAGAGTGTCTGGCTGCAAACGTTAGCGGCTCGTTGGCTTTTTGACTGCCTGTGCGACAGAGCATGGAAGACCTTTCTCTGGGTTGGGGATTTTTATACCCGTTACTCGTAGAGTAAAAGGGTATATTGTATTCGTGCAAAAGTATGTAACAGGGAGAAGGAAGCGTTTCCGACCCCATAAAGTATATATATTCTTGATCAGGATCACTAGCCGAGTCGATCTAGCCATGTCCGTCTGTCCGTCTGTCCGTCTGTCTGTCTGTCTGTCTGTCCGTCTGTCCGTATGAACGCTGAGATCTCGGAAACTATAAAAGCTAGAAGATTGGTATTTGGCATGAAGATTCTTGGAGTTCCTACGCAGCGCAAGTTTGTTTCAAAAGGGTGCCACGCCTCCTCTAACGCCCACAATCGCTTATATACGATTTTAAAAATTTCAATATTTCGGAAAAGTAAAAATGCAGTTTTATTGTGTTTATCAATACCTATCGAAATGTAGAAGAAATTTTTCAAATCGGACCATTCGTTAAAAAGTTATGCGTGTTCAAAGTTTCTATCTCCATCTCCCTCGCACTCCCTTTACCTGAGTAACGGGTATCTGATTGTCGGGGCACCCGACTATAGCGTTCTCTCTTGTTTTGGGTATGGGTTGGGAAGAGCGTGGCAAAATCGATGGCCAAATTAAATGGGGATTTACATATTGAGCAAGATCGGAAGTAAGGGCTTTAATTTAAAGGATACTTCCAGGAATTTGTTGTATTATTGTGTGATACGCACATATTATACTTAGCATATATATATAAAAAAATGTTATTAAGAAAACCAAATACCTACATTAAACAGCAATTATTTGTACTTTTATACAAGTGAATATTGTGGAAGGGAGGCCACGGCACACATGTTGTTGGCGTTTTTAGCCAGTCTAAAGTAGCCATTCTCGCCCCATTCTGTCCCATAGGAGTTTTTGATTAGCCAGTAGTCGTTTCCCAACGCATCGGTTCCAAATCCCACCACGAGCACGGAGTGTCTTAGTTTTGACCTCTCCGACCTGCATGTCGGAATGCTCAAGATGCCAGCGGAGTACTGGATGAATTCATCGTGAAGGTTGTCGATGGACACTGCCACTGGTCCAATGTTGTAGACCACTTCGGCCAGTTCCCTTTCATCGTAGTTGTTCAGAGTTACATAGTCCCGATGGGTGGCTCCAGGGTGGAAGGATGGGTAGGGGTTCCACAGGCAATGCCCCTGCTTCGATTCGTAGGGATAGGCATATTTGGAGGAAATGCCGTGATCCCTTATGTACATAAAGTCCAAGCTCACCCAACTACCTCCGCAACCTTGGTTTTGATTGGGTACGCAGTCCACTACTTATCTGAATCTGATTAAATTAATACACTAGATGTTTATAGTGGAGACGATTTTTAAGTAGTAGTTTAAGTTCATTTTAAGCGACGACCTAATAACGAAAATTGTAAAAATATTTGAAAATTCAACTTTGAATATTAAATAACTAGATTATAGAAATGTAATAGCATTTCAAATGCAAATCAGCCTAGACTTGGATTCTTCGGGAATGGCAATTCAATTACATTACACTCATCATTAGCCAATTAGCTAAATTATAGGCTGCGTCGTCGCGACAATTGCCAAATGGCTTCAGTTCCCACTTCCACTTACATTTCAATTCCCAATCCCACTCCCACTCCCAATCCCATTTCCGTTTATACTGTCAATCGCTACCCCACAGATTGCCTTCCTCGATGGCGACAATTGGTGCGAAATAAAAGACATTTGCTCAGCACTTTGCGGCACAGTCTAAAGTGGATCTCCTGGCTTACAGCAATCGAAAAGAGCAAATAGAGCGGAGGAATGGCAATCGAGGATATTGGACTGGTGGGCATCAATGTGCGAATGTGGCGCCACTTGGCCGTGCTCTACCCGACTCCGGGCACCAATTGGCGGAAGTTCGCCTTCGTCCTGCCCGTGATGGCGTTGAATCTGATGCAGTTCATCTACCTGCTGCGGATGTGGGGCGACCTGCCCGCCTTCATCCTGAACATGTTCTTCTTCTCGGCCATTTTCAACGCCCTGATGCGCACGTGGCTGGTGATAATCAAGCGTGAGCAGTTCGAGCAGTTCCTCCGCCGATTGTCCACTTTGTATCACTCCATTTTCGAGGCCAGCGACGAGTGGGGGCGTGGCATCCTGCGGGAGGCGGAGAGGGAGGCTCGCAGCCTGGCCATTCTTAATTTTACAGCGTCCTTCCTGGACATAGTAGGGGCCCTAGTCTCGCCGCTTTTAAGGGAGGAAAGAGGTTAGTACAATCGAAAAGACAGACAAATTTTAGACAAATTTAAGATTTTAAACTTTGACAGACTTATTTCCTTTTTAAGATAGTTGGAAATTGTTGTATAAGTCAAAATATATCGGATTCCCATAATTTTAGAACCAACATTATTATACCCTTGCAGAGGGTATTATGATTTCAGTCAGAAGTTTGCAACGCAGTGAAGGAGACGTTTCCGACCCCATAAAGTATATATATTCTTGATCAGCATCACTAGACGAGTCGATCTAGCCATGTCCGTCTGTCCGTCTGTCCGTCCGTCTGTCCGTCTGTCCGTCTGTTTCTACGCAAACTAGTCTCTCAGTTTTAAAGCTATCGGGCTAAAACTTTCCCAAAAGTCTTATATCTATTGCAGGTAGTATATAAGTCGGAACGAGCCGGATCGGACAACTATATCATATAGCTCCCATAGAAATAGTCGGGAAAAAAATGTAAAAAAAATTATATCTTGGGTGTTTTTGAACATATCACCTCCTACTTTTGGAAATACCATTTTGTATCTAATTGTGAATTTCGAATAAATTTTTATCAAAATCGGACGACTATATCATATAGCTGCCATAGGAACGATAAAATAATTAATGGGAATATAATAGGAAATCAATTATTGCTTCGTTGGTTTTTATTGTATTCTCTTCTACTCTGGGATGTGACTCTTTTCTAATGTTTTCGAATTTCGATTTTAATTTTATCAATATCGAACTACTACATCATATAGCTGCCATAGGAACGATCAAAAAATTAATGTGAAATAATAGGAAATTTAACATTTTTGCGTTTTGTAAATTAATAGAATGATCTGCAAGGGTATATAAGCTTCGGCTTGCCGAAGCTAGCTTCCTTTCTTGTTTTGCAATTAATTTCAAGCAAAAAGTTGATTGTAGTGTTTTGATTTTTTTAATTTTTTACCGAATAAGAGATCTGTTCTAAAAATTGTATAAAAACTTTCTTCTTCTTTTAGATAAAAGAAATGTATCTTCGTCACTAGATTTTAAGTGATGAGGAAATTGTATTACTTCACAAGTGAAAAGAAAACTGGTCTAAAACAATCTGCACATTTATATTCTTTTCATAAGCTTAGTTTAACCTTCTTTCTCTGGCTTTGATACCATAGTGTTTTTAAAGCGTGATCCTTTCTTAAATCGATTTTTGTTAACAACCTGTTATTTAATCTAAAACCAATGTGCTCTGTGGATGCTAAAAACGTTTTCCTCCTCCAGCTCATCCCATTGGGGTGGCACTGCCCGGAGTGAACATGACCAGCTCGCCGGTGTACGAACTGGTTTACGTGGCCCAGATGTCCACGCCCCTTTTGCTGACCATGATGTACATGCCGTTCGTCAGCCTCTTCGCCGGCCTGGCCATCTTTGGAAAGGCCATGCTCGAGATCCTGGTGCACAGGCTGGGTCAGATTGGCGGCGAGGAGCAGCCGGAGGAGCTGCGCTTCCTAATGCTGACCTCCTGCATTCGGTACCACAGCCAGGTGATGGGGTGAGCCGCAAAGCGAAGAGGGGTCGGTTGGCAAGGGGATCTCTAAGCTGCTCATTTCCATTTCAGCTATGTGTGGGAACTCAACAAACTGGTAACCAACATTGTGGCGGCCGAAGCAATTATATTCGGCTCGATAATCTGCTCGCTGCTCTTCTGTTTGAATCTGGTAGGCTATTGATTTTATCAGGAGTGTTGCAGAACTCTGAAGATTTAAGATTGGAATTAAAAAATATTAATTTTATGTTCTAAATTAATAGCTTGAGTTTTTTTCCTTTCTAGAGTTAAATAATATTTTAATAATTTTCCAGATTACTTCACCCATCCAAGTGATCTCGATAGTGATGTACATCCTCACCATGCTCTATGTTTTGTTCACCTACTACAATCGCGCCAATGAAATAGTCCTTGCGGTGATCTAAGTAATTATGTGCACTCCACACACTTTTCTTAATTTTAGTAATTTTCCGCAGAACAACCGAGTGACGGAGGCCGTTTACAATGTGCCCTGGTATTCGGCCAATATTCGTTTCCGCAAAACCCTCCTGATCTTCTTGATGCAAACACAACATCCCCTGGAGGTGGGTGGGCATTGCATTTCATTTGCGAGTCCCTGATTCTAATCCATTCCCATTTCGGGTGCGGTGCGCTCCATTTCATTCTGCAGATAAGAGTTGGCAACGTTTACCCCATGACTTTGGCCATGTTTCAGAGTCTGTTGAATGCGTCCTACTCCTACTTCACCATGTTGCGTGGCGTCACCAGCAAATGAGATGAAAGACCGAAAAAACCGGCAACCAAAGGATCCCTATCCCTATCCCTATCCCTATGCTTTTCCCTTTTCACTTTTCCGGCAATCCGAGTAATGCAAAAAGTTGTTGTTGCCGTTGGTCCTGTGGTCCTGGCTCCTAGTTGTTTGGCATTTGCATATGCTTGTCGTTTGAAAGGATTTAATCGGCTTGCTGGCATAGAGTCGGCATCCTCGTAGCTGGCATGCAAATAGTTTGCTGCTTTGAATTGGCTTCTTAGATTGTTACACAAAATAGATTGTAGATTACAGCAAAATGTTGTGCTGGAAATAAAGTCAAATGAATGCGTAGTAGCAAACCAAGGTTTTATGATTCCGGATTGTGCCCAAAAGTATGATTTACAAATTTCAAAGGATTTGGATTTGTGGCGGTATTAGTTTTTAATTTGGGGTAAGAAAGATGCTCCTGAATGGTATGAATAAATAAATATTTGGTCCTCCAGGCAATTAGTGTTGATATTGATTGGGTTGAATTAGTTCGAGCTCTGAATGTTCCTTAACCTATGCATTTTTTATTGCCCAATTTCCAGAGCACACTTTCAGGATGGACCGACGAATTTGAATATTTGAGTAGTCCGTCCTTTGCGCTTTTAATTAAAATGCCCGAAAACTAGTTGTTTTGTCTGCTGCAATTTAATTAACATTAGTCATGTCCTTTATTATGCAAATAAACTGCTGCTGCTGCCGCCTGAAAGATCGCTTAATGCCGGCCCGACAGCAATAACAGCTTAATTTAAAATTCATTATAACTGACACCAACTAGTTAAACAATTGCCAGAGGCAGGAGCATAAACATCAACAGCAACAAAGGACACCTAAAGCAGGGGCAAAACAAAGGACGAAGGGTGCGCCTGGAAAATTGAAATGAGCGGCGGCAGGCGCACTTGAAATACGCAAATAAACTTCAAAGAAGGACGACTGCACGCTGTGTTTTGCGCTCGATGTCCTGGCGAGCGCATAAATAACAAAAGGAGCAAGGAGGGATCCTGGCTCCCGGCTCCCGGCTCCTGGGCTGCTCCTATCCTACCGGCTCGAGTGGCGTATACTTAATTTTATTATGAGGTGTCAAGTGCGGACCAGTTGACTTGCCCGGCCGAACGCCTTTTGTGTTGTATTTTGTGTTTGCCGCCGTTATTTATGTTGCCTGCTGCCCGCCATTTGGTGGCAGGTGAACGCCTACAAGGCCCGTCCCCTCAAGAACCATCCACAATGTGAACTTCCTCTGGGCTTCCACTTTTTCTTATTCCACTGCAAGAAAATATCACTAAGGGTGTTTGAGATTTTGCTTTTTATTTCATAAGAAAATTATACAAAATATATTTTATTCATGAAAGTTAGAGCAAAGGGGAGAGGAAGCTACAACGATCCATTGAAGTCTATAGATTCCTTATTATGATCAAAATTTAATTTAAGTGTACAACTGAAATATGGATAAATAGAAGCATAAACTATATAATTCATTTCTGAATTTAGAAATTCTAAAAGTTGAGTACTGAAATATTTTTGAAAATATACCTCTAAACAAAATTTCGAATATCTAATAAATATAGGAAATTGTAGACTACAAATGGAATTTCATTCCTTTTTAAGATCGCCAAAAGTTCCCAATTGATTACCATTCAAACCTAAAATGTAAGGACTTTCAGGAACTAATAACACACTTTCCCTTCTCATGTGCTTACTTTTTCTTCCGTGTACCGGGCCCATAGTCCTTGGCTCCTGCTGCCAGCTGGTCCTTTGATTTTTATGCAGGCAATATGCAAATGCCGCCGGAAATGTAAATGCGCCACTCCGAATGAAGGAGAGACACCCTGACGCTATCGCATCCGCCGCGTCCTCATTGTCTGCTGCATAAAATTAACAAGTTTGGCAAAAAACTGTTTCATTAGAGAACAGTTCGTGGTCGCGTTCGCCAGCCACGCCCCCTGCTACGCCCACACGCCCACCCACCCATTCACAGGCCAAAGCCACCGAAGGTTACGTTGTTTTATAATTGAATTCATATGCATCAATGAAGGCAGCTCAACAAACACAACACAAAACCCAAAGGGAACACTTCGGTTGGTTGGTTGGGGGTTGGAGTAACCACAACATGGCAAACAGGCGGAATTGGGGGGGTTTTCCGGGTTGGGTGGCCCACTTTTTCGGTGGCATTTTCAATTTTAAATGGATTTTCAATTGCGGTGGGAGCATTTTGCATAAATTGCTGTAATGAGTTTATTTCGAAGCCCTCGCAAGTGGCTTCGTTGGCGTCTCTCCATGTCCTCCGATCCATGTGGGATATCACCGGGATATTTCGAAACACTACGGGCTGTGTGGCCGTGCTCATTTGCAATTGTCAACCGGCTGTCACGGGTGACAGTCGTATTGACAGTTTGCTTTCGCTGTTAATTTTCATTTTAATTGTGGCATTCTGCTGACAGTTGATGCTGGAACTTTGTTGGGTGTTTTGCGGTCGATTCAGGGAATTTAATTTGCAATCCCCACTTGGCTGGCTTAACTTTAAGTGCCGGAAGTTGGTCTCCAGTTGAGGGGGATTGAATGCTGTTAGTCTAACCATCACTTATGCGCAGCCAACCCATCAGATATTCCATCCATTGTCTGTCGGGTCATTTGCGAAATCTCTCATAAGCAAAGCATTCATTTTCCAATTATTTATTGATGCCTCTGTGTCGAAGTCCTCCCTCTACTACTTCGTACTACAACTTCACCTGCAATAAATTCACAGAGCCTCCTGCCCTCCTCGTCCTGCCCGATTCCTGGTACAAACACATTGTCTAGCTTCCTGGGCAGGATGTTTGTCTGTCTGGCTGCTGTTTTGCCGTCTGGTGCCTGCAAAATATTTGCATTTTCACTTTTGATTTATTATTGCCATTGCCATGTGTAAATTGGCAAAGCAAAGGTGCAAACAACAAGGCAGTCATCTTCCAGGACTCGCCGCAAATGCAGCTGCAGCCGAGGAAGAGGCTGCGTTGACAAGGACACATTATGTTTGGCCAAATGAATGGTAATTGCGGCATTGAAACAAGTAATTGAAGTGCAAGCCAAACAGATTGCCATCTTTGCTAGGACCACATTTCGATTGGAGTTCTGAAGCTTTGGCCCAGAAAGAGGTCATCACAGTGCTCTGCTAATTACAAGACCAAATTAGAGAGGCTTCCCCCGGTTGAGCTCCCTGCTTTCCGCTGCCATTGCCAATTACTTCCGCCTCTGTGTGCAATTTCCGCTTGCCCAGGTTGGAACTTGGGAGCTCGAGTTGGAGTTGCCTAAGCAGCTTTGCTGGAAAACGTCAAAACAGCGACAACTTTATATGGCCACAAAGGCAACAGTAACGAGGGCAAAATGGGGAAGCATAAGCAGATAATTACACAGGCGAACAACTATCTCGGAGCTTCTTTTTCCCTGCTTCTCCTTCTCCCGCGGCCACAGAGTAGAAAATTACAGAAATAAAAAACCACAAGCGGAAAATTAAGAGCCCAGAGCCTGCGGTCCACAAATGGCAGACGGTCGTAGAAAACTCCATTTCCATTTGTTTGCGGCCCTAACTTGGGCCCCAAAAACTTTAAGTTCATCTTCGAGTGGCTGCCCTAGGCCTAGAACTTGATCGGGCCCTTTGATTATCACTGCAAATGGGAAATTCCTGTTTTTCGGGCGAAAATTCCCAACCAGCTAGAAGCTGGGAAACTGCGGAGACATTTTCGGCATTTTTGACTGTCTGCCAGTGGCTGTAAGCGAAATGCAAACACGGAGTTCGGCACTCCATCCCCCAGAAACAGCAGAAACCCCATCAACCCCTGCCCTTTGTGTCTGCCCTGCAGCCACATTTAAATATGCCGCCAAGTTTTACCTTCGCTTCGACGCCTGCCCCCTGGAAGAGACCCCCAGATCCCCAAATCCCGCACCCTCGTTATCATCATCACATGGCGGTGGCTGGCACTGATTTCATGCTTTATAACTTTCGATATCCGAATGGCAAACAGCGTTTAGCGCTTTGCCCTGCCACCTGAAAACTGGCGGCGAGGCAAGTGTTGCTTTGCTACCTCGGGGGCCATCACGGCGTATGCGCAATGTTTACTTTGCATTTTTCTTCGTTTTTTCAGCTTTCAGTGGTTGTTTTTTCAAGGGGGGAACTCATGGCATATGCATGATACATCAAATATTTAAGCTATATTTCAGCTATTCCGACAATGAGTCAAATCTGAAGGAATGTCTGGGGACTGCGATAATAAAGTTTACAGATAAACGACTTGGCAATCGAATTATGCTCCCCAGCCCAAGAGATTTAATTTCGTTTTTGATGTATGTACATATTTCCATTTGGTATTTAGATTTTATTTATCGTTTTGATTGGATTGTTTTCGGTGACTTAAAGAGAGAGAGGAGTTTAAGGACCTGGACAAAATCGGTTAGCTGGGACCACATGATATTGTTATTCTTGTCGTAATTAAAAACCCATGAAAGCAAGGACGGCGACCAAACCACTGGCCACATATGCACCCATCCACATGCTCGTTCAGACAGACAGACAGACAGAAGGATTCAGGGCTTTGCATGTGTGTGGCAAAATAAACATGAAGCGTATTGATGGCAAGGAGTCCTTGCCAGGCAAAAAGTTTCATATCAATTTTAAGCCAAAGTAATGAAAAAGTAACAACAACAGTCAAAGGAAGCACAAAGCAGAAGGAGGAACAGAAAAAAAAGAAAAATTAAAACGAATGCTATAGACAAAGCATATTTGCACGCAGCGCGAAGGATGGAGTCCTTACATCCCACGTCCTCCTGCCAATCTGATGATGAAAATGATGATGATATCGTTGACGACGCAGCACACAAAGCAACGCTAACGCTTTATGACAGCCCAATGGGCCGCAGGAGAATCGTCTGAATCTGGGGAATCGGAACCCATTTCTTTCCATCGTCTCTTTTCTCGGTTTTTTGGTAGGAGCTCCTAAGGACGATGTTTACATTCCCTGGCAAAAGGACAAGCGGCGGACCTTGTCTGCGAAACGGCGAAATTAAAAACCAATAAAAACGCTGCGAGGAACGAAATTAAAAATTATGTTTTCTCTCTCTTTTAACAACAAACGGAAACAAACATTGCCAACACCGCCGCCGAAAAAGTTGTAAAAACACGAATTAAATTCCGGGCTTTAAAAAATACCGCTGCACATAAAACTTTTACAATTAGGCGGAGGCAGAGGCAAAGGCAAAACGATGGAAGGATGAAAGTTGCCTATGCCAAGGCCTATGCACCACTTCGATAATTGAATATTTTAGCGAGCGGATCAGCTGCCGCCAGACGAGCGGAAAAATCCCCAATGGTTGGATGGTTCAGGGGATTTTGGAGGCTAGCAAAATCCAAAAAACGTAGCACACATCTGAGAGTCGAGCAGGGCATTAATTGCTGCGAAGTGTTGTTGAAACTTTTACGCCGACGATTTTGGAGAGTCATTTATTTAATTTACTACCTGCTATTGTGGGCCCCAGTACCATCCATCCATCCCCTTGGAGCCAAACTGCATTGCCATGAATAATTTAAGTAAATCGCCGTTTGTCTGACTGTCCTCGAAATAGGAGTAGAGTATTCCAAGGGAAGGGGTACTATACTATGTTCCATGCCATCTATCCACTTCCCCTCCATTTCGCTACGGACTGTTGTGTCTGCGTGTACGTGTCGCTGGGCAGGATTAGGCGGCATTTGCATATTTTAATTATTTAGATTGTTGTGCCGAGCTACTTAGGCCGCCGAGGCAGTGAAACGGAAGCGCAAGTCCCGACTTAATTAAAACTTCCACTTTGCGGAGCTCTTTTTGTCCTCTCTCTATTGCAAACGCTTTCGAAACATTCTTTATCGATAGTTGAAACATGTGTTGGTGATTTAGGGAAAGTGATTATTATTATTAACAAACTAACTACCTTAGTTAAATCCTTTAAACTTCCTTAAAGTGTCTTTAAAAGTATAATAAATATTTAAAGAAACCCCTAAACTCTTTTAAATCTGATAAACATTTTTCAAATCACCTCAAGCTTGGCCAATAAACACATTACAAGCCCCGCCGATCATAAATTCATAATGAATTATGAGGCTAACCCAGGCGAAACCAGCGCAGAAGCCACAGCCGAAAGCGAAACAGATACAAATGCTGTGGCCAGACCAGGACCAAATAAAATCCTGCCAGTTGGAAAAAGAAAATATAACAATAATAAATACGCTACAAAGTAGCAAACAGACCCCAGTTAGAGAGCTTGTCTGGTTTTCGGTAGCAGTTCCCAAGGAATGGAACTGAAAGCGTCTGCAGCATTAGTTTTATGATTATTTGTGGTATTTATTGCGGGGACAGTGGCTACAACCGACTGTGGCCAACCACCTCCATCACCTACGCCCATCTAGTCACATATGGGGCCCGAGTTTCCGCTCAGTGCAGCTTTAATTAGATTTGCACATTAGACAGAGACCAAGTCAGTTCGGCTAATAATACGGGGCAAATCAAATTGGCATTCCACACACGAAAGTTCTTTACAGTGGGTTAATGGGATATAATTAATATTTGATCAATATATGGAATCATGGAAAGTTAATGTGTAATATTAATAAAAATATTGGAAAAATTGGGGAAAATGTTTACTTTTATGGAAGTTGTCCATTGACATATTTTTCTTTCATTCCTAAACTCTTTTAAATCTTTTAAGTTATAAAATAAATAAAATTTGCATAGGTTTCTGCAAATCGCTTTTTATTTATTTATCTACAATATCCTAATATTTTCCATTTTTTTAAAGGACAGTGTTTTTAAAGCCTGAACAGAATCCCTAATTTCGCTGGTGTAAGTCTTGACTTTCGCCCCACTGTGCTGGCTTTCGGCTGACTCTTTAGGGCTGACTTATTGGACTTGCTGGCTGCAGGGACTACGGTGCGATAAATACCAGACGGTTACAGTGGCCCGGGGAGCAGGACCTGGAGCAGTACATGTGTCCCGCCATCAATAATGCTTAATTTAATTCGAGCCGTGCGCACTTTCTCCCACTTCCTCGGGACGACGACTTCCGCTATCTCTTTAAGTCCACGATGAGCAGTCGCTCCTGCGTCCAGCACATGATTATTATTAGTTATGATGATGTATCCCTTTTAATGGTTCCTCGAACGGGGAGTGTGAACGTGCCGGTCAGATTGGGTGGTGGGTTCGGGGGCAGGGGCATTGGGCCCGGCGAATATTAATAATTGTTTATTTTTTTTGCTGCCTGGTTTTTGGGGGGCTGCGAAACACGCTAAAAATTAATTAAACGTTCTAGGCGAAGGGCATAAATATATATGTGCGCTGTGTATATATTGTATACAAACATATTTTTTTCATTTCTGTTTTTGCTCGGCCATTTCGTGGTTATTTATGCGCCTGACTCGACCAAACCCCACGGACCTTCGGACGGACATTGGCGGACCGGACCGGATCCGGGCCTACACTTGATTCATTGTTTTTGCTGCCGCTGCTGTTTGAGCCGAGTGTGAGCAGCACGCACTCATATTGCCAATTTATATTTGTATTAATTAATGGGCCAGTAAACAATTGCTGAAAGCTGCGCCATTAGTCCCGTTCCAGTCGATAGTGGGTGGGTTTTTTTTTGGGGGGAGATGGGAAATGCGGAAAATGACTGCAATAATAAGCTTCTCCGCTGGCCACATAAATTACACATTTTTTCTCATTTCCCTCAGCAGGAGTTAATAACATTTTCATAACCGAATTGTGCGCATTTCTCGTTTGTTATTAGTAAAGTATTTCTTTTTGCGTCAGACGCCATAAATTTCACTGTCAATTACATTTTAAACTAATCGAAATGGAGTAGCATATGTAAATTCTTTTTAAAGTGTGTGTTAAAAGCTCTCTTAAACTTTAATCTCTTCCTTAATTTTCAGAAAAAAATGTATTACAAAATAACTCTAAAACACAAATATTAATAAAATGTTTAATATCTTCCTAGTAAGTTTAAGCTTGCAAAAAATGATTAATTAATTTTTATTATTAGTTTAAGGCGCTGTGGGAAGCTTAAGCATTTTGGTGCCCTTTTAATCCAAGTATTCCGCGATAGAGTGAATCACCTGCAGAGCTTTAAAGCTTTAATTCATTCTACAACTTGTAAATTTCCGTTATTCTAAACTTTATTTCTTAAATTCAACCTGTTTTTAAATTCTCTTAATATTCACTTAAACTCGTGGGCTGTTCAAGTTTCTCTTCCCACTGAGGGCGAATAAAGTGAAGTGCAATTTTGCAATAAAAACCGCACCGAGGGCGTTGAAAGTACGGGAAACAATCGCTTGAAAAGCGCAGCCAAATGCCAGGAGCAGATTGTCCCATGCAGTCACGGCCCCAATAAAAGTCGCCATCCTCCAAGCTCCCTTACTTGTTTGTCCAACCAAATACATACTCCCAGGCCCACCGCCCAGGAAAATAAGTACGGCAGCTGCACACATTTACAATTTGCCGGCGGAGTGTGTTTGGCCCCCAGTTTTCGGTCATGATAAAAATGAGCGTCGGAAATGCGAATATAAATTCAGCCATATCTGATGTACAAGTGTACATCTGACCGGGAGGATGGGACAGGATCCGGAACAGGGCAGTATCAGTCAGTATGTGTGGCAGGATAAACATAATGGCTGCACTGCATTTGCCGGAGGATGCCCGCCAGACAGGAGCAGACCAATCATCAGAAGTATGCCAGCGGCCGGAGGAAACGGCAGCGGAAATGACATGCAATAAAACACAAAGGCGCACGCATCGAGTGAAAGCTGGAGAAGCAGGGAAAAGCTGGGAAAGCCAGGGAAATCAGGGAAAGCAGTGAAAGCTCGCCCTTTGTGTCTGTCGCCCTGTCGCTGGATTATAACGAAAAATGGCATCTAACAACAAAAATCTATCTGGCAAATGCATTTGCCCCCGCCCTCCCAGTCCTCGAATCAGTAGAAACTTTGCGGAATTACAATTGCAAAAGTTGCGTGCCCAGAGAGTCCTTGCCATTCGGCTTTTGTCCAGTTGGCGTAGGGATCTCCCACCCCGATTTTTGAGATATATTTCCCGTACGTCTGTGCGTTAACGCCAAAGTCATTTGGCTTATCAATGCCAGACGCAGACAATTTTGGTCGCTTATCGCTCGGTCGCATCGCCAGTCCCGCAGCATGCAGGTGGCATTTTCATGGGAGAAGTTGGATTCGGACTGAGCGCAGGAGGATGCGAAGAGCCCCGGGATGGGCGTTATTAAGTGGCCATTAGCCGGGCCAGGCGACAAACTGGACATAGACGGGGGCATTTCCACAAATTACACAGCTGCCAATGATTTTCTACTCTATCAGGAGTACACATAGAAAACATCACCTAATTGATGGCTTCTAAATCGATAAGAGTGAAAAATATTGAGTTCATCTGAATTGTTTAGTAAGAGAAAATATATACTTATGGTTAGACAAGGCCAGAAATCATTTTATTAAAATCCGTTGAAGGTTTCTGATTTTGATATACAGTAAATAGAAAATCAACATAGGACAATGTCTTACAATAACCAGATTTGTTTACGTTTTAGTTTACATTGTGATATATATTTCTCTAGATCTATAAACTTTATCTAGTTTTCTTGATACCCAGATCTCTCTTTAAATACCAAAGGTAGATGAACTCGGAATTTCTTGCTGTTAAACCTAATAATTTCTTATTTTAATATATACTTTTTAATGACCGATTAGCGGGAATGAGTTACAGCAACTAGCCTGAGATTTTTTCCCTGTGCATCGGAACCAGTCGAATGTATGCAAACATTGTTCAGCTGACGGCTGGGGCGCAAGTTGTTGATTCTAACAAAGTAAGCAGGAACAAGGGTTCCACTTGCCCCACCCCCATTCGCGGGGCTCTGGGCCCCCAGCTTTTGTGCCCCTCCTGAGTGGCCGGCATTATTTGCTAATTACGCCCTGCAGCCAGCGTTGCATGCATGTGATTGCTCTTACTTCGACTGGGCTGCCAACTGGCAGTTGGTTACTGCGACCACAGCACGGGTACCTGGCCCTAGTCTGGAGATCCCAAGGCTCGGCCTCGGAATGCCATAACTTGCCATCAACTTATTAGCAGGCAGCACAATTGCGCCTGCCTGCCTTATTTTCGATTTTAATTTCCATGTTGCTGCCGTTGGTGGATGCAGAGCATGCAAATGCTCGACATGCGCGTAATTTGTATTCATTATCTGATGCATAATTATACTGCAGATAAGGCAGCGGAGCCATCGAGACCGTCCACCAGGTCACCAAATTGGCCCGACAAATTGTCCAAACTAATACAGGAAGGGGCATCTCTTTAAAGGAATGCTAGTGACCATTTGGAAACGGTTAGTTAATTAAGTCAGCAGCTTATATTGCTACCTTAAATTTCCAAACATTTAAAGCTTGGCAAATAAAAAAGGTTAAGGGCCGTTTTCTCGTCCGTTTGTTAAATTTAAAGTAGGGTTAAAACCTTGAAGTCGTATGGGAAGAGTTTAAAACTTCCTTTAAATTTAACAGGCGGCCGAAAAAATGGCCCTTAGTGTCTTAACGCATTATTTGCATAGGTACGCTGTGTGTCTATAATACTTACCTAGTAGGATCAGTGTTTTAGAAAAATTGTAAATTATTTAAATGTATTTTTTCGTGAAACTTGGTTAAAAAGGGCACAAATCGAAAGTAAGTACAGGTTTGAAAAGTTAACAGCAACATAAATTTATCGACGTTACTTTTCAGTGGAAAATCAAGAACTTTGTTTTTGTTTAAAATATAATTAAAAATAAAAATCATAAAAAATTAACACTTTCAGGATGAGAATTGGATGAGATCTTTTAAAATCGATTAGATTAAAGGAAAATAATAAGAAAATATATATAGCCATATAGCTAACCCTTCCATTAATGGAAACAAAAAAACCGCTTAGTATACTCTTTCTTTGAACTCTTTATTCTCGTGAATGTCCGCTTAAACTAGTTTATTGTAGAGTTTCATTAGCCCAATTGCTGGCATCGGAGTCTCGAGGAACCCTTTTGCATATCTACTTATTTGTCTAGGCGTAAAGTTAGAGTATCTGGTAATAGACCTAGTGTAGTGTAATAAATATAAATATAGTGTATAAATAGGGTTTTCTGCATCGTATCTTTCCCTACGCTACTGGTAATTATAAAAATATATATAGTTCGGATCTTCAATTAGCTTAACTAGGGATGTGTATTTGGAACAGTGTTGGCTCTTAACGTAGGGTCTCCTCCTCCGGAGTTGCATATGTATGTTGGTGAGTGTATCTTAACTAGGCGCCTTAATGTCAAGTTGAACTTTATTTTGCTTTGTGTGGTGCGTGGCGATTGCCTCCGTTTCGTTTCGTATCGTTCCGAGGATTGATGATCCCCGCGAGCGTTCTGGGCCACTTCGTTAGCTGCCGCCACATTAATAACATCTGTATATCTGGGCTCTGATTGGAACCCCCTCCGGCGGACGGCATCACGAGATGATGCAGTTCTTGTCCTTGTCGCTGCCCATCTCGCTGGGCTTCCTCTTCCGATCGTAGGCCAGTGCATCGTTGGGCACATAGCTCACCCGCACCCCGCCGTAGTGGCGCCTCTGCGGCAGCTGGTACATCATCATGTAGTCCTCGGAGCTGGAGGAGCTCGAGGAGCAGGTGGAACAGACGTCCGACTCCTCGGATTCCTCCCGCTCCCTCTCCCTATCCCTTTCCCGATCCCTCTGCTGTCGATTGGGCGACTCCTGTACGAGATTGGCAGCCTGCAGCGCCGAGGGTGGACCTTGGTAGGAGGAGGAGAGTGGCTGCGCAGGCGCATAAGTATCCGCCCGAGTGGTCGAGTGCGAACGATGCCCGCTGCCGCTGCGATGGTGAGACGACGAGGTGGTGGAGGAGGACTTGCGACGCCTTCGTCGGCGGGAGGAGTGCCCGTGACCATGACCATGACCATGGCGACTTCCAGCCTCCTTGTCCTTTTCCCTGTCCCTGTCCCTCTCCCTATCCCTCTCCCTCTCGCCACCTCCACTCGTGCCCGCTCCATTGCCCGAGTAGCTGCGCGATCGCGGCAGAGTGTCCGGAATTCCCTCGAAGCGCACACCCTTCTTCTTGCCCGGCTCCCCGCTCATCGGCGAGGAGGAGGAGGCGCCACTGAGTATGGACACCGGATGCGGTGGTCCATGGGTGGCGGACTGGGTGGAGAGGGGCGTGTTCAGCGACCTTTCGCCCGCCGAGTGGGTGGGCGAGCCCATCAGTTCGGGTGGCAGGGCCGTGGAGGCCACACTCAAGTTGGGAGTGGGCAGTTCTGGAACCTCACCCGGCGGCGGAGGCGGTGGATGGAGAATATCCGCGTACTCGTGCTGCTGCTGGAATTGCTGCGACGAGGAGACGGCGTGCAGCTGCGATAGGTGCTGCAGGTGGGCGGGTGGCGCCACCATCTGTCCCGACATTCCCAGTTCCGGCATGCTGGCGGTGTGCGCATTCTCCAGGAGCTGCCGCTGCATTTGATAGCTATTCGTGGGCTTCGCCGGCCAGGCTGCATCCAGATTCGAGGACATCTCGTTGAAGTTGTAGACTCCGTCGCGCTGCAGTTCCATGGGTTTGGGCAGAAAGTGCGGCTGGAAGTCGCCCGGTGAGTTGAGGGGCGATAGATTCTGCGACGTGCTGGAGGCTCGACCGCCCGAAAAGTCCGTCAGGTCGCCGCCATGGGGCCCATGGGGCTCCAGATCCTTGACCACACCCGCATCCGAGTCCGAGGTGGCGTAGCTCTTGCCCTGCTCCACCACCAGTCCAACGCCAGCTGCCTCCAGCTGTTGGCTTTGCATTTGGTACATCGCCTGGTTGAAGGTCGCCTGGTGTTGCTGCTGCTGCTGCGGCGACATGGGCGGCGAGCTGGAGGCGTGGCTGCTAGGGATGCGCGTCGGCAGAGGCGCCTGCGGATGTGGGCGCACCCGCTGCGTGGGCGGAGTGGGCGTGGTGTACATCCCGGTCCCGGAACTGTCCGAAGGCGTGGGCGGCTCCCCCTTGCTGCAGGCAATCGAGCAGTAGATCGCTCCCCTTCGCGGCAAGAAGGCGCGACCCAGCAGCGAGCAGCGGCACGTGTTGCACGAGAAGCACTCGTCCGTCGCATGCCAGTGCTGCCCGTCATGGCTCATCTGGCCCTGGTCCACCCCAATCGCCTCGCCGCAGTAGTCGCAGTACTCGGCGAACATCGCGTCGAAGCAGTGCAGACAGTACGGTTTGCCCTCGCGCATGATGTACCGCTGACCGCCCAGCTGCTTGTCGCACTCGTGGCAGGCGAAGTGGTTCATGTGCCACGCCCTGCCCTCCGCCTCCGTGCACTCGTCCGCCAGGATGATCTGAGGGAATAGAAATTAGATGAATTTAATTAGGAACGTCGTTGGAATTTATTCGAATTTAATTATGTATTTCTAAGGTCAAAGCAAGAGATTTCCCAGCCGTTTTTATCAATAAATACTTTTTATATCAGAATTATTTTAAACCTCCAACACTGTTGTATGAAAAATAAGATTATTAAAAAGTGTGATAGAAGCTATCTGGATTAAAAACGAAAACCACTACTTAATCCTGGATTTACTACTCCCAAGTTTCATATGTTGAAACAACTGTTTCAGGAAGAAAGTTAAGAAGTCCCTAAGAAGTTTATTTTAAAAGTTAACGGCATAGTTATAACTGAAAACTGATTAGAAAAAAACTGTAGATCTTAAAAAGTTGTCTTAAGATAATTAAACTTAGCTAATGTTATTAATGTGCCTATTTTGTTTATGTAACTATCTTACAAAAATTAATTAAATATTTTGAAAAAAAAAAAATATCACTTACAAGGGTTGTCACTGAAATCTTTTCCAACCAAAACGTGTGATACTTAGTTCTTACGTACATCACTACACAAAACCAACCGTCTTTGGATGGAAGAGATTTCTGTTACACCCTCGATAAAGAGACTTTTATTTTTATATATGGTCCATTCATTTTCAAATCAACCTCATAATGAAAACTTCCAATTTATTATTTCCTCCTCCTCCACCGAGGATAAATAAAAGGGTCACTCACCTCATCGCAGGCCGAGCAGCGGGGCTTGAGGGTCTCGGCGTGGTGGCGTCCGCAGTACATGCGCCCATCCCGGTGGAAGTAGATGAGGTCCACGAGGAGCTCGCGACAGACGCAGCAGGCGAAGCAGGCCGGATGCCAGCTGGCATTTGGGCCGAGTCGCGTGGCGAACACGGCGATGTCGCCCGTGGAAATTAGATCGTCGCACTGTGGGGTTACAATCCGTATGAATATAGTTAGGTATTTGTGGAAGTCCAAGTGGGTGGATGGAATACTTACGCCGTCGCAGGGTCGGGCGCTCATCAGCTGCCGCACGTTGCCGCGGCCCAGGGCATCGCGTTTGCGCTGCGTGGAGAAGAGCCGCAGCTCCTTGCGCTCCTCATCCGTCAGTGAGTGACAGTAACGAACCTGCAATGACAGCGAGTAACTGAAAACTGTGGCTTTTCCTTCGTCTTTCGACCCCCTGCTCCTCCTTTCGGAAAAAGACAGGGAAATCATATGTTCAAGTGGGGCTCGACAGCGCGAGGAACCAAAACCGTGGGTCGAACCAAACCAAACCGAACCGCAGCCTGAAGTGATCTTTCCAAGAAGCGCGGACAGGGAACGGGCGGAGATTGTTTGTCTCGGCGGACAGGCAGACAGGCCCACATCCCATATTCCACATCCACAACCCACAAATCCCAGAGCCCGGAGAAAAACGCAGAGCAGACCGCAAAAGGCAAAACGGTAGCCAGTAGCCCAGGCTGCCCATCAACGCTTCACCTCCAGCCTCCTGCTGTCCACTCCATCTGCATCTCCATCTCCATCTGGATCAGCTAGGCCCATCTCCCCCAGAACGGACTGGAGTCTGCGGTTCGAGTCTCGTTTGTGTGTTGTATGCAAATTTTTTTCGGCTGCCTCCACTTATTTTTCGGTTCTCTTTTTTCTCATTGCGAGTAAAGCCCGGCCTTCAATGAGTGTTCTAGTCATCGTTAGCCAGACCCCAGATCTCAGACCCCAAATCCTCAAAACAGTGATGGGAAGTGCCTTAGTAGCTGTACATATAGTACCCATGTCTGTAAGATGTCTGTAATTTGGATGCCGCTCTAAAAACTCTGGAGATCTTAAAACCTAAACATCATTTTGAAAATATATTTTATTAAAATCTTCTTTTGCCAGGAAATATCCTCAATGTGGAATGTAAAATTAATTTTTACTTTAAGAATGTGTTTTTATCAACTTCAAACATCATCAAATTATTAAAAAATCAATTAAAGATGTTGGAATAACGAGTTGCTCGAATTATAGTATTCTAATGGTAGTATAGTCCATATATCCTGTTCCTTAAATATCCAATGAACTGGGTAACTTGCCCATCACTGTCCCCAAACCCAGGTAACTGATATCTGGGAATCCGCTCAGCATTCCCTGTTTTTGTTTGGCAAGTTTTTTGTGGTCAGCGTCTGCTCTAAATACCAAACTCAGTCGGAGTCTGCACTTGTTTCCCCGATTAATTAAAGGTTACAAAACGGGAAATGGTCGGGAGGGATTCTATGGATGGGGAAATGGAAGATAGGTGTGTGTGGGAAAATCGCCGCACAATTTGACTTTGAAATGTCATAGCCCGTAATTCGAGTTGGTTTCAATCACGATAAAGCGCCTGCCATGCGATGCCAGCTCCTCCAGTTGGGATAAATGCCGCAAAATTGACGGGGCCACGATCCCGAGGGGTTTGGGTTTGGGTTGGGGTTCGGGGTCAGGATGGGAGGGTTCGGGATCCCTCCTCCTTCTTTTCGTACTCACCTCGTTATCATGCGGCGGAAGTTGATGCAGCAATTGTCGCACACGATACTGCTCCCCCGGACTGTTGACGTATGGCACTTTGTCGTCGGGTATTTGCGAGAAATACAAACGAACCTGCGGGAGAACAGAGCAGATGGATTCGAGTGGTAAGTGAGTGTAAGTATTTTGCGGAATGGCCAAATACAGTTAAAGAGGCGCAGGGGGGCTAAAAAAAGGGTTAAGAGCCGGCACAGCGGGCAGAGATTTTTGATTTTATTACGCTGATTTCTTGGCGGCGGACGGCTCTTCTTTCTTTCTGAGCCAGGTTGAAAGGTGCACAACGTGCTAAGCCAACTTTATTGGCCACGCTTTGCCAAAGCGTTCTTCCATCGGGAGCGCGGGGAAATGGAAAATGGAAAATGCCAGCTCAAGCGGCATCTGACTGACACATGGCTTATGCCGCATCAACGTAAATTGCTGCCACATGGCTGTAAATAAATTTTCAATTCTGTTTGTAAAGTCACCCGGCGAAAAGAGAGAAACAAAAGAGAAAAACAAAAAAATGCAATGCTAGTAGACATCTGATAGGTCTGATAGGCCCCATCGGGATGGGTTGGTATGGAATGGTATGGGATGGGATGGGATGGCTTTAACGGAAGTCAAAGAGTTGAATGCAAAGCGGCGGAGGCCCCGAAAAAATACCAAAATTCAGAGTTCCGAACTGGGAACTGGAAACTGGGCGCTTCTGCCGGGGCAGATTGTGAAAGATTTATTTGGCATTGTCGCATATTTTACGCGAATAATTTACGAGTTCGTTTCGTTTCTCCCAGCCGGGCAAATAATTGAAAAAAGCACGGCCATGGCGCTTTCCAGCCACAATTGAATTGGCCATTAAAGTCGAATGCGAATTGAGGAATGGCTGGCGGCCCACTGGCGGAGCATTCATTAGCGCTATCTAATTCGAGGGACAGTAGGGGACAGTCGGACAGAAGACTGAAGACTAGACCTTCGCCTAATTGACACGCTCTATTGGAGAGTGGAGCTGGTCCGGTCGCACTGCAATCGCCTTTGGCCAGCGGCCACTCCACTGCATCATCTCCAATCTCCAACTGGCGACTTGGCCAGAATGGCCACCAGCCGCTGATTTATGGCCCCGTCGCGTGTATTTATTTACAGCTCGCTCCGAGTGACAAAATAACGCACAATAACTCAAGTATCCCGCTTATCGCCAGCCCACAAATCTCGCCTGCCATCCGGGGCCTGCCCTTGGCACTTCGCGTTCTGCTTTGGTTCCTCACTGCAATCTGTAGTCCGCAGACGTCCAGGTTTTGAAGTGCATATCGGAGGAGGTCTTGAAGGCCAAGAAATGCCCCGAAGAACGACGACGCTTTTTCAGAGCCTGTTCGAAACTGGGACAACACAATTCCTGGTTTTATGTCGTGGTCTAACTAAACATTCCAATATGCTTGGTGAAGTAATTTCTTTATCCAAAACTTTATCCAAAAAACAGATTATACTTTTTCCTATAAAAAGAACTTGTTTCTGATGAAATCAAAGTGGATGCTTCGATGTATGCCATGAAGTTTTGGATTCATTAAGTTCCATTCCAATTGGAATGCGATTCAGCTATTCATTCATTCAGTTCTATTAAACTAAAAATTTCAATTCATTCAATTCTATCAAACTTAAAAATCAAATTAACACATAATATTTCAACCAATGTCATTGAATGTATTCATGCAGGGGTCTTTGTAACTCATCTTTTATGATGGAAAAATAAGATATATTTGAAATGTATAGAAAGAAGTCTATGGACGAAAGGAGGTCAATAAGCACGTATAAAAAATTGTTTAAAATATTCCACATGCTTTAAGATATTTTTCACTAATTTTTACAGTAAAAACAAACTAACTTTATCTTATTCAGGATACATTAGATTAAATAGACTATGGACTCACCTGATCGGGACGCAGTCCTGGTGGCACCCAGGTGTACTCCTCCAGAGCACAGCCACTGTCGTCGTCCGAGTGCGACTGCCGCTGCATGTCCATGTGCGGTCCGCCCAGAAAGGGGGCGTGTCCGGAGGCTGAGGAAGTGCCTCCTCCGGCGGGATGGTGGAGCAGAGAGGGTGGCGATGGCGTCGATAGGGCCGGTGAAAGCTGGTGGTGGTGGTGCGGCGGAGGCGGAAGCTGGGCATTCGAATACTTGGGATTGGCGGATGGGCAGCCTGGCGAATACTGGGGGCCCATGGGCGGTCCTCCTCCTGCTGCTCCCGATCCTAGACCCAAGCCCATTCCCATCGCCATTCCCTGTTGGTGGTGCGGTGGCAAGTACTGCTGGTGGCGCTGCAGGGGCAGGGGGGAGGTGGGCAGGATTCCGGCTGCCGTTTGGGCCGCATAGAGGCCGCTGGCCGAGGAGCTGCTGGGCAGACCGAGGGCGGGGGGCGTGGCCAGGTGGCCCTGCCCACTGGGTGAAAAGTGGCGCGGCAGCGTGGGGATCTTCTGCAGATAGGAGATCTGCGTTAGCGGCGTTCGGCTGATGGGCCTGCAAGTGCAAGAAGAACAGGCGGAAAACGTGACTTAGCGAACAGGCTTGACTAATCAGAATTTAATTAAAATTTAAAAATTTAATTAAAATATTTCCTGCTTTTCTGCAGGGTTAAAGGCCGCCACAGAGGAAAAAGTTAAAAAAAAGAGAATAAAACATGGTTAATCCCTCGCCACAAAGCCGAATCATATTGTTAATGTAATATAAAACCGCATGGAAATCATATTCATTGTATTCCTTTTGTAATTCGTTGGATTTATGCGGTTTTGCACTTCCTATTTGCCGTCGAACAAGCTGTCAATTTTAGTTTGTTTTTCATGCGTTTTTTATTTTCGACGGGGACAACAAAGTTTGGGTTTGGGGCGTTGGGGAGTTGTTTTTGCCAACGTCAAAATGAAAAATATACGCTTCGCAGCATTTACACAAACAAATCGACAGCTCTGCGTTGCTTTTGTTGCTATTTTGTTGTTGTCATTGCTGTTGTTGTTGTCGCTGTAAAGCCCGCAGGTCTGTCGCTGTTGTCATTTTGCCATTTTCTGACATTGTTATCCTAGACCGGCTGGAATGCCCTGTAACCCGTTTTTTGTGGCCTCTCCGATCACAAAGATTTTTGGCCAAAACCAGTTTGATATGTTCGCAACTTCTATGATTAAACCTTATTGTCTTATATAGAATAGATTAAAAACTTAATTATTATAAAGAAATAAATTTGTTATTATATACAATTCCTGGTTTATAAATTTAATTGAATTTGTAGGCATTTTGTAGGCAGATACATATTTTACATATTGAAGGTCAACTTGAATATCATATAATTGTAGGCATTTTTAGGTGCGTTAGAGAAGTATTTAAAACTGTAAAGAGTTAAGAATTACCATATATATATGGCTAGTACCAGGAAGGTATGTAAGTAGAAATGATTAAAAAAAAGTTTTGTTACTACAAATGGAATTTCCAAAGACAAGCTTTTTAAAGCCTCGGGTTTTTCATCATTAGGAAGAGATGAAACCCACATAACCAAACATAACTCGAAATATCCAGCACTAAATCGTAAGCCACATCTTAAAAAGTTATCAAACATTAAAATTTTATGGTCTTGCAAGTTCTTATAGGAGAATCGCAAAAGCTTTACAAAATATTCTTGAAAAGTTCTTTAAGAAATCCCCATACCTTTTAATCCTGCATCAATTAGGGTTTTTTCCTTTCGTAGTGCATTCGCATCACTCTTGTGACATCGGGGAAATGAGCACGCACCATTTCATGGCAGTTTGCTGTTAGCCGTATCAAAGGATAACTGTGCATTGTGCAGACAAACACATGCCCATATCCACATAGGTATACTTATATATGTGTGATAGATATGTATCTGAGTAAGGGGCGTGGGCGGGGGGCGTGGCCCGAGCTGAAGTGAACTGAAGCGAACTGGAAATGCGAGTTCATGCGGGCGTTTTATCAAAACAATGCTGTCCGCCCTTTTGTTGTTTTTAGCCAGTGAATTCTTTCTTTTCGCCAGCCACATCCCGATTTAACATTTTCCAATTCCATTTCTAGTTCACCATTGGATTGGGATTGGGAATGGGGATAGAGCAGGGGACTGGGACCCACTGACGTGTCAATAGCTGGCCGAGTGCCATGTGCCAAGCGGTTTCTGCGGTTTGCCGGCAAATTAATTGCACAGATAGCGACTTTCAATGGGGAATAAAACCCGAAAAAATTATTTGACATTTGAATATTTGAGCTGTAAATGCAGGAATGCGTGCGGGAACGGCATTTGGGAACTGTAATGGAGTTTCACTAGGTTTTTTGCGGGGATTTGGCTTGGGTGACTGGGAAATCAAAACCCAAATCCCAATCCAAATCCCCGGCCATGCACGTGCAACGCGTCGCAGCTGGAGACCCGCGATTGCAAAGTGTTGGCCGCCGTCAAATCAGCCGCTTTCGAACTCAAATTACCAGTTCCCGACTTCGGGCCGTCTAAAAACCACGCGAAACTGTGCCTAAACTCCATAAATTCGCCTTGGGAGCCTGTGGGCCTGCCTGGCGAATTTATTGTGCGACCTGCATTTCTTCTTGGCCCTCTTTTTTTGCCTGTGCCTGGACCAGCACAAATTTATTGTTGACTGCAGCGAATTGCGTGAAATTGGCAAAGCAATTGTGGCAAGTTTCAATTTGGCACAGGTCTATGAAGTCATTAAGGCGGGTAGAACAAAATGGAAAGTGCAGTGAGTGAGTGAGTGAGTGAGTGTGCGTGTTGGCCATGTTGCGCAACATTGTTGGCCAACAGGAGCTGCAGGAACAGAAACAGCAACAGAAAGAGAAATAAGCCCGCCGGTTTTGGCCTGGTCGGCAGCTGTTGACGCTATTTGCATTGATCGACAGGCAGAGGGCTTCGTTTGCTGTTTTCCGTTTTCTGCGCTCGCCGACTCAATTACTTTGGCAGTCGTTGACCCAGAGAACTGGTTTGGCCCGTCTAGGCCCTCTGGAAAACTAGTTCACAGCCCAGAGAGTCAGCGAATTGGCCCATTGAGGGGCAGCTGCAGCTGTGGCAGCTCCTCCTCCTCTTCCTTAAGAGATCTGCGGCAAGTGCCTATATTTAGCCCCCCGTCTGCGCTTATCCGGCATCCAAATGAATGATCATTATGCGGCGGTCGCGTTGACAAATTGCCAGCGAGCTTGAGCGATGAGCGACGGCTCAATGCTGGGCCAAAGACAGTTTAGCGGATGGCTAAGAGAAGCAGGAGAGGGAATCACAATGCCCAAAAGGTTAGCCCCAAATCACTTTGGCACTTTGTGTGCGGTTTTCTCAAGTCATTTGTGTGATTTGGGTTAATGTCGGAAGAGCAGCCGAAAAGTAATCGTGAAGGTATAGGTATATATACCTGCTAATACCTATGTATCCGCAGCGAAAGTTACACCAGGGAGTCCGGTGCGAAACTTCTGATCCCGCTTGTTTTTACACGGAGAGAAAAAGTATGGCAAATTAAAATAAATTATATCTTCTTAACAATTTTAATCCCATAAAAATCTAGCTTGACTTAATATGCGGCATCTCAATTTGATATGCTTATTTATAATTACAATATGCGATATGCGGCATCTCAATTTGATATACTTATTTATAATTGCGTACCAAATTGAGATGCCGCATATCAAGTCAAAATTGTTACCACATAGTATCAAATTAATCATCGTTTCATATTAAGATTTTTTTGTGTAGATATAATTTCTCCCTGTGCAAGGACTGCTTGTATGGCCTCTTCCGAGTTCAGGGACAGGTGTCGCCCCATTAAGACTTGTTTGCTTTTAGTTTTACGACGTCTCTCAGCTGGACAGCAATTATGTGGCAGGACTGACTGCCCCTCTGCCCCTTCCATTGGTCCTTCCCATATATCCTTTTATTGTTTTACTATCCCTGACAGAGCAGCAACAAGAGCAACAAAAGTTTTATTAAAAAGCTCTGCCAGCTTCGTGTTCGGTGCGATTGTCATAAACGATTTTTGAATTGTCCATAAAAATAGCTGGACGGTAGAAAGGAGCGTGGAGGTGGAAGGCTCGTAAAGTTTATATGTGTGGAGAATGTCCATATTCCCCAGAACCGAGAACCCAGAACGCAGACCGTAGAACTCCGAACCCAGAAACACTTGGCATTTTTTCATTGGATCAGCAGCCGCATAACCAGCACGTTTTGTTCTGTCTGCCTTGTCAACATGACATTTGCCGTGTTGACATTTTTATTGACTTTGGCAGGCAGCAGGCAAACGGTTTTTTGTTCTCGCCCAGCCTGAAAGTTGATTAAGAATGCCAGTCGCTGTATATGTACGTATGATCCGCTTCCCACCTGCGTGTGGTCCTCGCCCAGGTGCGTTTATTACGCATACGCCAAGTGGCACTCCTGAACTCAGCGACTGCGACTGTACTTTCAGCGATAGCCCGCTAATTTGCTGTTTCAATTTGAGTGTCGCTTAGAAAGCTGCATAATGGCTTATCTCTTGAGCACCAACTAAACCAATTAAAGTTCGGGCGGCCAAGTGAACACTTTGCCACTCATCGCAGGCGGCAAATATGCTGCTGCTACATTTTAGCCGATCTTCTTTTTTTCGCTTTGTCCCCGCTTTTCCTCTGCTAACGGGCAGGAAAATTGTTTCCCGAGCGTGCAAATTTTCACAGCTGCAACAGCAACTATGCCAGCAATTTGTGTGCTAAGCGGCTCGAACCAACACACTCTTGGCCATCTTCTCTCTGGGAGCCAAAGAGACCGCGAACCCCTTTTCGCTGGAAAATGGCAACACCACGATCAGGTTTTAGCCATAAGAACCTCGCTTTCGTAATGGCTGTAAGAGAAATTGCATCATCAATGCAAATTCGGTGAGCTAAAGGCGGTGGTGATGGGAGAAGTTCCAATTTGTTTTCAGGGTAATTGATTCAAGGCATTATTTTTTATTCGAGCAACCGCCAATTAATAGCGAACTTTGTAGCAAATACATCAAAGCTCGGGCTGTTGGAAAAACGCGTGTGCTGTTTTGGGTCGCCCACCAGGTACCCGATCCTCAGCAGATCGGTTGTTCTATAGGTTCTATACCATCCCCCCCGTTTCAATACCATAACCATATATCCGTGGCTGTGTGTGTTCCAAGTCGGGGCCCACGGCATTCATCCGGAGACTTGGCTGCTTCTGCGGTCGTTGTCTTTGGTCTATGAACTTGTTTTCTCCACTTCGGTCTGAATGCCCCTGCCACCTGCCCCCTGAAACCCCCTTCCTCTTCTGCCTTTTTAATTGACGCCGTGTCTTTGGCTGTGTTTTTTCTTTTTTTGCCCCATGCTTTTTGTTCCTTGTCGTCTTTGGGTTTTTTTCTACGTCTTTTTTTTTTGATGCTTCGATTTTTATACATTAATGCTGCCTTTATTGCTGGAGTGATTATGCTCAATTTTGTTTTTGACCATAATTACATTTCGTTCTCCTTCGGACGCATCCGTTAGGTTGAGGAGTTTTATGTGGGACTGGCAACCGGGAACTGGGGTTATGGCTTGGCTCGGTTTTTATGATGATTTGGTAAACAAATTGGCATTGATTGATTTTTATTCAGCGCTATGCAAACACGGCGAGCGAAGGAAATCACGCTTCGAGTGTTCGACAGACCTCGTTGAGAATGGGTTATCTGCCCTGAAGGTCAGTTAGTCGGAGAGAAGAGACCGACGACTGTTTGCCCAGCTAAGTGAGATTTCCACTCGAGAGTTGGCCGGAAAACGTGTGATCTGTGCGCTCGAAATGGCATAAATCAAGGCTTATCCATGGACCAACAAAGCTGCATTCAAACCATAATTATTAATGACACATTCGGATGCTAAAACATGTCGGCATCCAGCCCCACCAGCCAACAGCCAAATCTGATTTGATTTATGTGGCTTGCATCGCAACAAAACTGTTCACAAATTAACCGTAATAAAGCAAACTTCATAGTTGCTGCTGCAGTTGTTGCTCCTGCTCCTGCTGCTGCATGTTGGCTTATTTTGATTTATGGCCAACTAAAATTGGAATCTAATTTCTTGGCCATTAACAAAACCAGCAGCAAAGAAATTGTGTTCGTCTGCCTACGCAGAGAGCGCAAGTTGGCCAGGCCAAAACGGAGTGTGCAGAGTGCCTGGGTTTCGGCCACAAACTAACCCAACCTAACCAATTCCGTGGGGAATTAGTTCTGACTCTAAAAGGCATCGGCACTCGAAGATTGCTTTCGGCAGGAGTAAATCAATCGCGGTATCTCCGGTATTGGAAGCAGTAATTGCTTCATTAGAATGAGTTATGTTCTAACAAAGTGATCTAATCGGTCAGTTCGTTTAATGGTAAGATTTAACTAAGAAGAATGTAAAAAGTTTAGTTTTCTGTCACATAAATGTCAAATAAATTTTATTTTATTACTGAAAAATTCGAAGTTTGCGTCCTGAATATAGCTCATATATTTCTTAATGCTGAAGTAGTTGGAATTTATTAATTTCCCATTTATAATCGATTTCTTTTATCTCCTTAGGGTATTCTTTGCATCGACTTCTAGCCACAGATTCCTCCTTTTGATTTGGCTCGTTGTTTGACAAAAAGTTAAAACGGTAAAGTGCACTTTTGCACTAACTGTTCCCGGAGGCTCGTTGACAACCTGGCAACAGCCAACAGCCAACGGCCAACTGGCGACATGGCAAAAATAATTAGCTGCTAATTGCATTTTATGAGTTGCCCTGACAGTGAAATGATGCAGCACATTGCACGATGCAACAGGCCTTTTGCATTGTGGCTGCGATGAGACTGGTAATTCTTTTCGATTTGTCACCTGAAAGCCGACTTAGCATACAAGTGCGGCTAAATTGTCAGGTTTCCGCCTTCTAAGCCCCACTCTCGCATCGAACAATGATAATTCGTACCCCTTATCGCGGTTAGTGGATCGCTGCAAACCCGCTTGGAGGCAAGTTCAAGAGCTAACGAGGCAGGAATGCAAAGAGTGTTAATGCAGGCGGAATCTTGCCACTCTGCTGCATGTTGCAGGTTGCTAGTTGCTAGTTGCTAGTTGCAGGTTGCTAGTGGCTAGTTGTCCAGTGGCATGCAGGCAATTTAAATGCAAAAAGTGAAGCTGTCAATAAAAATTACGCGACTGCCTCTCCTCGGCAAACCCCCCTGCCCCCTTGAAGCTATTAATTTATTGCCTTGCGTGTCTGTGTGAGTGCGTTAAATGTTTTATTAATTAGTTAGCCAGGGGCGGGGGAATTCCAGCGCTTAGAAGGGGGCCTAAGGAATTTCCCCTTGCTCTGTGTGTTGTCTTGATCTGTCAGTCAAGTGTCAACTTTCGGCTAAACTAATCCCAAAAATCCCTTTACGACCAACGCACTTGTTTTGACGTACGAAATCATATGTATAACGTATATAAACCGATACTGATCCACAGCGAATCGCTTTGATGTGGGCGCAGACAAGTCAAGGGGGGCTACCAACAACAAAGACCGATTTCAATTTCAGTCATTTTGACAGCGGCTTAAGAGGCTTGAGAAAGGCCTGGCCAAAATGCCGGCCAAAAGGGGGAACACAATTCCCAAGACACAATTAATATGCGGCGCAGTTCTGCTGGCCATAAATGCGTATAAACATGGTCTAAGCACCGCCCCCCGCCCACCGACCGCCCGCCACTTTGAGGCAATTAGCATGGCCAACATGAGCGGAGACGCTTAATGGCCTTGGTTTATTTTCACATTACCGAGCAGGCAGGCAAACCATAAACCATATACCATACACACGAGTAATAAAGACTTGAAACAAAAATGACGAAAACAAAATCATATTTTATCGCCATGCATGAATAAATCACAAAGGCTGTGGCGCTGTTGTTGTCGCTGTTGTCTCGCACTTCTCTGGCGCCGCTTAAAAACCCGGCTCACTGAGAGCCAAGCAAAGCCAAGCCAGTTGGCCAATTGTCTGGGCCAAGTCATGCAAGTTGCCGCCACCATCAGCGTCGCTTTGGCTGCACTTTGTTATTGCAATTAAGTTGCATCTGCAGCACAGCCAGCGACGCAGCCACGCCCCCAAAAAGCATTTGTCAGGGGCGGCGGCATTCCCGGCTCGCAGGCGAGTGCCCCTAATGGCTTTGTTAATTAAAACCAAAATCAATATGAATGGGCCAAGAGAGTCTGCAGTGCTGCTGCTGTGGCCATTTCGAGGATGACCGACCAAGTGATGTATGGGAATGTGGCAGCACGAGTATCGATCTACGAATTTTAATGAAAATATTTTGTCATTCCAATAGTATATTAAATAATATACGAAATAATAAAGGCATTTTACTGTAAAATCTGTAATATAACTTTTCCAAATATTTTAAGATTTTTATGATTGTTATAAAATGTTATATCTGGATATAAATAGGAATATGAATTCTTTGTTTCTAACATTTATATTAAGAGTTACAAAACAAGTGAACAGTTAAAAAGTCCATTAATTTTCTAAAAGAATGGAAAAATGGAAATGCATTCCTTAATTTTCATATAAATAATTATAAATTATAAATAACTTTAAATTATAATATCTTTAATAACTGAAAACAAAAAATTCATAAGTCCAGGGGAGTAGCCAGGATTTGATCGAGGGGAATATGTATGTACATATTCAAAACCATATTTTGCATACTCTGCATAAACTTTAAACATATTAATTACAACTTGTATAAATAATATAGTATATAATATTGTGAAACCTTATTATTAAATCAATATATTTTTTTTCCATCCCTAGAAATAGCTTATTTCTGCAACATATTGCTTCAGGCCATAAATATGAAGTACGGCTGAAGAGACGCAGAGAGGATGGTAAAAACATATTTACAGAATTTTCCAACTAAATTCTTATCCATCAGTTTTTGTTTCTTCTGCCCATTTCGACTGCCGAACAAGTCGTAAATGCGTCCCCTCCCCATTCCGCACCCCTAACGCGAATCGGAGACGCGGGCCGTGACAGAGGATCCCGGTTAAGCTCTCGAGATTTATGCGGCACTCGATGGCAGTTAAGATTGAATTGAATGCTTAGACACGAGCTGAACACAAGTTAATTGCCAGCGCAGAATGTGAACAAACCAGAAGCCATTCATTCGGCCGAAGACTGCAGAGCCGGAGAAATTATTGCAGTGCAATTTTTTAATATCTTCATTAAGCGCTCTGGGGCCCAGGCAATTAAAAGCCCAGGCGAAACCAGATTCGGAATCCACAGCTTTGCATAGATCTTGGGAACTAATGCGAATGCGAATGCGAGTGTGGGGAAGGTGGGACCATCTCATCGATGGCAGCCGTTGGGCTTCTGGGCGAGAATCATCGAGAGTCGAGAATGGAGATTCGAGAGCCGAGAATGGAGAATCGCGTGTGGCTACCGGATTGCAGACAGATCGGGTTGAGGCCGTGTCAGAGGCACATCAAAACGGCGTCTGTTATTATTATTAATTATACTTTGATTGCCTTCTTGCCGGAGTCGCTTCGAATCGCTTGGAATCGCTTGGAATAGCTGGCGGTTCCTGTTAGCAGGCCGTTTGCCAATGCAGCTCCCGAACGTGGCTATGCTCTCTAATTTGTGGTTGCCAAAGCTGATCATCGTCATCGCCATCACCGACGCCATGATGAGCTTGGCCAACAAACTAATTGAGTTGTGGCTCTTTCTCCAGCTTCCAACTCCGTTTCCCAAGTTGCCGAGTTCGTTGCCTAAGTCTTTTGTTTGCTCCAAAGGCCTGCATACTAAATCAAAGCCCTTAAATGTCCATGGAAATATATGCCAATATTGTTTTTCCTATCCAACCCAACCCAACCCAACCCAACCTATCCCTGGCAGAATGAAAAGGAGGAAATGTCATGCGGCTGAGGGAAAACAATCGCCGGCCATATTTCATAAGCTGCGTGCCTGCCATCCGCAAAACACAATAACTTAGGCTTAGGGCCCCCGATATTTGCATGGCATTATGCAAAATCATGACATGAAAGCGGAGCTCGCCAGAGCAGAGCACTGAAATTGCGCCAGCCATATCGCATATGTAGGTATACTATATCTGCCGCTGCCGCTGCTGCTGCTGCAACCGATCTGCCAAAAGATCGGGACCCCGTGAGGGACGGACAAAGGCCCCTGGTAAATCACACTTTGGCAGTTGTCGTTTGTGCGCCGCCGGCCCAGAGGCACCGCGTCGTATGCGTAACCCGAGTATGGCCGCGTAAGTGGAGACCCATACCCAGAGCAAAAGCCCCGTCGCCGATGTGAGTGATGCGTATGAGCCGGGAGGAGCCTGGGGGAACGGGGACGGGAAGGAGACATCACTGCACCAGAGTGCAACGCAGCGCATCGAAACCAGACAGGCACACTGTGGCAAAGTGGTTAAAAAACATGTTCCAAATGGATGCTGATTTTTTATCAGTTTTTAGACATCTCTTTCAACTGACTTTAAACCTTAATCCCTTTGATTTATCGTATTTAAAGTAAAAGTAGACATCATATAGACATTCTTAAAGTAAATTCAGAAATATGTTAAGATTTTGTAACCCTGAACCTAAATTGAATTTTAATGATAAAAAAAAATTACTTTGCTTAAGTTAAATGTTTTCCACTAAAATCTTTACTTGATCAGTTATAAGTGATATGCGAAACCTCCAACATAAACAAACAAAACCACATAACATCAATTCTCGAGATCTGTCAATCAAAATATCATTTCCTAGTGCACTTTGAATAAATACTAAGGTCTGTTGGAGAAGAAATGGGATATGTTTTTAGAGGCAAACTACAATAGATACTTTTTCAATATAGCATTGGGAAAATATATTATCATAACCAATATCAAGATATAAACTAAAGTTTTTACTTTCTGAGCTCTGATTTTCGCGAGGGGTGCCACCACTGTTTCAGGGGTTTCAATTTCAGGCTGCCAAGAGACAAGAACAAGTTGCCCGAGTGGCTGATGTTGCTGCTTGCAGCTTGTTGCGTGTATCTTGCGGTTCGTCTTGGTCGCAGAACACGCAATGTGTGTTCATTGACTCCTGCCTCGTCTTGCGCAACAAGTTGCAGCCTCCTGCAACTTCTCTCTGCCACTCCTCTTGAGCTCCCAACTCCCGGCTCCCGGGTAATCAATCATTGGGGGCCAAGCAAAACTTATGCATTTAAATTGTCAGCAGCCGTGCGGCAAAAGGGCGGCCAAATTGCAACTGACAAATGGAGCCGGCTGGAAGGTTACTCACTCATTTGACTCCTGCTGGGCGGCTCCTGCTCCTGTGGCCACTTCCGCTGCGGCGGCACTCGTGTCCAGTTCGTTGAAAGTGAAACTGATATCGTGGGCATCCTTAAACGGCTTCATGCTGCGCGGTAAACTGCGGTGCCGCAGGCTCATGTTCAGAAACTGAAGATCGCTGACGGTCAGGGGTTGCAGGGGTTGCACTTGTGGTGTTGCAGGCTGAAAGTTCGGATTCGGATTCGGATCCTGAGTGATCCGATTCGCCGGTGGTGGTGGCAGTGGTGGCACAGGACGCTGCTGCTTCTGCTTGGGCGGCAGGGCGGGCTTGGGTGCTTCCTGATTCGCAGGATTCACCTCCTCCTCCTGCTCGATAATCTCCAGGACCTGCGCGGTGGCCTCCTGTTCCCCATAGAACTTGGCCATGTTTTCGGTGGCGTCCAACGGACTATAGCGTTTGCCCCTCACCACCAGATCGCCCAGGTGATCAGCGTCGATGCCGAAGAGAAAGGGATCATCGAGCACGGTCACCCTGGCATTCCTTTGGGTCATCTCGCTGGACTCGTTAGTGTTGGGCTTGGGCGAAGACTTCTCCCCCCGGACATGAGCTCGCAGGGATCTCAGGAGCTTCTTGCTGCGCCGCGGCGAGGAGGAGAGCGGGAAGAGCGGTCGTCCCGTTGGCGGCGTCGGCATCCCCGCGTGATCGCCCAGATCGATGCCATCGTCCGCATCCTCGGCGGCATCTAATTGCCCGGCGATAAGATCGCAGTCCACGGTGTCGTAGTCCCGATCGCGGCTGCCATTGTCGGGATCGGTATCGGTATTGGTATGGGGATCCTGATTAGCGTCCGCCAGCCGCTGGGCCGCCGCCTTGCTATAGAGCTGTCGATAATATTTCTGCTGGTCGCCGTACAAAAAGCAGACGCGCCACCATTGTTTGCATGCCAGCAAATTGGCGGTACGTGGCACCATCGCTGGCTCCATGTTGCCGGTGGCCGTAACAGTTGCCCGTTGGCCGGCAGCAGTAGCATCTGCTCCCCCTGATCCTCCTGCTCCTCCTGCTCCTCCTCCTGATCCTCCTCCTCCTCCTGGGGCTGACAGGCTGCTCATGTTGCTTATTATTATTGTTCCTCCTGGCCCGTAATTATTTTTCAGTTCTCGTTGTCTTCTCTTGTTAGCAATGACATTCTGTTCTTGTAGCCGCTTTTTTGGCCTCTTTTGTTTTTCGGTTTTGTAAATTTCAGCAGTAAGTTCAGCTTCATGTGGAATTTTAATTACTTGTTTGTGGCTTTTTCTTACACTTTTCTGTGAAAATTTATTTCATGGTTTTTGGTTTTCTTTTTTAGTTTTAGTGAGTAGTGGGTGCTTTCTTTTCTCATTGTCTTCCTTTAATGAAGAACTAATTTATATTATTTAAAGGAAATGTATCCAGCAGCATTATAATCAATTTGATTAATATTTATAAACGGTTAGTTTCAGGGCTATATTTTTCTTGATTTTTCCGTAGCCCGTTCAAAACCAATTCATTCGATACAGATACAAACACTGCCCGCGGAAAACTCGACTTTCTCGACTGGAAATTGAACACTAGACAAAAGCCCACCATCTTGATCGATTGCCTATAATTTACTTTCGAACAAGATGAAAACCGCCGAGGCATAAATCTAACACTTTCCCCAAACCGCACACGGAAGCTGCCTGTTCAACGAGGAAACCTAATCAAATTTGTGTAGACACTGGAAATTGGCAGCTTGAACCCTTAATAGTGATTGGATGTAAGGCAAATAGCGCAGCGTACACGCTTACCACTGCTAATGGCCAAAAGCGGAGATGATGATGGCAGCCAGTCAGCCAGAGGACATTGGACATAAGGCATAAGGAGTAAGGCATCGAGTATAAGACATCAGGCATCGGCCATCAGGCTTCGAGCCGATTAGTCACGCCTCTAATAAAGACAGCAGACACGTAGAGGCTGCAGGTATCGGTGGAAAACGTGGAAAACAGCGCCGCTAAGTGCGGGCCACTGCAGTTTCCATGGCGGCGATGCCCTTGTCAGATAATAATAACTTCATCTTCATCTTCATCATCATCAGCAGCGCTGACTGCCGCAGCTGCTTGAGTGGTAGCCAAATGCCTTAACAGCAATTGCAGCTTACCATCATCTCAGCCAGTCGTTCGTACACGTACTATATGTATCCTGTGTATGTTTGTCTATCTCTGCCTCTATCTCTATCTCTGAGTATCTGGGCATCCCAGAGTGCATTAAGCTGCTTTTAGCTTAGTGCTCGCAGACCGCCTTAATGGAGTCGACAAAAAGCGAGGTCTTGGCTCATATTTATGAGATCAATGCCGGGGAAAGGCTGTCAATCAAGAGCGGAGGCAATATTTATCAGATTACCGAAGCCTTGCAGAGATCAAAGATCACAAGTACAGGCACACGGGCAAAAAAAGAAAAACGGAGCGATGTCAGTTCGGTATTGACAACTCAATTAAAAGCTAAACGGTCAACGCAACAATAATAGTTCAAGTGCTAACGTAACAAGCACTCGAAAACTACTAAATTATTTCATATAATAACTTTTTATAATTTTTTAAATATTTAAAAATAGTAATATATTGATATATCCGTCTTTTGTTACGCTTTATTTATAATTTTACTCTAATTGAAAAAAAAATTATTTTATAATTATTTTCCGTAATATTGTATTATATAAAAATTTCAAATATTATAAAGAAGACGTCAGAAAAATTTCTACGTAAGAATGCCACAGCAGTTTTAAAATTACAGATATCCAAATAGAGTGGCAATTAAAGTTTCTTGCTGTGCATGCATCAAAAGCAAGAGAAGAGTAAACATTCCACCTCAAAGAGTCAACATCTGGGGAAAAGAATTCGAGGCTCCGAACGAAGTGGTTCTACATGCGGCCACATAATTGAATTATAAACAAGAACAATCGCAATCATAACCGCCCGAATGGAATGGAGCAACCGACTGGCTTCCGGCTAGCACAGAAATTGAAGATGATTTCCAGCCGCAACAAAGTCGCAAAGCCTCAAAGCCGCAGCACGCGATCCCATCCAGATTTGCAGTTAGACAGCGGGTGTGATTAGAGCCCAATGAGTGGGTAAGTGGGGGAAACTGGTTTTCGAATGGGAAAAGCGGCACTTGCGCATGATTCACATGTGCCACAAAGAGCTCGGCTGCTCCAATGCGATTAAAACGCGATCACACAATAATCATAAGGCAAAAATGGAGTCATGCCCAAACAAAGACTTCCGGCGATCTAAGACTGAAGATGGAAGACTGGCGATCCAAGATGTTGGCTGATGGGTTGGGGATTGGGAACTGGGATCTGAGGTGATGGGGAGTCCGATGCCGCGAGGCACCGTTAGTATTTATTGATGGCCGCTGTTCGACATGTGTAAGTGACGCCATCGATGCCTGTCGCGTAATTCATCCGATGCCAAATTGCCGGCGTTAATATCTGATAATGCCTGACCCACTGGCAGCGGCTGATTGAAATCGGAATGGAGACTATAGACTAGAGACTGGGCCAACTAGGCGTATGCGCAATTTGCATGCCCCACCAGCGAGGCAAATACAGAAGTTGCCTTTTACATTGCTACCATTATTATTTGTGATTTTCCAAACGACTCTAGTTCAGTTTGAGTGGCTGGCGGCTCTGTCATTAATCCCCAGTTGGAATTACCCAGTTGACCAGGATTTTAGCTCCCCGCCTTTGCATTTGGCATACACACACACGAGTAAAGCAGCTTTATGGGTGCCTTTTATTGCCGGACATTTGTCGGGGGCTTCAAGTTTTCATGGCCGGCGGCTGAGAAACTGCGTGGAAAATGGCAGACAGGAGCAATTAATTTTATGGCTATTTATGTAGATTTTTCTCCGACTGTAATTTACAGAACGAAATGCAGGTTAAAAAGTCAATTGCTTTGTCTTGGTTTACTTTCCCGGCTCGCAGTTAAGGCCACCGTTCACCATTCAACCTTTTGTAATGCGCCCACTTGAGCTGCATTTTCCCCATTTTCATCTATTCAACGGGTCTGAAATTGTGCTATCAAGAATCCCATTCAGCATCGTAGAATATCCGACATATCTGTGGACTTATCACTGCCTACCTAAGTGGTTTAGAAAGCCGCAGACGTGACAACTCATTCAGCGGCGGCTGCAACTGTAAAATTTCATAATTTATTATGCAGTCGGATGGCAGCTGGCACATTTTCCGATATTAACATACGAAAGAACGTCAGAGAGCCAGTTAGACAATAAGAAACAATGAGAAATATGCACTTAATAGCGGAGTCTGGGGGATTCTTGCCGGTCTTTCTGGCCAAGATGTCTCACTCGCTAATGGATTAACTTGTTTGTCTATTTTACGGCCGAACTATAATTTCAGCCTCTGAAAGCCCGAGTTCTGGCTGGGCCGGCCCGTAATAATTACACAGTTTAGGCCCGCCAGCCAAAAACTAGTTTGGGCGAAAGCCAAGCGATCTAATGAGCCATTGTCTGGCTCTCATATTTCATTGGGCCCGATAGTAATCTCACGCTGGTTGGGTGTTAAACGGCTTTGTCGCCGCTCAGGAATTCCTTCTCGAATTTTAATTGAGCTTACACAGAAAACCCGATCGCAGGCAGCACGAAAATTGGTTTGGTTTTCTGTTTTTTTCAAGACTCAATGGAAAACAAAGTGAAAATGAAAATCGAACTGGGCACGCCTCCGAAACTGGGAAACCTTGTGGGCGGCTGGCAGTTCGTTCGGTCTAATCTGCGGCGCACTCGTGTTAAATGTCAAATGCAATCAAAAGGCGTCGAGGAGAAGGAAACCAGTTGCTCCATTTTCCGGGGAACCCGTTCTTATCGGCCTGGAAGATGGCTGGGAAACTAACGCGAGCTGACAGGATGACAGATCAAATTGGCGTTTGCATATACAGTCTATCTATATGACGGAACCCATATTTATTTACGACTTCCCGCCTTAAAAGCTCATAGCGCGGCCTAATTAATTTTTAAGACCAAAAATTCGCCTGCCAATGATGAGTGGCTGGGAAATAGTTCGTTAATTGCCTCTTTAAATGGACGTGAGACATGTGTAATATGCAAATGGTGGGACAAAAGAGGGAGATTGACATAACGAAGGTTAGGTTGTTGACCCACTCGGACCTTTGTTATGTTAAGAAACCAAACTGTAAAGTGGCCAATCTATTCTTTCGTTGGTTTTAGGTTTGTATTTCGGAATCTGAGTGAATCTGACTGGATCTGAGTATCTCTTCATGCTCCGGCAATTGTGGAACGCCTGCGTGCGGAGGAAACTGGCCAACAAATTAACACGCCAGTTAGTTAGTCAGTTAGAGGCGTCGATTGGGGTTAAGCAGCCGTGGCGGCAGCTGGCCCAAAGTGAGGGAGAAAGTTGGTGCAGCAGAGCCATAATTGAGCCAACTAGTTGCCGCAACTCGGGCCATAAACAACAGTTTTATTTCAAGCCACCGCCGCAGGCCGACGCTACATAATTATGAAGAATTTCTTAATAAAGCCCGGAATCGAAACCAAGACATCGAGAGGCAGTGCGAAAATTGATTTAGTTGGCCAAGCCATAAAAGAGCGCAGTGAATTGCAGTGTTCCGTTCGCTGCTTTATGGCAACCCGGGATATATATGTGATATCTGGGTGGAATTTTAACTGAGAACCACTATCGCTTGCGCTTTAAATTCAAATTGGCATGTCAGGCAATTAGAAATCGGAGATAAATTTCAACCCCGGCCCACACACATGTAACTACATGCCGTTCGAGTCAAATGTCTGTTGTCAATAAGGTGTTTTGCAGCTGGAAACCCATGTCTTAAGCCCACACACACACAGTTGGCTCAAAAGCAATTGCTAACAAGCCATTGTTGACACATTGCAGGCCATATAAGTATGGGTATGTAAGTCCGTTTCATTACAGTTCTGTGGGTGGCAGCTGGCTCGGAACTTCAGATCCTCAGATCTCGAGATCTGCAGATCTTGATCCAATTAGCAAGCGGCGGAGAAAGCCGCTCGCAGTGCGCGGTAATCAAATTATTTTCGGCCTTTTTGCCAAGTGTTTTTATGGCTAGACAAGTCATGTTTTATGTCTTGGAGCGGGTCGTAAGCCTATTTGGTTATGACTTCATTCCGCGAGGCTGCAGCAAGTTGGTGAAAGTGCGCAGCGAATGACGGCGATTAAAACTTAACGCATCTAAATAAATCAAGCCGAGCACTTGAGTTGACGTGTAATGAGCATGGGCTTATGAAAGCTATTAAACCGATGAGCTGACGAATCTATTGCCCCAAGTTCGTTGCTCAACTCTTTCGTCGGCTCATTGGCTTAAAGTAAACACACCCTGGACAACCTAACCGATTCTCGACACTCGATAAGCCCATAAAAATATTGTGTTAGGGCAGCCGGCCAGACGCCTGTGCCGCGCATATCAATCGGTCTCGAGTTTCATATGATTTTTAATGTAATTTTATTGTATCTGTATCTGTTTCTGAGGTATCTGTGACTGTGGGAGGAGTTCGGGTATCCGTGTTTGTATCCATGTCGAATGAAAGGCGCTGCGTTGACAATCCCCAGGCGAAGACCTGGCTTAAATCGCACCTCACTTGGCCATTTGGCTTATCCCCATGCTTTTAGCATAATTGAACGTCCCGTGAGTCGTTGTATAAATTCACTTGGCCCAAAAGAAGGAGCACTTTGCCCTGATAGGGATCGCTCTAGATTATTGATTGCACTTCACTTATTTTTGTCAATTTTACTTTTTGCCACTCTCGTGAATTCAGTTAGCAGCTTTTCATTTCTGTGGTTTTTGTGCACTTTGCTCTGATCATCTGGCTGGAAAACGGTAAATGACAGATCTGGCGCAAGATAACGTGCACCGAAATCGGCACCGACGAAGACCCGAGCACTCGATCGATCGATCACACGGACTTTTCGACGACAATGCGCACCTGTTGCCAGATGTAAACCGCTCGCCACGGACAACGCTTTCAGACTGATCGAACCTCACCAGATGTGGAACGCTCTGGGGCTTGGTTCCCTGGCTGTGGATCGTGTTCGAAGAGGTATGTTTGGGATCGCTTAAGTGAAGCTTATACAATTTGTAATGAAGTAAGACTTGAATATTACTTGGGATCCTTACAGAGATTTTTGTAATCACTATAAATATATACATTTCTTAATTCTAATTTGTTCAAAATAACTTAAAAAGACTTTTTAAGTTGAGCTCGAACTCAAGCCAGCTGCAACTCCAACGCTAAACATGTTTGATACCCCATTTTATCATCCTAAAAGTATACACTCTTTGGAAGAATAGCTGGGTTTATGTACATGTAGATTTGACTGAAAGATTCTTTGTAGAATTGGACATTCTTTGACTTTTTTTTAGAGAAAATAAATGGAAAATATGTTTTAAAAATGTACAACACAAACAAAATGTAAGGAAAAAACTAGAAAAAAATGCTTACAACAAACAAATTAAAACAAAAATCACTTTTAAAATGTTTGATTATTGAAAAAAACTTATTATAAACAAATCTCGGTTGTTTGTTCTACATAGATTAGGCTCCACAATGAAGTAGAGAATTAAGTAAAGTATTTTGTACGGTAAATTTTTAAAATAGTTCCCATTCGAACCGCCAACTGGTCGTGGCGCTGATTACATTTTTTTATTAAATAATTTAATTTAATTTTTCATATTAAAAGTAAATTAATTCTAGCTTTGTAGGTTTATTTATAACCCTAAACAAAAATAACTAAAGCAAAATACAAAGGTAGCCAAAGCCCAACACTCATTTTCCCCCCAATTATACATATTAGGTTTTCCAATATGGTAACCGTGAAACGGGATTTGTCAAATGACTGTTGAGTGATTATAAAGTGACTTTTATAAATTACATGTGTCTTAAAATGTAACATAAGCTAAATGAAAAACAAGAGAAATTTACCTTATGGAGTTTAAATTGAGGCCAACCTATTTATAGTCTGTCCCCCTTTAAGCATATTTGTATATTTCCCAACCTTCCTACACGTACTTCTCAAGTAAACTGGCTTTAAAGTGATAAAAAGTGCGATGTCAACCGTGTTGGCCATGTGACGGGTTCAAGGTTAATTTGCTGCTGACCATGTTAGTTGGTCACCATGCATCTCAAACTGGAGATCATTAAGTCGCACATTAGTGGCATCTCAAGCGGTCTGTGGGCTAATTAGACGACGAGTGTGAACGGAAACACTGCGTCTCTGCCTGCCGCTTTTTGTTGCACACCTCGGGATGCCCCATGATGCATGATTTATGGTGGGTATTTGAAATTGTGGATTGGCGGCGTGTGAAGCTCCCGAGGCGGCGGCCACCAAAGACTTACCCATTAATGCGTTTACTCACTACATGTTGCTCTGTGTTCACTTGGCTTACCTGAAACGAAAAGGGAAATCGCAGGCGATTAGTTAAAGTCTAATAAGGGCCCGAATGGATATGTTCTACGAGCTGAATATATAAGAATTGGGATTAGGACTGGCGTTGACGCTATCACAAAATCAATTTGGCTAATTGCAAGCATAATGGCCTCGTTCGTCGCCACATTTCAACGGACACCGTGAAAAGGGAACGTCATGAAATGCGCAGACAACTTTTTGACACGCCAACGGTTCGTTTATTAGTGGAATCGAATAACCCCCAAAGTGTCATCAAATCAATGCAAACTAGCTCAAATCGAAGTCGCCTGCGAAACTTTTCCGGCCAACATTTGCGCGCCATTAAGCATGATATGGGGGTTGCTAGAGGTGTGGGCCTGGGTTCCCTCCACCCAACGGCAAATGGGGTAATTTCGTTGGCCCATAAAGGGCCATCGTAATGGGAAAAGTTAGCGCCACATCAGGGGCACAGGTGTGTCCCCACAGGCCTTGGCAGGGAAATAGTTTCCCACACCGTCATTGGGGCTAATAGATTTCCAAATCAATAGACCATCCCAGGGGAGTTTTTCTTGGCGAGAGTTTTTGGCAACTTCAGACTGACACATTAAATTTTGGACTATACTACACTATAACACGGTAACTTTAAGAAGTCTGGGTGCTCTCGATAACGGAGACCACGTTTTCGGCCATGTCACAGAGGTGCGAGTAGGTCTGCATGTAGAGGCTATCTCTGTAGGATTTCCTGGATCGCAGTTTTTTTAGGAGATACAGACGGGGATTTTCCTTGCGCAGATGTAGCAGCCAGGGCTTCGTCTCCTGATCTTCTTCGGCGCTCTCAGCTTCCTCCTGCTGTTTAACCTGATACCGATTGACCTCCAACCGGAGGCCACTCAGCTCCAGAGAGGCCATCATCTCCTCCCACTCCTGAATGCCATTCCCTATACATCCCCTTACATAGATAAACGTGGACCGAGTCCTCTGATCACTCCGACTGAAGTGGGTCAGGTGACCTTTTCCGCCTCCTTGCTTCAGTTCCTCCTGCACCTCGACAAGCTTTGCGAAGTGCAGCTTCCTTTGATTGGAGTCCGGCAGCCTCAGGATTACCTCACGGATCGTCTCCAGTCGCAGGTCCCAAGTGGGCTCCCTTGGTTTCTTCAGAGCCTGGTGTAGTGCCTTCAGGGTCTCCAGGTCATCGAAGCGCTCGCACTTGTATCCCGGATTCTCGGCATTGAATACCTCGCGCTCGTCGAGTAGTCGCTCATAGGGACACACCACTTCGTGCGGCTTCAGGAGTGGCGCTATGGAGGCCTGAGTCCCGGTCAGATCATCGGCCAAACGCTTTTTGGACTTGTCAGTAATCTTGTTCTGCAGTCTGCGCAGTTTGCTAGTGTACTCAGGGGCCGGAACACATCGTCCCGTCAGCCGGGCAACAAAAACACCGCGCACCGAACCAATTACATTGGGAAAAACGCGGAGTTCGAAGCGCTGTTTAAAGAGGTAGCATCCACGTGGGCGGAAGAGGGCATGGCACACCACCTCCTCGCCAGGGAAAACGGTGAATGTGGATTGGGACAAAAGGAAGTTCTGGCAGCTCTGAGCTGTGCATTTCCCGGCCCTCTTGCAATCGCCCATTGCCCACTGGCAGGTGAGCACCTGAACGCCCACGTTCTCCACGCGAGCCACCTCTTTGACCACTTTCTGGAATGGATGACACTCGAAGAAAACGTTGGCGATGTCGGGCACAACACTTCGCCTGCCGGCGTTGAAGAACACCACGCCGTTTATCTTGACTGCTGCACGGGCTATCCAAGATTGACGGGCAGGTTCTGCACTACAAGGTTGCTCCTCCTTCTCCACATCCTCCGCCGGGATCTGCGACGAGCTGCTCACACTGAAAATCGAGTTGCAGGACACTCGTTCGATCTGCGGGGTGTCGCTACGGATGAGAGATTCCTGCACAGTGCCACCCAACACTTCCAGCTTGTCCAAGTCGGGGAAGAAAGGCAGCACCCGCTTAATGTCGTCACTTTTCTGCTCGATGTGCTCCGCCAGCAACTGTGATTTTAGGCAACGGGAGGGCTTCTCCGGTGCTGGGTGTGTCATGCCCGAAATCTCCTGCTTGGTGGTTCGGGTCAGGCCACTGACCTCCATATCCACCCAACCTAACTGCTCGGCTCGGGGAAGCGTCTCCTGAAGCTCAGCAACTTCCAGGCATTGAGCGTTTATCTGAGCGGAAAGAACGCCTGTCTTCTTCTGGGCCAAAGTTGTTGGATTCATGCGACCAGCGAGGTCAAGAAGTCGCTCTACGGTGCCACGATCCCCGGGAGCACCTGTGCCGCCTACATTAATCAGCATCTCGTGCGGACGACGGCCCAACTTCCGCTGGATCTTCGCCTGGACGGAGGCTCGGTTCTGGAGCGTGTCGTACCAGAGCTTTAATCGCGGGTCCATGCTCATCGACTCCCGCATATCCTCCTCCAGCGAACACTCAGAACTGGATAGCGTGGTGGTGCCCAGCTTCTTGTTAAACATGTCCTGGATTATGTCATCCAGCAACTTCTCACCCTCCAGTTCGGTAACCTCCTTGAGGCTCTTTCGCTTGCGAAAATCCAGCCCCGTGGAGTCGGACTTCAAATCCATCACGTTCTTCTGGGACTCTGGTTCCCTATAGGAATCTGCAATGTTCCTGAATGATTGCAACCACGAGCGGTGTCGCGAACCTAATCCACTTCGCCGTTCCATCTTTATAGGTGTTTTTAATATCGTATTTAAGTGTTTTATTTTTTGGTTTGTTTATTTTTGTGATCTCTGCTCGACGACAACTAGATCAGAGCTATGCTCTCGATCACAGATACAATATCCTCAGCCGCACTGCAAATCAGTCCATATAACAGGATATAGATCGAGTCCATGAAGTACTTTGAATGGTAAGAGTTTTTGCTTTCTCCCTTGGTAACCCTTGAGCTGAGGAGTTGCACCTTCTCATCCCATTCCTCCAATCTGCTGGCGAGTATTCCTCGCACATAGAGCTGCTTAGTGTGACTGCGATCCTTAAACCTTTGAGGAGTGTCCACCCGACCAGGTAGCACTCCAGGTGCTCCTCGCAAGCCATCTAGAAGGCTGCTCAGTTCCGAAAAGTGCTCAATGCGCTGTCGACTATCCTTGCTATTGCACACCAAGTGGATAAGCGAATGGACACTGAAGTCCCAGGAAGGAGGAAAGGGAATTGGTTGCAGGAGCCTCAGCCGCCTGTAAAAGGCCAAGAGACGGTCAACATCTTCGTGACTTCGGCACTGGAAGCTCCTATTTCGCCGGTTGAAAGCCTCACGATCCTCCAGCTCCCGTTCATATGGACAGAGTGATGCATTCTGTTGCACCATGTGAACCCGAGGCTCCCAGACCATTACCTGGAGCTTCTCCATTTTTAGCCGGTCCAGGTACTCCTTGGGCGGAGTACAGCGACCATTCAAGTTCAAAATTAAGCCTGAAGGTCGGCAGAAGAAGATCCGCGGCCTGGTCAACAGCATCCAGCGCTGCTTCACAATGGCCACACATCGGGGTTGGTACAGAACCGTAACATCACGAAATTCCCCTGGTAAAAGCATAAACGGGGCCACATCAAAAATAAAGTCGTCGGAATCGGCTTCCATCAGGGTGTCGTTGTTCGAAAAGAAGTTGACCTGCCTCCAAGTGAAACGCAGCTGTTGGTCTCCGCAGTTCTCGATGCGAACAATGGTGCGCAGGTGACGCTGAAAGGGATGGCTAATGAAGGTTCGATCTACAACCGGCAAGAACTCCTGCACATGTGGCCAGTATTGTATTCCGTTGATACGGACGCCTGGCCCGATCACCGATTGCTGGATCGTCTGTATCGGTTGAATCACCTCGCCTCCGCTGTTTGACCTTATGAGCTCGGTAGATGTGTCTCTAACCGTATTTATTAGGTGTGGAACATCAACCATTGCCTTGACCTTCCTACCCACAACCTCCAGGTTACAGATTTTGGGGGGTAATACTGCCGAACTATCCTCATAGTCCTCCCTTTCCTCGGGACTCTCCTTTCCTAACAATTCAGCAGCCGAATGGCTAGGTAGTCCCACAATCTCCACAAAGCCCCTCACCGAACGGCTCACCACCTGTATTTGGTGATTTAAAACCATTTGTTCTGGAGTCCTACCCAACTGACTTCGTAGTTTCTCCTGCAAAGCCCTTCGCTGAATAAGCATGTTCTTCCAATAATTTAGGCGGTTGTCCACCTTACTTTTGCATTTTTCTGGGGGGAAACAGGACGAGGACGCAAGGGAAGACGACTGGTGGTGTACACCTCTCCCAGTATGATCTCTCATAATTTTTTCTATTAGGTCATTGGCCAAGCCATCTGGATGGATGCTGTCCTCGGAGGAATCCTCTTTGATTAGCAGATCAGTCGGAATTGAGCACATTTTGAAATTATTTGTTTTTGGGGTGTAAATAGTCACCATTGATGGAAGTGTTTTTGACTTTAAGGGCATGACTACGTATATGAAATGGAGGAAAATCCAAGTTTTAATTAATGGATTCACACTGCTAGGCACTCAACGAGTTCTTTAAGTTTGGTAATAAAGCAATGAAAAGTTGGAAGATATTTATTTATTTTAGTAATTAAATAGTTAGTACTAAAATATCCACCAATCTAACAATGTTTTAAATGAGATAATTTCCAGGATGATTAACGAGTCGGGTCTCCGGTAAAACTAAACTATAGAATTATTTCTAATGTTATCCGCCTTGAAAAAGACCCAACTATTCGTATCCCCTGAATTTTCCCATGTATTATGGAATTTCTAATGTATTATGGTAGCCATTGTTTTGTTCAGATTTATCTCAAACGTTAGTTTTATATTTCTCAACAAAGTTTGCTTAACTAATCACGGCACCACTTCTGTGCTCTCGATGACGGACACAATGTCCTCGGCCATGTTGCACAGATGTGAGTAAGTTTGAATGTAGAGCGAGTCCCGGAAGTATTTGGAACGATACAGGGTGCGCATCACCGCCGCCCGGATCTTTTCCTCGTCCAACTCCGTTTCTCCGATTATTTCCGCAAGTTTCTCCATGTCAATGGGCTTCATGGGACTTGGCTGATGGGGCTGGGGCTCCTCTCCGTCTTGTTCTTCCAAATCGCCCTCTTCCGATTCTCCGAGCAAATTTAGGTAGAACCGTTGAAGCTCAGGTTTGAAAAATGAATCCTGCACATTGAACATGAGATCTTCCCACTCGGCGATCCCATTGCAGATCACACCACGCACATAGATGAATCGCGATCGTTGCTTCTGCTTAGAGGCGATAAGCAGAGAGGATTCCCCGCCCAGCAGAGGGGCGAGGATATTGGTAAACTCAGCAAACATCTGCTCCCGCTCCACCAAACCCTCTATCCTCAGAATGTAATCCTTGATGGTGGAGAGACGGAAGTCCCACATTGGCTCCCGCGGCTTCTTCAGACGCTGATGGAAAGCTCGGAGCACCTCCAGATCATCGAAACGGGCGCAGTCATATCCCGGATTTAGGGCGTTAAACGCCTCCCGATCGTCCAGAGGTCGATCGTAGGGACAGCAGGCCGGAGGAGGCACCACCAGAGGAGCCAGTGCTCCCAGATGAGTGGTGAGATTCCCAATGGCCACCGCATCCGACTTGCAGATACAGGCGCACTGGCACTCTAGCAACTTGGCCATGTAGTCCGCCGGCGGGGAGCAACGTCCGTGCAAGCGGAGCAGCAGGGATTCCTGGCGACCACAGAAGATACGCGGTTCCACCTGCAGCAGCCACAGCTCCATGGTCATGGCCACCTTCCGCGGCTGGTAGAGCACGGCCAGATTGCGAGTTTCACCATGAGCCAGCCGGAACCCTTCCAGATCGAAGTAGAACTCGTTGTCCCTGGCCAGCAGCAGGGATCCCCGGTTGTAGTAGTAGGTGCTCTGTTTCCAGGTGAAGGACAGCGTCTGCTGGCCAATGTTGGTCAGCTGCAGGACGTGCTTGAGGCGTCGACGGAATGGATCGCACGTAAACCGGGTGAGGATCTCGTAGCAATCTTTGTTTTCACCCGGCATATAGTCAACCCCGTTGACCCGTAAACCCAATTCTGGGACTACGAGAGGAGGTGGAGCCTCCGTTGATTCCTCCTCCGTTGCCCCACAGGACTCGCAGATGCACTCCTCGGAGCAAATGAGCGGACTGTCGCTGTTGGTCACCGTGTGCAGCGAGTCCACCTCCACGAGGACTGTACTTGGAGGTGGTTTGAGCTTTCTGATGGCCTTGCCCTTAACTTGCAGGGCGTTCAGATCGGGAAAGAACTCCACCACGTTCTGGATGGCCGGGAAACGCTGCTCCAGCCGTTCGTCCAGGAACTCCGATTGCAGCCAACCCGTTGGAGGCTTCTGCTCCAAGGCCTCCCGGCCCAACAGCTCCCGTTTGCTGACCTCGGGCAGACCAATGATATCCACATCCTTAAAGCCCACTTTCTCCGCTTGCGGGAGCGTGGCCTCCAGTCCGGGAATCACCTGGCAGGTGCAGGGATCCTGCAGGTCACCCAGTTTGGAAACTGGTGCGGTCATCAATCGCTCACACTGCATGCGATCTGCATAGTCCAAGATCCGCTTCACCGTCTGCCCGTCGCGATTGTCCAAGGTGGAGCGTCGGTTAAAGAGCACCTCGCTGGCCAGCTTGCCCGTTTCCCGCTGGACGCGCTGCTGCATCTTCTTGCGCTGCAGCAGTACGTCCTTCCAGTAGCGCAGGCGCTTGTCCACGTGCTGCTCCTGCTCCTCGCGTGGCCACGGCATCTCGGCCAGGTGGCAGGAGGAGGAGGTCTCCGGGAAGTCGCCGCGTCGCTCCATGAAAATCTCGTTCAGAATCTCCTCCACCATGCGCTCCGTGTACTTGCCCATGGGCGAGTGGGCGTTAAGCTGCGCCTGCGCAATAGAGCGGGTCGTCGGCTCGGTCAACGAAGAGGGCAGCGAAACCATGTTGGCCAGTGTGAATTTCGAAAAGTTCTCCGGTTCGCCGGTTTTGTTCGTGAACGTGGACTCCGAAAAGTTGAGCATGTGGCACTCCCCCGACATCTGCGGAGGTGAACTATTCGCTTTCTGGTTCTCCATTTTGTGAGGGATCTCGTAGTTTATGTAAATCGTATGTCAACTTCAAGTGTTGTAAAAAATATAAAGTTCCTTGTAAGCGGTGTTTTCCGACTCGAAGTAGAAATCAATCGGACAATTTGAAGCACTCACTGCCAAGCCAGCTATGTAGTACTCTTAAATTTCAAGCCAAATATTATTATCTCTGCACTAGTTTAAACAAAAACTGTATCCAAATCAATAATTCAAAGTATTACGCGTGCGATTTTTAATAGAGCCACAAAATCAACTGCCGATTTTGCATTCATAATTAAAAATTTCAGATTAAATGCTGATTTTCCACTCATATTAGAACTAGCATTTTGGTCGAAGTAATGGAAATAGTGATCCCAAAAAAAAGATTAGTTCACCTCGTAGTAAGTCAGGAAAAAAGTGAAAAGAAATTCTATTTGTACCTCAAACAAATATCCTGATTTTCCAACTATGCTTTAAGAGCAAAGTAATGCTGCCTTGGTACAACAGTCGTCTCTTCCTTGCATTATCAAATGTTTTTTTTTTAACTTTATTTGTGTAATGCCGTCTAAACACATTAGAAAAATATATGAACGAGGAAAGTGGCACGAAAATCTAATCAACCGAGGTGCTTTTATAAGTTCCTCTAATAGTGTTTAATGTTGGTGAGAGGAGATGTAAGAGCACCTCAGTCTGCTTTGCTGTTTGAATCCTAGCCAGCTGTGCTTTCGATTACGGACACAATGTCCTCGGCGGCATCGCAAAGCAGATTGTAGGTCTGCATGTACAGGGAGTCCTTGAGGTACTTGCTAGACCTGACTCTCTTCGAGATATTTTCCACCACATTCATTTCATCGTTTGGTTCATCCGGATTCTTCTGGGGCAGGTAACGCAAAAGCTCTAGCTTGAAGAACTGTTCATCCAAACCGAGGGCCATGGCCTCCCACTCGTCGACGAAACTGCTAATGGTGCCGCGCACGTAGATGAACCGGGACCGTTCCTGCTGGGCATTGTGTTCCAGGAGGGGAAATGCAGAGCACCTGTTGCACTTCATCGGCTGGAGCAGAGCCACCAGCTGGTTGTGCAGACTCTCGCGCAGAAGGCGGCTTTGCTGCTTGCCGATGAAGCGACGCAGGGTCTCGATACTCAGATCCCAGGGTCTATCTCGCGGTTTCTTGGCCAGTCCGTATATATCCTTGAGAGCCTCCAGGTCCTCGTATCGCTCACAGCGATAGGAAGGATTCTGGGCATTGAATATCTCACGCTCGTCGAAGGATCTCTGGTAGGGACACAATGGCCGGGGATTCTCGATAATGGGCGCCAGACTGGACTGCATGTGGAGGATGCTGTGCGCCTGCATCTTTTGCTGCTTGTCCACCGGCACCCTTCGGTGGTTCTCCAAGCGGCGCTTAAACGGAGCCGGCATCTTGCACTGGCCCTGGAGGACGACGTCCAGGCGACGGGTGCCGCAGAACGGCGTTCTCTGAAGGCACACGTACCATCGCTGCGTGAAGAGGCCCACGACTTGCGGCTGGAACATCACCCGGATGAGGCGACGACCCTGCGGCTCCAGGATGAACTCGCTGCGGTCGAAGATCAGCTCGGAATCCATGGGCAATCGATCGGAACGCAGACGGGTCTTGTTTAACCAAAAGACATGCACTAACTTTGGACTCAGGTTCTGTGGGAGAAGTCGTCCTTAAGCAAAGAAACCCAACAAACGTTTACAGAAAAATTTAAAAAAAAACAAGAGAGAACGCTATAGTCGGGTGCCCCGACAATCAGATACCCGTTACTCAGGTAAAGGGAGTGCGAGGGAGATGGAGATAGAAACTTTGAACACGAATAACTTTTTAACGAATGGTCCGATTTGAAAAATCTTCTACATTTCGATAGGTATTGATAAACACAATAAAACTGCATTTTTACTTTTCCGAAATATTGAAATTTTTAAAATCGTATATAAGCAATTGTGGGCGTTAGAGGGGGCGTGGCACCTTTTTAAAATAAACTTGCGCTGCGTAGGAACTCCTAGAATCTGCATGCAAAACGCCAATCTTCTAGCTTTTATAGTTTCCGAGATCTCAGCGTTCATACAGACAGACGGACAGACAGACAGACAGACGGACAGACGGACAGACGGACATGGCTAGATCGACTCGGCTAGTGATCCTGATCAAGAATATATATACTTTATGGGGTCGGAAACGCTTCCTTCTAGCTGTTACATACTTTTGCACGAATACAATATACCCTTTTACTCTACGAGTAACGGGTATAATTACTCTACGAGTAACGGGTATAAATAGCTACCAGATTTCTTACAACTACATTGGAATAAGAAGAAAGTAAGATGGACTTCAATATCAAACTAATTAGACTAACAAGACTACCGAAAATGTTCAGGACTTCCTAACCACGAAGAAAAGTCCCCTTAGGTCTACCAGATTTTACCTGGATGTCCAAAAGCATCTTGACTGTGCGCTGATACGGTTCACACTTAAGCAGCATATTGATGGATTTGCCGGTGGCGCCGGTGGGAGTGCGGTAATCAAGAAGCATGCCATTGATCATCAACCCATTCACGTCCTGTGGCTCCTCCAAGTCATGGACCTCCACTTGGCCCTCGACAATTCCTTTGATGATTTTCTCAGCTTCGCCTTCATCCTCACCCTCTTCCTCCCCAAAGGACATCAGGCCAAGCTCCGAGTTTTCTTCTTCCTCCACCGGGGTGGAGTCACCGGAGAGGTTCCGCAAGAAGGACTCGCCAACCTTGATGATCGGCGGCGTCTTGTTGGCCGGTTCCACAACTGCCGGCGTGACCTGGAGCTCCTGAAGGTCGGGCGCAAACTCCAGGACATGCTGGATGGCGTGCTTCTTGGCCTCGAGGCGCTGGCTCAGGACCTTGGAGCGTTGCCACTGGCTCTCAACCTCGTGGGACGACACCTGGGTGGCGGCTAGCTCCTGCTGGGTGACCTGCGGCAGGCCGACGAACTCCACCTGCTGCAACTGCGGCTTCACGGCGTACAGCTCGTTTAGCTCGCGACAGAAATCGGGATCTCGACGTGGCTTTAGCGAGGTCAGGGTTGCATTCTCCTTGAGCCGGGCGAGGGGCTGTGATCGGTCGGCGGTGTCCAGGACGCGCAGGATCATCCGCTTGCTGGCCTCGTCGATGGTCGCCGACCGGTTGAAGAGCACGTCCTGGGCCCGCTTGCCCGTCTGCCGCTCGATCCGCTCCTGCAATCTCCTTCGCTGCTCCAGCACACGATTCCAGTTTCGCAGCCGCGGGTCCATGTCTAGATCCAGGTCCAGTTGCGACCTAATCCTCATCTCTTTTGATCTCACAGACTGGCAGTGCTCGTCCAGGCCGCTGTCCGACTTCTTCAGCTGAAAGTTCTGCGTGCGCAGGACCTCGTTCAGAATGTCCTCCACCGTCTCGTGGGCCACAAATCTGTTCTCCGGCTGCTGCTCATCGTCATCGTGGGCCTCCATGAAGTTGTGCTTGTTGGAGGGCGAACCCTCCATGGATACCTGCGAAATCTTGCCCAGCGAGTGGATCACCGAGTGCTGCGTGGGTCTCATTCTTATGGATTGTTTAGATTTCGAGATCCCAGGGTTAAGTATGATATAAAAGTGTGAAGCTGGCGATTATGTATTATAGAGCCGCCTTAGTTGACAGGAGGAACCTGGTTTATTCAGTTTTACCCATTTATTCTATCCAGAGGTCTTAACTTATTTTTAACTTTAATCATATTGATTGTTAAAGTTATAATAAATAGCTGCTTTATAGTTATTATTAGCTCGTTTTAGAAGGAAAATTCCTTTAGCTCCACTCAGTTCCTCGTAAATTGCAATTTATGAGGCTGGCTGTTGTGCTAATTCGCTAACAATCCCCACCAAATAGCTCCGAAAACCCAATAGAAAAGCCCGCTTCGTGTGACAAGTCATCGTAATTTTCGCCCAACCAGCTGGTTCGGCATTTTCGTTACTCGAATTTGAATTTCCCTGGCCATTTACCTTAAGACTCAATGACATTGACGTGCCGCCTTCACACAATTCAAAAAAGTTGGCTAGAAGTTGTTGTTGATGTTGATGTTGCCATTGTGACTGGCACCGCCAAGAAAGCCCACAAAGTGAAAGGAGTCGCCGTGGCTGTCGTATATCAACTTACCTGAAACGAGAAGAGGAGAAATATTAAATTGATTTATACACAAGTCATGTGCAACGTTAGCTACAACTGAATATGAACTATTTCTTATTTATGGACGGTTCAAAGGCTCATTAATTATGTCATCTGCGGTTTTTGCCAAAGGTCGAGGTGGAGCTTTCATGTGGTTATGGGGTTTGTAATACCCTTTCCACCCTTTCTACCCCCCAGGAAGGGGAAGTTTCTTTGGCTGGTGGGTTTCCCATCCCAGAACCAAAACTTTCCGCTGAACAAAAGGGCGAAACCAAACGAAACACAGAAAACAGAAACAGTCGAGTGAAACAAAGCCATATCAATTACCCTGGCAACCAGCCGTACAGGAGTATAAGTAATTTAGCCCCAACCGAACTAAGGGAGGGATCCTGGCCAAGAACAAAGGCCATCAGACCGCAGAAAAGGAAGCCGAATAGGGACTGATAGTGGGAAATAGAAGGGGGAAATGCACTGCATTGTTGGCAATTTCAATACTCATCATTATTATGGCGGCTGGAAGTGGAAGCCCTGGAGTGCATGTGTTCCGTCTACGTGCCGGCGAAATGCAATCAACATATTGTAATTCAGAAATGCATATTGAGAACGTGCAAAAGATACTCGCAGTTGCAACAATGCCGTGGCTGTGCTGCTGCTTCTGTTGCACTTAACGGCCCGGCGGAGGAAAACAAAACGTAGCCATGCCGAAACCAGGGGACATTGTTGCTGCCGCCTCAAGTGGATCCAGCGAAAAGAAGAAATCTGGCAGCGTTTGCATTTTGATTTCCCATCTCGCATTCTCTCAAGCAACGCATTTATTATTTACCAGCCAGCAACAGGCAGCAAGAAGCAGCCAGCAAACAAAAAAACGGCAACTCAATTCCGCAGACTCATGCTGCAGTTGTCAACGACGGCGACGAAGACACACTTGCCCCCTCGACTCCCCACTGCATGTTGCATATTGCATACCTCTTGGTGTTGACAGTGAGACAACAGCAGCAACAGCAGCAACTCAAGACCCAGACGCCAACTGTGGCGCTCGTTGAGTGAAGTTGGACATCAGACAGACGGACGGACGGATCGACGGGCGGACGGATTGTCAGACAAATAAACCCGTACAATCTGTTTGTGCGCTATCAATGCCGAAATGAATGGGTTGCGAGGAATTTTCAGCGTATAAAAGATATTTGATGATCGCCTTATTGAACAACACGATGTTTTTAATAATATTTATACCCTTGCAGAGGGTATTATGATTTCAGTCAGAAGTTTGCAACGCAGTGAAGGAGACGTTTCCGACCCCATAAAGTATATATATTCTTGATCAGCATCACTAGATGAGTCGATCTAGCCATGTCCGTCTGTCCGTCTGTCCGTCTGTTTCTACGCAAACTAGTCTCTCAGTTTTTAAGCTATCGGGATGAAACTTTCCCAAAAGTCTTCTTACTATTGCAGGTAGTATATAAGTCGGAACCGACCGGATCGGACAACTATATCCTATAGCTCCCATAGGAAGGATCGGAAAAAAATCGTTAAAAAAATTCTAGCTTCGGTGTTTTTTGAAGTATTACCTTCTAATCTTGGGAATATTATTTTTTATATATTTCTGAATTTCGAATTAAATATTTAAAAAATCGGATCACTATGTCATATAGCTGCCATAGGAACGGTCGAAAAATTAAATGGAAATTAATAGGAAAAAAATTATATCTTTGTTGATTTTTATTACATTCTCTTCTACTCTTGGATATGACTATTTTTAAACATTTCCGAATTTCGATTTTAATTTTAAAAATATCGAAATACTATATCATTTAGCTGCCATAGAAACGATCGAAAAATTAATGTGAAATAATAGGAAATTTAACATTTTTGCGATTTGTAAATTAATAGAATGATCTGCAAGGGTATATAAGCTTCGGCTTGCCGAAGCTAGCTTCCTTTCTTGTTTTTATTCAAATTGTAAGAATAATAAACTCATAATTTTATGTGTCCCCGGTTGCTCAATCAGCGGAATCTGTGTAATCTAATTAAAATCTAACCCAATTTCCTGCATTAAAATCTATTTAATTTATTTTCATTTTAATTTTTTTTATTTTTCCAATAAATTATAAAGTAAATAAAAACTAAACTATAAATTCAACAGTAAATGTAAAAGTGAATTGGGAAAGAACGAAAAATGATGAAATTAAATCATCAAGTAGGGCTGGGTGATTTGTTTCAAAACCTTACTGGATAGAAAGAGAGCAAGGAAGTCGACAAACCGAATAAAAGCAACGATCATCCGAAAAATAAATATTAAATATTTAAAAATGATAGAGCTTATTGAATTAACTACGCCCCATGGAAAAGGATGTTGCAGGATGTTCATTGGGAAGAGGCAGCCCTTAAAGCATTTGATGGTGAACTACGCTTCCGCTTACGGATTAAGTCTGGAAAAATTGGAGTTTTATGGAGCAAATGGACTGAAACTGGAGACGTACGATACGGTCCATTTATTAGGACTGCGCAACGCAGGGTTCATATGTGTCAAAAAGATTTAGGAAGAAATGTAAAGACTGCAGCAGGTAATAAGTCCATATTTAATCTAATAAGTGGTGTTTGTTAACTTTTTCTTTAATATTTTAGATTTTGTAGCCGGCCTGTGGAGTTTCTGCATTAATGGTTAATACTTTTGAGAGGCATTTACCAAGCTGCAGGAATTTTGATTAGATGAAGACTTCATTTAAAATAAAGAAGAATTTCAAATAATAAAATATTGAAGAGTTTTTAATTTTTAAAGTTCTTCGAAAAATATCATATTTCATAAGGCATCGGCCAATACAGCATTAAACTTATGTACCCGCTATCCCGTGTAAGCTAGGGTACTCAACGTACTAAAACGAATTTATTTGCGTTCGGTTAGTTGCTGCTCGACATGCAAATACTGTTCGCCGCATTTGATGACGCCCATAATAATCAAATTTTTATTGAATGAATTGCAAGCTGTTAAAACGCGAAAATTATTTGTCAAGCGCCGAGGCCAAATCCATTGAGATTTCCATCGGCCGGACACGGGACTCGGACTCGTTGAGGCGGTTGGACCCGCCCGGTCCAGATCGGTGGGGACTCGGTTTGTATCGCATGTGTGGCCATAAAAGTGCGTTACAAATAACTGCACTTTTATTGAATAGTGCCGTGGCGACAAGTGCTGCTGCTGTCTTGGACCGTTAGAGAGGTCTGCTGGTGCAATCGAATCCGAAGTTAGATATCACTGCCCAAAACTGTTATGAGTTCTATTTGGTCATTATTGTTGTAAAAACAATTTTTGTTGCATTACATGCAAGTAATCTAACTTGTAAAGTCATGTATATCGAAATAAATTTGTGGTTAATCAAAAGGAGCGAAAGAATTGTCCCGATAATATTATCAACTATATGGGTAATATTCGATAATATCGATAAAAAGGTGAGCTAAATCCGATATTATATCTTCTTATCTTCTTCATAACTTAGCCTTAGCTTAACAATAGATGAACGTATCAAATTCCATGTCAATGGTCAGCTAATTTCTCTCAGTGCAGACTTAAACTCAAGTTTAGGCTTGCAAAGAGTTGATTCGAGTTAATTGCTGTGCAATTTGTGAGCAGCAAAATGGAATGCGCTGTCAAATCAAACCCGAAGCACTTAATTAAAACTTATTGAAGGCAATCGCCAAATGTAGCGTTGGCAATTGCGCTCCTAATTGCATAAGCATGTAGCTGTTGTCGTCGTGTTGCTGCCGCAATGTTGCACGTTGCATGTTGCATGTGGCAGCTTCGAGACTCGACTCAGCTCTACTCGACTCGTTTGTTTACCTGACTTCGGCCGACTTGATGATGGCCTTGGGCGGCGCATCCCAATAGTTGGGGGCGGGTGGCACCCACTGGCGCAGCACTTGATAGTTGCCCTCCAGCAGCGCCATGCCCTCGATGACCTCCTCGTCCGATTCGCCGTCATTATTGGGTCCATCGTTGTTGTTATTACTGCTGCTGCCGATTCTCTGACTATCGCTATCGGCATGCAAATTATCAAACGAATTGTCCATTGTTTCGGAAAGGCCGGAAAGGCAAAAGAAAACACTAGACTTAGATTTTGGCGCCGCTTTCACTGCCACAACCACATCTCTTCTGTGGAGCGCCTCGGATTTTGTGGGTAAACAAAGATGCGCATTGCCATTTGCGCTGACTCACAGATACACAAACACAAACACCGACACAAACACTCGAAGACGCACTCTTAAGAACACGAACACCAACACAAAGAACTATGGCCCCCAAAAAAAGGAGGAAGAAGCAGCCGCAAACAATAACAAAGGCGGCCGGCGGAAAGTCAAAGATTAAGTTTAATTCGAGTTCACCGCCGTCCACAATCTACGTAAATTACTGGCACAGATTCCGAGTATTCGCGATGATTTCCTTTCCTCAATTCGCGTTAAAAAATATATAGTTAGTGCTTATCAGTATCGGGAGAAATCGGAATATACGCGGAACCGTCGTCCGCTCGCGTTGCACTCACGGATGGTTCTTCCTTCTAATCGGCGAAAATGCTCGTTGCGTTTGTTTTGGCACGACGGGATTGACAAGCACGGCGAAAACCCAAACACATCGCACAAAGGCTCACCAATACTGGGAAACTGGGCACTCACACACACACACTTTGGAGGGTTAATATCTGGCACTCACTTTTGCATCCCTTGTCGATGGCAGAGAACTCGCCCCGTGTTCGCCCCACGTCCTTGAGTCCTGCGATTTCTCTGCTTCTGCTTCAGTTTCAGTTTCAGTTTTGGTTTCGGCTGTTTCGCCTTGCGATTGCCGGCTTTTTTCCTTCCTCTTTTTAGTGTTTGTGTGTGTGGCAAATAAGGGTTTGTAATGTAATGTTTTTATGTCTGATTTCGTTTTCGTAGATTGTGGTGGTGTTGGTCAGGGTGGGGGTGGTGCAGGGAGGTGGGCCAACGTACAATGCACGCATATTGTTGAAATTATGTAGCGAGGTGTGCAAACAGGGGGGTTGGGATGCGGTGTGAGACAGGGGGAAAGTGTGCGCGAGAGAGTGGGCTTAAAGTTCAAAAAACGTTTTCGAACTGTGGTACTACAATCGCAAAAGAAAAGGATATACTTATAAAACTTATAATAGAATAGTATATAAACAAAGAGATGAAGCGATTCAATAAAGTTTATGTTTTGTTCTCACTGATTCAAACTTTATTGAAGTTTTAGTATATTAATAAAGAAGATAAAAATGGGGGTCTACATCAAAAAAGTATGCAACGTTTAATAAAAAAACACTTTTCTTCATTAGTTAAAAGGTTATCCTCAGCATTTATATCCCACTCCGACCATTGATTTTCTGGAATATTTTATAACATCTGATTACTTTTCGAATATCATTTTCAATTCGCCTTTATCTCAGCCCAGGTTCAACTTATTAAAATAGTCCTGAAACCACGGTGCTCAGTTGAAACTTATAACCATAAAAGGCTGGCAGGCACGATCCCCGTGACCTCTCACACACACACTCTCGCAAGGACCTTTTACCGCTCTCACACACACACCTACAGGGAAAGGAAACTCGAACCGAGGCGAACAAACCCCAAAAACATCGGAAAATCGAACAAAGGACGGAAGGAAGCGAACGCTCGAACGTATGCTCGCATTTTGCTACAAACTCATTTCGCTGAGAGAAAAAGGCACTCTCTTCTGAGACTCTCTCTCCAGGACTCTCGTGATTGCCAGGTTTTTTAATTCACTCACTCAATTTGAATGTCGTTTGGCTGCCGGCTGTTGTTGTAGTTGTTGTGGAGAATTCACCCCTAAGCGTCTTCACGGTAATTTGAACACGTGCCGAGCAGCTGAGCGAGTTGGGTGGTGGTTGGGTTGCATTTCTGGCTATCTGGTCACCCAAAAGCCACCCCTGTTTATACGGACAGCCAGGCCAGACACTCCGGCGATCGTTAAATTTTATGATTTCATATCCCACTTATGCTCCGAACAGAACAGACATCTCGTCCAGTTGGAGAAGAAGAGCTTTCGCCGGCAATTAACCATTCGAACGGAGAAAGAAAGAGTTGGCCGGAGGCAACTGTACTGCACTGCCCTTATCCCCCACACAAAATTCAGGGCAAAACAATCAACTTGGCAACACTTACGAGGCTCCAGGGAATAGGATGCACAAACACACACTGAGGGAAAATTTCAAATGCAGAATGATTTAATGTTCGAAATTACAAACAAATAATTGGAAAAACAAAAAGCCCCTCACAACTACTCAAAAAAAAGTCGAGATCTTTGTTTAAGCATGAATATTAAAGTGATAAATAAGAAAGAATAAATTGATTTGGAATTAATAAGCAATAAATGAGATTAGGATTCACTAAACATTTTGAGATTTTCAGTCGTTAAGTTGAATCATAGGGTCTATTACCCCCTTTTTATCGTCCTTACTTTAATTTGGATCCAGAATTAAAAGACTACTTTATTCTTAACATAAGGACGAGAAAACGACTTTGAATGAAATAAAAATGTGAAATAAGAATGTGATATTAACATCTTAATCCTAACTTATTAGCCTTTTCATTCTAAATATATTTAAGATGTTCGTTATTCTAAATCTATTGCTTATATTATATACCTAGTAAATTTAAAGATTAAACATTGATGTCGTTTACGGACCTTTCGTTTCCAACGACATTACGTTTACTTCTCAATTTTTTCTCTGTGCCAGCAGAGGAAAAGTGAAAGCTCCACTGGGTTACGCTACGGTATTTAATGTGCAAATATCCCACACTCCGCGGGACTTAGCACCCACTACCCACTCTCCACTTCCCACTGACCCACCATGCTGCCACGCCATGCCGTCGCAAACAACAACAAATTGCGTCGTTTGCCAAATCAACCCTGCAGACAGGACAACAAACATGCATATCCACCAGCAGAGTGGGCGGATCGTGGGTGGTGGTGGAGCAATAACAGCCGACACTTCAACAGCCGCACACAATTTCCGATTTGGATACAGGACTTTAGATTAAAGCGAGCCCTTCTTCAGGATTTTAATTAAAATGCATCTGCCGGGTATTTCTGGCTGTCATTAGCAACATGTTGCTGGGAGCAGCGGCAGCAGCAACATCACAGCCAATGACATTTGTGTAATTTAATTTTATTCATTGCATAACTCACATAGTTAGCAACTCGAATGGCTCAGTCAGGAGAAAAGGGCTGACACATCCCCAGGAGACGGGCACACGTGCGGAAAAATATGTACCGATATAGGATGGAAATTCGACTTGAAAGTTGTATATGATATGATATTTGTAAAACTGCTGATCAAAAAATAAAAATGTTGCAAAAATGTCTGGGCTTAACAAAATCTTCCCAGAATTTGTATCAGCATTTAATCCTAAATTGTGCTGTCCACATCTTATAATTTGTTTAGAAGTAACGGAATGATCTAAGATTTTTTTCTCAGTATACCCACACACGCTCCACTTCAGTTATGAGAGTCGGCATAAAAATAATTATATAAACTTTATGCCCTTGCGGTCTGGCAGTTCTTCGATGGGTCTTTCCACCCTCGATAATGTCGCAATACGCCCACGCAAACCCTTGCTGCACCACCGCCCCCTGCCCCTTCACCCTACCCCACCTCCACTTCAGACAGACCGCACAGTTTTGAAAACAGCAAAACCGAGAGCGGTGTAAACATTCTGCCCGCCGGCGTTCTCCCCAGCTAGACACTCACACACTCGCACACCCACCGGCCTCTGGGTCGGCTTTAACATGATTTGTTGGATTTGGCGAAAAAGATTTCCTAATTCCATTTGCTAGACAGGTCTACAACGGTCTATGACTATTTTTGGGGGTGTCTAACCAACTTTGGCAGGGCTCTGTGCCATGGCTAACTTTAATTTTGGGATCGGTGCACTAGAAATCGATCGGATGTGCTGGGAAATTAAATTAAACCATTTTATGGGACTCGTAGCCCAAGAAAGGCAATTTGAATTTACACGTTGTTTGGTCTAAAATGTATTGTTACAAATGTAACTCTTTATGCCGTTGGTAAGTTAGGGCACCGTTGAATGGACCCTAGAAAATTAAAAAATTATTATTACGAGCAACCCTCAAATACTAAGATATATTTACAAACATCTGTTGGGAAATTCGTAGCCGTAGTTATAAGTGCCTAAAAATGTAAGTGCAGATGAATAAATAATATTTAAAATAACTTTTATTTTTATCAGGCCCAAAAAAAACTAAACTTAAGTATTAAGTGTGACTGCCACTTTTTCTCATTTTCCACATTATTCCAAACATTACAAAATCTTGGTTAAAAAATTATATAATTTCTTAATCGAGGTGTTTTGACAACCATCTCAAAGGAACTTAGCTAAATGTTCGATGTTACCTCACCTGAAAGTACAATTTCTGAAATGACGATATCAAACCGCTGTTGTTTCCCATCATTATCTAAGAAACCTAGGTGGGCCCGAAATCAGGGCCATAGGAACCAGCTCAATTACATTTTCGACAAGTACTCGTAGTTGCTTTATGGTTCCTGGTCTGGGCCGCAGTTGAGTATTTCATTAGCGGGCTGTCTGATATTTCTTAACACTTCATTACGGGAGCGCTATTAGTTGTCGCTGTGACTTTGATATGGCCATTGTTGTGTCTTCTTCGCATTAGGCCCTGTCTGAAGTGGTGGGAACTCGGAGTTGATGGGCCCACACAGAAGTGGTCATAAAATCGGGAGAAAACGCCAGGCACTTGACAGTAACTACTCCACTTTTTTTGGTCACTGAGTAAGCCGATCTCTGGGTCGTTACACCCATTACCAAAAGGAAAAACGGCGAATGAGCATATGCAAATGTGGAGCATATTGTTTGGCAACTTCCTAGACCTAGTCAGTGTGCTGTTGTTTATCTAAATACCTTGCACGCCTCGTTGGCCGGAGCCACATGTTGACGAAATCCATGGCCAGGGAACCACATCAAAGTAGCTGGAAACGCAAATGAAAGCGAGCATTTCGAAATGGGAAGCCATGTAAAAATTCCAGTTAAACGTTCTCGTCTTGAGGCGGTGTACTAAAAATATATATGTCTGTGAGTATCCGAGTATATAGATTCCGACATCGCTGGCGGCCAAGACCAAAACTCAAATAGACTACGAATACATTTGATGCCTATTTGTGTTTGTGTTCGTGTTTGTTTATTATTAAAATCAGCTTATTTGCACTCATTTCGACTTCGAAGCAGTGCCCGCCGGGCATTCGGAATGGGTTCGGTTCCGGATAAAGTGCTGTGGTCGGGGGTACGAGTTCCGGATCTGGGTTCATAAATATGCAAGTCATTAATAGAAATATGATGTACCCGAGGCACTCGTCCGTCCTGTCCGCTCTCATCAAAGTCAGCAGGCAACAAACAGCAACCCTTCGGAGATATTTGGGAGTGGGTGATTCCGGTGATGGAATGACAGGCTAAGCGATCCACTGGGACCGCTGGAGTTAACTGGGGAAACTGCCTGCAGTTCCCACTCACACAAGCCCACACATAAATTGAGTCAAAATTATGCTTCATTTGATTTAACACAATCGGTTTTGTGTTGTTTCGTTGCCATGTCAAGGCATTTGATGTTGCCGAGCTCCGAGATTCCCAAAATGCGGGGGGACTGGGTTTCGGCCCTTTCAGCGACAATTGGATTAGGCCCAGGATGGCATTGATTTGGTCTGTTTTCGGGGTGACATGTAATCGAGATTGCCCTCGGGGCAGAGAATTGAGTTCGGCAGTCAAGTGGGAGTCTAGTAAATATTGCTAAAATTCCTTTGCCAGGGTTGCCCTGGATTTTCACAGATATTAACCAGAACGTTACATGGCATTTTGACATTAACATTGAAAATATTCTAGTACTCGTATAATAATATTGTAATTTAAAATGTTTGCATTACTTCGGCATCAAAATACCCCATGCATTTAATTGATTGCGATTCGAATCTAATCTAGTTGATCTTGTTGTAGATTCGAGAGCTGGAAACCAGAAAATCAAGTTTAATAAAAATATTATTTCACAACGTCGACATCGCTCTACATGAAAGTACTTTCCATATTCTACATGATTTCAACGCCATTATTCCGCAGTCCCTGCAAGTCTATAGATCTATGGCCTGATCTGCCCGCGGCCAAAGGCAATAATAAACACATTGTCTTTTTCGGGCAAGAGGTTTTCCTCAGTTTTCCTCAGCTTTCCTTTCCCCATCCCCCACCTCCAAGTCCAACGATCGGGTAAACGCTAATATTTCCGCTATTGGCAGCGATTTCTTTCACTTAACCGCGGGCCACTGCAACTTGCACATGTTTTATTTTCCACCGCCACCGCCACACTTTGCTTTCAGCATGCTTTTCAGTTTTTCCGATTTTCCTTTATTCTCCTCTCGGCCGATCTCTGTTTTCTGTTTTTTATTGACAGGCTGCTGCTAGCCAGCGGCAGCAATTGCAACATCCGCACATGTGGCCAGCCACCAGATCTACTTCTGCCTCGGCTTTTCCTGTTTTCCTTGCAACACGGCAGCAGTACAGCGGCAGCGGCAGCCAAGGAGCATTGTTATTGTTTATTGATGCACTACTTTGCGCTATTTTCGTGTGGCAACTGAAAATGCAACTCCAGCAGATGGCGATGGCATGCTAGTGGGCGTTCGAGTCGGGAAACGAGAACGGAGCGTCCAGAAACCAGAAGAATCAGAAATCAGAACCCGAAGAACAGTTGCCGTTTCTTCTCAGTCTTTTTTGTGGCCAACTCTTAAAATTCTCGTAAATAAATTGTTTCCCAACTCGACGGCAGATGCAGATTTAACGAGCTGCCTTCGAAAAATCACAAAAAAGAGAAAGAAAGGCGACTTTCAATTAGTTGGCTTGGGTTTTGACATTGCTCAAATCACAATTACACAACGATCGCGGGACAAAGCCGATTATTAGACTTGTCAGACGCTGCAATGGTCGACGGAGCCCAAGTTTTATTGAATTGTCAAGTTACTGTACTGGTTGCAACTGCAACTGCCACTGCCACCGTTTCTGGCTGCCTTTTCCTGCCAATTACCGCTGCTCCTGCTGTTGTTTGGCAATTTTCAGATACTTTTTCTTCAATTACGTATACGACCTGGTTGCTTAGATCCCCCCCTTGCGGGCCCAACGAACTTTGGGCCGTTTCTTTCATTTTATGTCGCATGTAATTAGTCACGATGTTGGCAGCAGACATACTGCAGGCCAGGCCGAGATGCTGCTGTCTTTGCTGACTTTGGGTGCCATTCCCTGCACTCGATTCTTGAGCCCGGCGTCTTGCAACTTGCGACTCTTGACTCTCGACTCTCAAACTGTCGTCTGTCGAAGCCGCCTGCCTTTGTTGTTTGCCGTTGATGTTGCTGCTGCTGTTGCTGCATCAGCGATGGCCAACTGCAAAATCGCGGAAGTGTGAATTGCCAGCTTCTCCAGGCTGCGTTGCCTGGTCTGGCCCAGCTGCAATTTATGTTGTCCTCAGAGCCAACTGCAGCGTAATTAGGCCAATTAGCTGATAAAGCTGCTCATAAATTACACAAAAACTCCTGCAATTTTCTGCCGTCATCCTGGACTTTCCATCACCACTTTCCAGCCCCATTTAACACATTAGAGGAGCCGAGGCAGACGAAGAACTTCTATAATTTACGGACACATGCAGTGCCTGGAATAATCGAGTATTAATCAAAGCACAGTTAATTTTTAAATTGGAAAAAATTGTATTTCGAGGGGGGAGAGAGGGGGAAACTGGTTTCTCGGCCCCAGCCCAAAACTTCTGCTAACTCATTACGCGCCAACATCAAATCAAATACGAAACAGAAAATGTTTCAGCTTCAGAGTTATGGAGTTCGAGTTTCTTGTTTCTGTTTTTTTCTGCTGTGAGCACTTGAAAACTTGTATTGCTGCGTAATGCTCCCAAGTACAACGACAGCGTGGAGAAGGTTTTTCGAAAACAGTTTCTTGTTTTCATCATTTTGTTGTTTAATTTTGCTCTCTCCCTCGATGAGTTCGCCTCGCACTTGAGACTCTCCATATCGCGCACTTGAATCTGTTACGCAAATGTGCGTAATGCGCACGAATTCAGATGGATAAAACTCAGGGATATACTCGGCATAATCGAGTGTTGGTAAGAGACCGAGAAACGGTAACAGAATGTAAAGAGCGTTCCGTCGGGGAGGCCTTCAGACGCCGCTTTTGAAGGCGCGTGGGCCTTGACAACAACTCAAAGTGAGGAACCCGAGCTACCTACCTATCCAGCCAATAGCCTACCAACAACATGGGCAACAACCTTAACGACAGCAACAACTTCGGCGAAAACTCAAGTGCCTTCCGAGTGGACAAAGAGAAATAAAGTTTACAAAATGTTGGCCATAAAGTTAAGTTTAGAAACCATTTACAACAAGTTCGTCGCGCTCTGCGGCCAATGAAACACACCCAATAAAAACTTTTGCGGGAACTCACACTGGCACCCACTAAAGGTAATAGATCAGCAGAGTACAAGGAACTTTGGCATTTGCAATTAGCCATTTTGTCTTGACTCAGTAAGAACTCTGATAGAATACTCTGAACAGGAGAAACTGTAAATATTTATAGGATTTTTATGCTAAAAACAGTTGAGTAAGGGATTGTTTTTATTCAAGCCCATGAAACCGCCCCAAGTTCTCCTCCATAATAGGGCTTTCAAGGAAAGACCAGTTTTAAAATATTATCATGTTTCTTAGGAATTGTAAAACGGTTTTTCATTATGCGATTTGTTGATAACTCTGGCATGGGTATTTTTACTGGGAATAATAATATAGTCATTGGTTTTCTGAATAAAAAATAAGAAAACTGATAAGAGAATCGTAAAATGTTCTTTTTTTGTGCGATTTTTTAAAAAAATGTTCTTGGGAAATTTCAATAAAATCTCTATCCACGAATTCTGAAGAGTTGCTTACTTCTAAATAAAAAATAAAAAACTGAGAAAGGGTGTTGCCGACTCAAAGTGAGAAGTAATAAATTTCCCTATTGTAAATGGAAGAAGGATGAAGATATTCTTATGTATTTATGAGCACCGCGGGTTTTTGGCTGAACATTCTTAAAGTTTCTTGGTTAATACACAGATGTTACTGATATTTTTACTTGAATATTCCAGAATGAGATTCCTATGATACTCTTTTAATTGCTTTAAAATCAGTTTATTGTTAATTTCTCGTTGCACACAGCCAATAAAATCATTTGAATTTCCTTCTCCGCGCTGGTCCCATAGAATTCTTATTACTTTTAACGACTATGGGGAATGGCCATAAAGAATTATTTATGTGATATTAATGATCCAAATGCATAGCACATAGGCGCAACATGAAAATCCGACACAAATCAGAGTTTTGATTGCCCCAAGGGGCGGAATGCGGAACCAGCTCGATTTTGAGATCCGTCCGTGGAGATTGCCCGATCCCCAGATGGGTTCACTGCACCGACCGCAAGAAAGCCAGCCTCCAATTGCCGTCAATTGGAGATCATGTTATGAAATCAATTTCGATTGTCAAGTTGGCGAGGTAGGAGAAATAGAAAGAGAGCGGCCGTCTGATTGACGGATGCACTGAGACAAAAGCCACTGAGACTTCGCCGGACAATTAATCCTGTGGCCAACTACGGAAGGCGGAGGGCGAGTACATAAATTCAATTTACGTTCAGCGGACCCCGCTGTCACACAATTTGCAATCAGCCAAAGCCAAGAGCTAAGAGCTAGGAGCCAAGAGCCACAGAGCGCGACGTGTTGGGTAATTTGGAGAATTTATGACAAGCATTATGGCAACACTGGCCCATGCTGATCGCTATAGGAATTACCTACCCACCGGTGCTGCCTGTGTGCGTGTAATTCTTAGAGCGGCCGCCCCAAAACCACAAACCAGTTTCATTATTGTACACAATTTTTCCCATTTTTCCTCTCCTTTTGCGCCTTTTTTGATATTTATGCAACGCGCTCCGCTTTCCGATTACTCACGCTGCAAGAACCGCTCGTTGATCGTGAATTTTGCAGCCAGCAGCTACCAACTTGCAACTACCATCTAGCAGCTCCATAATAAGTCACTGGTAGGAGATGCCGGCAAAAAAAATTAGAGATGCCAATTATACAAATGGTCAGACGTCCGAATGCGACTTCGACTTCAACTTCGACTGCGCGTTTGATTCGGAATCGGAGTCTGAGTCTGAGTCTGAATCCGAAGCCGCGACCGAGTTGGTGGTAAATTGTCAAAACGGTTTGGCGAGTGCTCTTGGCCAGTTTTCCAGTTTGACAGGCCGACAAAGGTGCGGCTCCAGAGGCGGAGAGCGATCGGGTCTCAGCTGGATTATGGCAGAAAGCGAGCCGAAACAAAAGCGAAACGGCTGGGCTAAGAGCCAGCGCTCAAATCCCTGACGCTTTTAAATTGGTTTCCTTGCCAGCTGCCTAAATGTCAAATGCAATTGTCTTGGGTGGATCCACAGAAAGCCGGAGAGGCTCTTGGGCGTTGCACTCGGCGGACCCCGTGAGTCCAACTTTAATTGCGAAACGGGAATGAATATCTGGCCTCGCTGGCGAAATGCTAAAGTTGAAGGCGGCGGCCTGACTTGGGTGTGTCGGCTTGCTCGGTGCTGGACTGAATATACAAAGGGAATTAAGCAGGAGTTCTTTATTCATCTAAGGTCGATCTATGGGGCGGCTGGCTGTGCGTGCAGAATGCGAAATGCAAATGAGGCTGGCTGACTCGGCGGAGGACGAGCTGAAATTGCGTATACGAAGCGTTGCACGGCACCACCCCACAGCCCGATTCAATTAAGTTGTTCGGGAAATTGGCCATAGCTACGTGTTGGATTTTCCTCTCTCCACCAGCACTGGGGAAAAAAAATTTCAGGTTCTACCGTCGCACATTTATAGCTTAATTCTGTTTAAAAACTAACGGCAGCTTCGAAAAAAAATATATATATTAATCGGAAGGTATGGGAGCTGGAGTTGATAATAAGCAGTCTATGGACCATACTACACCGATTTGTATATTTCAACGGGATTTTCAGTTCGGCATTATCAGTTTCGGATCTTAATATTGTTTATACGGTTTATACCAATGTTAAATACTATGTGGAATAGATTGTGACTTAAATCTGCTCCACTTTTCTTGCAGTGCGATGTTCTTGGGTTTTGCAATGCAAATAAATCATCGTGTCGATGCATTTTGAGCTTGACTCTGCGAGGCCGAGGAGTACGTGATACCAGCGCACCTTCGTGTCTGGCGGCCCGGCCAATTACATATTTGTCTTGGGTCTGGGCCAGGTTCGGTCCGATTCCCCGATGCCCCCTGACGCCCCTGACTTTCTGACTTTCTTGCCCTGGCCCTGTTCGTGCGCAAGTGCTCCAGTTTCCCGTTTCCTATGTGGTTCTGGGCCTCCTTCACCGCGTATTACCGTGCGATAATACCGCAATTCATCATTATTTTCTCGTTGTCGATGCTCGCTTTAGTTTTTCTTTTTCCTCTAATGAAAGGGTTCCGCTCGCTTTTCCCCCATCCCCATTTCTGTGATTTTCCCCGCTTCTTTTGATGTATTGGCAAGTCAAGTAGTAAAAACATCGAATAAAACAAAATGCCATAGTGGTTGGCAGTTGGCAGTTAGCTTAGCGGTTCTTCCGGCTGATCTGTGTTTCTGATTCCCCAATCCCCATTGTATTCCCATTGCATGCCCAAGAAGGGGCGTGGTGCGACCCCAATTAAGCGTTAACTGATTACAATTTTAACGGCGGACCGAGGCCCGCCAGCCAAGATTGCGAAGCCAAAGATTTCGGCTCATTAGCCCGGCTAACGTATATAAGGAAATTACAGCAATTGGCCGGGAATAGACCGAATCGAAGGAATTGGCCGAATGCAAATGCCAGTTTCAGTGCCAGCGGAATGCCAGCGATAAGCGGCCGCAAAATCCGTCGAAAAGGAGCCACAAATTTTCAAGCAGCAAATTTAGATCAATAGAGAACACGCAGAGTGCAGGCCCAACCCAAAAAAGGAGCTCGAACAATGGCCAAAAACAACTGCTGTCTGCTGACCTCAACTCCCAGCCAAAGTGTGGGTGGATTTGTCTATGTGTTGGCCACTCTTCCACTCTGTGTGTGTGTGTTAACCCATTATGGCGCCTAACATACGAATGGCGAGTTGAGGGGCCGGAGAACCGGCACTGGTCTCTCTGACATTCAGAATGATTGCATCACGAAGTACAAATTTAAACAGCGATTACCCCGCCCCCGAAACTTCAGCCACGGATGCGGTCCATTCTTTAGGAGTACAGTGAAAAAAAACGGCAATTCCGTATCTAATATTTATATTTTTAAGGAACGATACTGAACAACTTTAATACTTACAAATGATATAGGTTAATATAATCATTTATTTGTCCGATTAACAGATTTTTCTTTAAGATGATCCTTTGTTAAAAGGTTCTTTTTTAGATTTTTTGTATTGCATAATAAATAAATAAAATAAAAATAAATTGGATTGCAATAAGCAAATCTAAATTTGTCGTCATTTCTTCGAATGAAATAGAATATAAATATATTTATTAAAAATAAAACTTATGTAAAAATATGAAATAATTAAGTAATGGCGTTATAATTTCTAAGCAAATTCAGAACAATGCGAACTTTTTTCAGAAATGTCAAAAATATCTTTCAGTGAGCACTGAGCCATAAAGAATGAAAGGGGGAGTTAGTGGGCTGGCAATTTCTATAAACGCTGCTAAATGCATGGAAAAAGGAAGGGAAAGGCAATGGCTAGAAGAATGCCGACTATGATTAGGCCGCATGAAAATTATAAGTTTCCTCTATGTCGCTTTAATTGATGCTGCTCCGGATGCGGGGAATCTTACTGCTCATCTCGTTAGCAACATAATGCATCAGAAACAGAAAGAAACCAACACACACACTCGGCAAACTCCAGATGCAAATTACATGTGCAAATATTGTGATGGCCAAAGCCGCGGCTTTATGATTTATTCGCCATAATTATATGCAAATCGGGCAAATCGTGCGGCTAACGTGTAATTTAATGCGATTCTGCTGTAAGTGCCGCCAACGGACAGCAATCGCTCCTCATTTGCCACCTCCGCTGCACTTCATCCCATCCCACCCTCCACTCCCTCCCCCCGTTTATGGCCAACTGACTCTCCGTCAACACGCAAATTAATGAATTGAAACCAAAGTCAGCTGCGCGTTGAGCTGCTCTTGTGGTCGCCGCACCAGCAACATGTTGCCGCTAATTGAGGCAACACTCCGGTGACAACTTGCAATATTTCCATGCGGTTTCTGTCGCCAGCTGCGGTCTGTGGTGCGGGGGTGTCTGGGTAATTGGCCAAGTAATTGCAGCAAATTGGGTAGAATAGTTTCGGAAATACGAACGAAAAGCTCGCTTTCCAGAGGATCGCATTGAAAGTTTGGCTGCCCACTTGTGCAGCCGAAGAATTCCTTGTGACAGATAAAATTTACCTAAGAGAACAAGTCTATGGAAAAGAACGCAAGGCAAGAATCCTTTCCTTGATCTGCCTCAGAAAATGTGCCATTGCTTTACGATATTACTTGTTTTTTAAAATGTAAAATCGAATATATTATTTAATATTATAGTGCGTAAGGGTTACCTCACGAATCTCGATATTTATTTAAATCAGACATATCACCCAAAAAAATATATCATAGGACGAGCATTAAAACTTCCCATAAATCGTATATTCAAATGAGTATAGAAAAAAAGGGTTCCCTGCGATCAGGCCTCACTGAATTAATTTCAGTTTAAATTTAAACTCTGTAAAATGCCCTATCCCTTACCTAACCGAACTTACCCATCAAATCTATAACAAAATAACACATTTAACTACGTCACATGCTTAAAAATCGACTTGAACTTAGAATAATTACTTAATATAGCGTACTCTCAAGCTGCTTTATTTCCTCATACGCTTTTTATTATTGTTAAGCTAATAGAAGCTCTGGCGTTGATAATTAAAAGTGGTTCCTAAAGCTGATTTGGGGAAGTTCCCCCAACAGAAACTACCGCCATTCATACGGCAAGATCAAATCGGAGTGGTGAGTGGTGAGTGGAGAGTGTGGAGTGGAGACACCTTCGTAACCCCTTCGATAAGTCTGAGGCCAGCCTTTGTTTGATCGGGCAAAACACTAGACGTCATATCAGCCAGAGCAAACACGCGCGAGAGTCGAATGTTGAATGTTGAATGGAAGCGAACGGAATGAGCCGAACCCACCTGGTGCAGTGCAATTAACTAGACTGCTCCCCAAACACTCCTCACTCCTCATTCCTCACCCGGGGGTTCCACTCCACTTATCGATTGCATTCTTACCTGGTACTCGTTCCCGTACTCGCACTCGTATTCATATCAGCGATGCACTCCGCCTGTGGCCCAATTTCCAGAGCGGGAGGTGGGGGCGTGGCATCGCAGTCTAATTGGAGTAAATTATGTTTACACATTCGGCCGCCTGCAATTGGGTCACCGCGAACCGTAAACCAGATTGGGGAAGAATGGTTGGGGCCGGGGGAAAAGTGCTGATATGAAATGCATTTCGTGTGCGGCGGGTTTACATAATTAGGCATGCCGAGAAACCGAAGCTGTGGGGTCTTATCTGGGGATTCTCTGCCGGGGACGGGGAATACTTAATTAGTTCCCGCAGTCGGGTATTTAAAATGGAAAAGTTATCTAATGGGCGGCAGCATGGAAATGTCAGCAGGAAATGCAGGAGTTATGAGTCGATGCGGAGTCCGAGATAGTGCATCTATAAATAAACGGAAAACTAAACAGGTTTCCCTCACCCAAACCCAAAACGGTGAGTCAGAGACGCTAGAACGGCAAACCCACGCGAATCCGAGGGTTAAGATGCTAGATGCTAGGGAAAAGCGCAGCACCCCCTATAAAAGTATATATACTGCATATGCCATATTGTGTGTTTTTCTTTGTGTAATTGGAATCGTCCGGGCTTTTCCCAACTGAAAAAGAGAGGCGATTCCGATTATCGTTGGGTTCTCAATAGCATAGCTGCCTCGAGTTCTGGACCGGTTCTCTCTTTTTACAGCCTTATAGCTCGACTCTGCTCAGCTGCTGGTGATCGGTTTCGCAACAATCAGTTTTGAAGCGCAGCTGAAAACGAGCTGTTCGACGGATCGGAAGAATAAATTCATTTAAATAGGTTTTCAGCCAGGAATAGCAGATAAGAAATATGGCGATCAAAGCCAGTAAGTTCCGGACCAACCGCACACCCCCGCTTGGAAGAATTGCCTTCAATCTTGGATTATTATTTTTCCTTTTCTTTTTTCCAGCGCTTTTACTCCTGTTAACGGGCTATCTCTTAGCTGCTCAGACCTTTGCACAGGATTATAATTCCTTTCAACAGCAGCAACAAATACGCCACTTGGCCCTAAGGCCGGAGTTGGGAACCCGTTCACTGACAAGCAACCGGTGGCCGCAGAACAACCCACAAAACAACCTTCCCACAAACAACCCGCCAAACAACCAAAACCAACAGCCCCTAAACTTGGTGGAGGAGGTGGACATGAACAAACGTGAGCCAACTACACCGCCGCCGCCTCCCACTCGTCCGGCACCCCCTAATAGCTACATGGACCGCTTTAGCGCCAAGCTCTTCCAGAAGATCGTGCGAGCCCAGGGCCAGCGCAACGTGGTCTTCTCGCCCTTCTCCGTCCACGCCCTGCTGGCCCTGATCTACGGAGCTGCCGACGGCAAGACGGCCCGCGAATTGCAGCAGGTCGGCGAGTTTAGCAACAAGCAACTGGATGTGGCCCAGGATTTTGAGAGGGTCATCAAGCTGAAGGAGCATCTTCAGGCTGCCGAGCTGACCGTGGCCACCAGGGCGTACTACAACCAACAGCTGAGTGGCGTCAATCCCGGCTTCGATGATTACGGCAAGTTCTACTTCAACGCCGCCACAGAGCCCGTGGACATGCAGAATGGCAAGGATACGGCGGCCAGGATCAACGCCTGGGTTTCCGATAGCACGCGGGGCAAGATCCGCGAGTTGGTCGGCCCATCCGACATTGATTCCCAGACGCAGGCGCTCCTGGTGAACGCCGTCTACTTCAAGGGTCGCTGGGAGCACGAGTTCGCCATCATGGACACGCAGCCCTACGACTTCCGACACACCGACGGCCGAACTACCCCGGTGGCCATGATGTACAACGACGATATCTACGGCCTGGCCGATCTGCCCGAGCTGGACGCCACCGCCTTGGAACTGGCCTACAAGGACAGCGGGACCAGCATGCTGATCGTGCTGCCCAACCAGCCGAACGGACTGGCCAGCCTGGAGCAGCAACTATCGCGACCCGAGTTCAATCTGAACAAGATCGCCCACCGCCTGCGCCGCCAGTCGGTCCACGTGCGCCTGCCCAAGTTCCAGATAGAGTTCGAGCAGGACATGACCGAGCCCCTCAAGCAGCTGGGCATCCACCAGATGTTCACGCCCAACTCGCAGGTGACCAAGCTGCTGAGTGCGCCGGTGCGCGTGAGCAAGATCCTGCAGAAGGCCTACATCGATGTGGGCGAGGCGGGAACCGAGGCCTCCGCGGCTTCCTGTAAGATCCTAAGCACTTTAAGGACTAGAGTCACGTTACTGATATCCTTTATATCCCCCCTTTCAGATGCCAAATTTGTGCCACTGTCCCTGCCTCCGAAGCCCAAGGAGTTCATCGCCAACCGGCCGTTCGTCTTCGCCATCCGCACCCCCAACTCAGTGCTCTTCGCGGGTCACGTGGAGAATCCCACGCCGATGACCGCCAGAAACGAGCCACAAATCGATGGCTACAACAGGAATTAGATAGAGCCTTGTGGCGCTGCATTTGTGAAAAAACGTAATAATAAAGTAAAACGCTGTATTTATGGAAAACTGAACTTCGATAACCTCGATGCGCTGATAAGCCCAAAGCACCGACCTCCATCGCCGATTCAGAATCCGATCCGGAGCAACAGAACAGCTTGTGCCTTTTCCCCGTTTTTATTTTGTTTTGCCGAGGCTGCTGGCTATTCTGGATTCCCAGCGAATGGTTTTGCCCGTTTCTGTAAGTTGGCAAACCCGTTTGGGAGCCACCGCCAACCTCCTCCTGTCGTCCCCGCGTCCAAAGGCCGTAAATCAAAGGCGGATTTCTCAATCATTTTTCAAAATGAGCGAAACTTCCTCATGCGCACTAGATCTCTGACTTGGGAGCCCAGTGGATGGGAGGCAGGGAAAACCATTGCGGGGGAGGAACGAGGCGGAGAATTGTAAGACTGCGAGATGAGTAATTGAAATACCCGCTGAAAGCTGGGCATAATTAATAGCGCTCACTCAAGGTTGGCTGCACTGAACTAAAAATATTCTACGGCATATAATAAGAAGTGATATTAAATTTATTTTAGCTTCGGCTTTCTTGAAAATATCATTTTTAAAATATTTCTAAATATATAAAATTAAAGTTTGAAAAAATCATACAGCTGCGTAGGAACGATTGAAAAATTTATTAAAAAGAAAAAATATATCTTCATTACGTTCAGAGTTTCGAATTAAATTTTAAAATGTTCACGTTTATCAATTAAATCTAATAAAGACGAAATCAGCTTAATAGTGATCATTCGATTTTATCTTACTTCAGTCACCTGTCACACTGTTTAATGACTAAAAAGATAACATTTTATGATGTTCCCACATGCAAGTAATCGGCACCAAATATGTATAAAATCCAAGGCAGCGAAATAAGTATTAGTTTTTAAAAACAACTAGCCGAAAAAACTGCAGAATAATGATACTTAAATTGGTTAAAGTCCTTCTAGTCCTGTCTATCGCCACTTTGGTAAGTATATTTTGAAAACATCAAGATAAGCCATTATTCTAGGAGGATTTATCTTATAGGGACTGGTACGGGCAGCGTTAGAATGTCGATTGGAATCGGTTGCAGGCATACCGGGAGAAAAAGAAACATTGATTGAGTTTAATTTGCGGCTGTTAGGACGGGAGCGCCTCCTAAATGGGACAGTCTCCTTTAAAGTTGACTTGGATGACGAATTCACATTTGTACACAATATATATTGCCATAGAAACGGAGAATGGGAGACATCTCTTTTGAATGTTCAATATAAGACCTGCGCATACATGACGCTCATTTATGAGAAATATTTTGTGCCTTTCCTAACGGACTCGACTCTTCCAACAGGTAAAGATGCATGTCCATTAAGAAAAGGAGATTACTATTTAAAAAATATAAAGGTAACCGGCGAAAATTGGGTTCATTATGCCAGATTGGGATTGGTTAAATCAGTAATTCAAGTTACAAGGAACAACATAACATATGGAGGCATGGAGTTGGTTTTGTTTTTGAGTGAGAAAGTCTTCTAAGAAGATACTCGATTACCAGCATCTACATATGTAGTTCCCTCAAGTTAAAATTGATCTAAACAGTAAGAATATAAAGTTGTACGATTTTGTTAATATTGTTATATTTGTTATACCCATCTAAATAAAATCAATCGAATAAGGGAATGAACTAAAAAATATATTTTTTTTATTTTTTTAATAATATAAATTTATTTAGTATTTCAGGATCTATACAAGTTTTATATCTTATCTCCCTTTTATTATACCTCATTTATTTGTGTTTATAAAGGCAAACAAATTGTTTGCCGTGTTTGTATTGCAATGACGAATTGAGAGTGAGATAGCATCCGAACTTGAAAATTGTCTGAGCGCGATAAGAAACTGGATAGAATCTTCCGCTCTCTCTGAGAATCTCTGAGAATTTTGGGAACTCTCCGCCGCTCAGCCCGTTCCGTATCACCAAAGACCTTCAGTGCCGAGCTTCGGCTTTGGGGCTCTCCAATCAATGACCTCAATGTCTCAATATGATTTGAATTTTCATGAATGAGCTGCGCAACTTAGTTGTGTGTAAGCCACTGGATCATTAACATTAGTCGAAGCTTGGCATTTCCCGAAAACATGATCCACTGGCGACTACTTTCCGCCCTGTTTGTGGGGCTGTCGTCGATAGCTCTACCGTTTCCAGTCGACGGAGAGCTCTCGACCAGATCGGCAGTCGAGTCAAACCATCGCTTTGGCCTCCGTCTAACCACTAGATTGGGATTGAGCCAGCCGGATGGGAATGTGGTCGTTTCCCCCTTGCTGGTACAATTGGCGCTCAGTCTGCTGTATGCGGGAAGTTCCTTGGATTCCGGAAAGGAACTCCGTCAGGCTCTGGAGCTGACCCATGCCGTCCATCCCAAGGAAGCGGCTCAGGACATCCAGGGCCTCTTGGCGAACCTCAAACAGTCGGCAGCTGTTGGCTGTCGCCTGAGATTGCTCAGTGACTTTTATGCCCAACAGCGATTCACCTTCAACTTTCGCGATGAGTTCGTGGCCCTGGCCTCCCGAACGGCAGTTGGCTGCCACCGTTTGTCCTGGGAGAGTGCGTCGAGTGCGGCCCAGGACATCAACTACTCCTTTCTCAGCCGCAGCAACTTCAGCCTGGGGGAGCTTGTTAGTGCCTCGCAACTCGAGTCCCTGGCCGAGCACAATACGCCCTTTCTGCACGTCTCGGGTGTAACATTCCGAGCTCCTTGGGCTCAGGCTTTTGACCCCGCTGAGTCGCAGAGCATCAACTTCTTTGCCGGAGGAAGTCGACCCAGGTTGGTGGATGCCATGTTTGGCCAGCACCGCTACAGGTATGCCGAGATGCCCGCTCTGGATGCCCAGCTTATCGAGGTGCCATTCGCCACCGCGGATCTGAGAATGCTCATTGTGTTTCCAAATCGGGCCGATGGCCTGGCTCAACTGGAGAGGAAGCTGGCGCAGTCCGATCTCCAGCAGCTAAGGGAACAGCTCGAGGAGCGTAAGGTGGCCCTCACCCTGCCCAAGTTTAGAGTTCTGGTCCACTCTGCACTGAAACCAATACTCGAAGAGGTGAGTTTACTTTTATTCAATAACTTCTGGCACAATTATTTAGAGCAGATGGCCAAAATCGTCAAAATTATGGCATACTTTTCTGATAAATTAATTAATTTTATTGACAAAATTAATATCAAGAATTTACGTTATAGCATCCACCCAGATACTCAATACTTCTATTCTGGTATTAAATAACTAGAAGCACTTACTAGAAGACGATTTCAGTTAGTGCGTTTTTTTATTAGGAGCCACAAAATGACTTTCTGGAAGTGCAAATTTTCTCAGCTAAAAATATCAATAGCAAACCTTGTTCTATAAAAAAAATGATCTGTATATTAAAGTGAAATTAAGTTGCTAAATAAGTAAATGGCCATAAAAACAACTAATAGGGATAGTGACATAAACGATAAGAAAAGCGAGATTCAAACCTCTCAACTTAACTTCTCTTGCAGGTGGGACTGGCGAGGCTGTTCACATCGCAGGTCCAGCTGAGCGAGGTCTTCAGCTCCATGCTGGCCAGTTCGGCTCCCCCTTTGGGAGCAGTGGTGCAGAGCGGACTCCTGGAGCTGCAGGAGGAAGGCGGCGAGGCCGGCGATTCGTTTTGTAAGTGAGAATGGCACTCGGTGGCTAGAAAGCCCTGTAACCCGCTGCTTTTTCGTTACTTAGCCTTCGGGGATCTATTCCGGCGAGCCGTGCCCCTGGTCATCAATCACCCGTTCTTCTACGCCATCGGCAATGACAAAACCCTGCTGCTGGCCGGTCACATCGTCGACACCTAATATTCCATTCCAATGCTGGGCTCCAACTGAGGTTATCGCCTTATCAGCCCAGCTCAAATCTCAGGCAAATAAACAGAATCACCCGTGGCAAGCCAAAGGTGACAAATGATTTGTAAACACACACGATCGGTATTTCTTTTCGGGGCCCGAGAGTTACACACATGCGGTTCGCGTTTTCAAGTCAGACTTGGGGAACAGCCTCTAAGGCCGATCGGCGATCGCCCCGATTTCAGTACACATTCCGACGAGCTCGGAGAAGTCTCAAGTGCGAATCAAGCGGAGCAGGAGACGCCCATCAACAATTTATGTGACGACCATGGCTGTCATCATCAGCTGCCTATTACGTAAGCCCCAATTAAAAACGATCTGGTTTATGCACAGCAAGAAAAGTGTGGAAATTGGTTGACAATTGAAGTTTGGCAAAAAAAAATACATACGTTTTTCCATAATATTTATTTTGATGGAAAAGATTTTAGGAGATTTATTTGTTCTGATACCAAAGTCCTTAAAACATCGCAAAACCCCAAAAATGTTCGTTGTTTTTTCTCAGTGTGCCCACAGCTCGCGGGGCGGAGCCTGCAAACAAATTGCGACTAATGCCATGTTTCGCCTCGATTCTTTCAGTTCTCCTAGCGTCAGTGTCGCAGTCCAAGACCTTGGGTTACGATGCCGCTGCCGATCGCAATTTGCTGGCCGCCGATCTCTACAATGCCGTGGGCGCCGATCATCTGAACGAGAACCTGGTCATCTCGCCGGCCACCATCCAGAGTTCCATGGCCCTGGCTTTCGTGGGGGCCAAGGGTCAGACGGCCTCGGAGCTTCAGCAGGGCTTGCGCCTTGGGCCCGGGGATGCGGATGCGGTTAGCCAGCGCAGTGGTAGTTACCAACAGGCTCTGACCCGCGACAACAACTTCCGGCTGGCCAACAATATCTACATCAACGAGAACCTGGAGTTCAAGGGCTCCTTCCGGGACGTGGCCCAGCGGCAGTTCAACTCGAACATCGACAAGCTGGACTTCCATCCGCCGTACAACAAGCGAACGGCGGACGCGATCAACCGGGAGGTGTCCACCAAGACCAATGGCAAGATCACGGACATCCTGCGCTCCGAGCTGCTCAATGATCGCACCGAAGGAGTGATCGTGAACGGGGTCTCGTACTCCGCCGCCTGGCAGAAGGCCTTCCGGCTGGACAAGACCGAGAAGCGATCCTTCCGCACCGGCAGCGGACAGTCCGTGAAGGTGGACACCATGTGGACGCTGCAGAACTTCAACTACGCCGAGGTTAACTCCCTGGATGCCAAGGTGGTGGAGCTGCCCTACCAAAACTCTGACTTCTCCATGCTGCTGCTGCTGCCCAATCGCAAGGACGGACTGAGATCCCTGCAGCAGTCGCTGTCCGGCAAGAATCTGCTGGCCGAGATTGGAGGCATGAGCCAGCAGAAGGTGGAGGTGCTGCTGCCCAAGTTTAGCGTCACCTTTGGCGTGGGCTTGGAGGGACCGTTCAAGAAGGTGAGCAGAATTCGGTGATGGTTTTAGATTGAATCGAATATCATTAAATTTTATCTCTTGCTTATTCAATTTTGCATTGTGATATTGCTAAACGTTTTTGTCACTCGAGTTATAAAAGAGGGATTTAGAGACTGCAGTGTAGACAACTTTTTTTGATTATCAGAAAATCTTTATTTAATTCCAACTTATTTAAATGTTCCTTTTAGTTGGGCGTTCACACCATGTTCTCGAGGGACGGCGACTTTGGCAACATGTATCGCATGTTTGTTAGCCATTTCATAAACGCAGTGGAGCACAAGGCCAATGTGGAGGTTACGGAAGCGGGAGTCGAGCAGCCCCTGGAAACTGGATGTAAGTAGCTCTCTAGAAGCCTTATAGCCCAAATAAGTAAAATTATATTCTTTTATATTTAATTTTAAACCAGTGCTAAAGGGCCTCTTCTCGCGATCCAAGAAGTTCGAGGCGGATCATCCGTTTGTGTTTGCCATCAAGTACAAGGACTCGATCGCCTTTATTGGACACATTGCCAACTACGCCTATGTCTGAGCTCAATCGGTGATACAGAGTTTATTATTCTGTTAATAATTTTGTTTATGACAGTTCCGAAGCAAAATAAAGTATAAATGCAAATTAAGTTTACTTATCACCTTTTTTGAGCAAAAGATTCATTTCAGGTATTTCAGAATGTCACTAAGAATATTTATGAACCTTTATGAACGTCCTGGTTGTCTTCCCAAATGAATGCCTTAAAATTCAGGTTTTATTTAATCCGGGCCTGACACTCACCTTTCTAGCTCCACTGGCATTTGATTTGGGTTATCCATGTTTGAGATGCGGAGGATAAATCCGAGGTTCTTATCGCTGGCGTTCTATCAGCTGTTGTCTTTTGCCTTTGTTTATCGCTTGATTTGCATTCATAGGTATTTCACTGGTGACACTTGGTGGGGGAAAGGGGGGCGGGGGTGTTGCCTTTTGGCATTATTTATATTTATTATCTTATATTCTACGGTTTCTCGGCTGACTGCGTTGCTGGTTGTTTCCTTTAATCGCGCACATAAATCAACAAAAGCCGAACCGACTGACAACAATTTGAGCTTAGGCGTATTTATTATTTCTTGGCGCGCTCGTGAACAAAATTTGCGGAGTGCCTGTCGATATATACTTTTGCGGCAGCAGCGTAGGAAACTGGTTCGCGCACCGAATTAACTTTGGCTATGGTCAGGCCCGATCTTGCGGCCTAATTGTATTTATGCATGTGGCTGGGGACATTCCGCAGGGGTTTTGGGGGATTGGCGGGTGGATGGTGGATGGTGGCTGTTGGCTGGCCATTTAAAATAATTGATGCACATTTCCAGGCCGCTCTAGGAAAACACAGACACTGAAGTGGCCACCGTAGGCAGGCATTTCATTACTTGGCGCAAACTCCTTCTTTTTTTTGGACACTGCACGCGACAGCTGCCCGATTTCTGGACTCCCGTTCACCGATCCCCGGCACTTGATAAGCGCAGAAACGCAAAACGCGGGGCCCTCGCTGATCCGTTTCGTTTCGATTTCGATTCCGATTCGTTTCGTTCCTTTCCGATTCGTTCCGTTTGCGCATGCGCGCAGTCGCGAGTTCTTTAGTCGTGCGAGGCGCGCAACAGACTGAAAGCCATTGACGATCGGCCCCAAAGACGAACTCCAAATGCGCCGAACTCCCCTGCTGGCGCTCTCGTTGCGCTCTCTCTCGCGGGCCCAACTCTCTGCTCGAATACCGGTAATCTAAAAATAATGGGTACGGTTCGGTACCATCCGATCCGGGCAGATATCTTTCTGCAATTGTAATGACCGCAGCAGCAACGGCGCTCCCTCCCAAAACTTCGCGACTGTTCGCTCGTCCCTTTGTTAGAACTCATGCTCCCTGACAAGTTTTCTTTGTTTCTTCGCCTTGTGAGCGGAATTTTAAAGAGCCTAGCCCGAAAGGGGGAATACTTGCAGCAGGTGCATGCCTGGCCATGGTGCAGGCGCTTTTAAAACAAATGCCACAAGTGCTGCCCCCTCCACTTTGAGGGCAGTGGGAAACTTGTTTCCCGCAAAACTGACAGTTCATTTAGCTAATCCCAGATCCTAGCATCCGGGCGTTCATCATGCGATCTTTTTCAGCCTCTAACTACAATAGAAACTATTTGTTCTATGCTGGTTATAAGAATAATATTTTATTTACATAGTATTTATGTTTCGTAGTATCGAACTACGATGCAAATGCATCGAAATAGTTATAGTTATTCAAAACGTTATATGTAAATTTAGGATTTCAAGAGTTTTTCATTATATAAGGCAATAATTCTCAAAAACAATTTTGGGGTCGCACGTTCTGTTTGTCGTTTTCGAGTTAAATATTGCAATTGTCTTCGACGATATTCACTTTTATATGTTTCTTACTCCAATGTTTATTTTTGGCTTTAGCAGTGAACAGACCACCAAGGTACAGTTTACATTATGAGATATCCCCTTGTTTTTTTGTGACTTGCATATCTGATTTCCGAATACACCAGTAATTGGATTTTTACCATAAATAATACATTCGATTCGCCTGTCAATAGACGAGACGAGTCCAGTTTGGACAATCATTCTCACTTCTATAGCTTTTCAAATCGCTCCATAGTGAAATGAAGATCCACTGGCTGACGTTCTTGGTTGTGGCATTAGCCGCTCTCGATGCACCCAAAGTTTTAGCATGGATTCCTTCGGCAACGTCCTATTGTACGGCATGTCCAGATGAATTCAAGGGCAAGTTGGTGTGCGCCTTCCTCAACGGCTGCCACTTGGAATTGGAGTATTGCGCCATGTTGGTTTTCAACTGTGGCCGTCAATTGCACCATAAACACAGTGAGGATTTTAATAATATCCTGATGAGATACCTCTCACTAACTTGGCTACCTTTCAGTGATCCTGGTGAAGAACGAGGGAAGGTGCGAAGCAGTTCGGGGATACAAATGCGAGTTTATGGACTTCTAACTTTTGTTGGTTACTTGCAGTGATTACATTTTAAAGGGTTTAATCTGATTAAATGTGTTTCAATGTTTTGTTTTTTTTGTGACTTCCATATCTGATTGCCGTAATATGATATTCACCTTAAATAATGCATACGATTCGCCTGTCAATAGTCGAGAGGAAAACTATCATTAACGCTTCCACGGCTTTTTGAATCGGTCTATAGTGGAATGAGGATCACCTGGCTAACTTTCTTGGTTGCGGCATTGGCTGCTCTCGAACTACCCAGTGTTTTAGCAGGGGTCTATGATTCAGCGTCCAATTGTTTCACGTGTCCAGGGAAATTCAGGGGCAAGTTGGTCTGCGGCTTCCTCGACGGCTGTTATATGGAACTGGAGTATTGCGCCTTGGTGACTGTCAATTGTGGCCGTATACTCCATCATAAACACAGTAAGGACTAGAACTTGAAAGACAGTGTATACCACTAACCACCGTGCGTTCCTTTTAGTGATTTTGGTAAAAAACGAGGGCAGGTGCCCTCGGGGCCACAGATGTCCGTCGATGGATTTCTAAATTCTGGCGGAGGATATCCGCATTTATTGATCGATGCAATGATTACATTTTAAAGTGCTTAATCTGAGTTTATGTGTGATGTTTGTGCATATTAAAACTTGACAATATGACCGGTGAAATAGACAGCGTGCTTGTCGCGAATGATGAAAACAAACGGATGATCGGCCACGAAGGTCTTCGGGTCTAAAGGCAGGGACATGGGCACCCCAGCAGCATCTATGGGAGGGGGTAGAAAGAGGTAGTTACTTCTGGAAAGATAAGTAACCCCTTTAAACTTACAACTGACTCCGGCCGCCTCGCATCCGATCTCGTTCACATCGATGAATGTCTTGTGCTGCACCTTGGTGATCCGAGTGCCAATGGGCGAGTCCTGGAAAATGTTGCTAAAGTCGGCTGCGTCCGAGAACATGGCACTGATTCCCATCTAGAAAAGGGAGAAATTAAAAACATTCAAAACTAAAAGCAAACAAAACGGAGCATCATAAAATAAATGTGAATCGTAGATATCTTTAAAATTTCTAGAAAGAACACCCGTCTTCCTCTTAATGGTTTCTGAATTGAATTCCCGACGGACCCACCATAAGTTATAGCCTCTAGATCTTTCCTTCTTAGATCTTATCTCCCCCTGGAATATCATTATGAAGACCCCCTCTCTCACCTTATTCAGCGTAGGTCGCAGGTCGGTGTCGAACTCGAATTTGAACTTGGGCAGGTAGACGGACACACTCTGCCACTGCCAGCGCTCCTCGAGCAGGCTGAAGTCCACGCCCTTGAGTCGCTGCTCCAGAGCCTGGAGGCCGGAACGCTCGTTGGGCAGAATGAACCACATGGTCAGGTTGATGTTCTCGAAGAACAGCTCAATGGCCTTGGCGTCCAGCTCCGGATAGTCGGCGTAGTAGTACCAGTTGTCGGCGAACATCGTGGGCACCTGGATGGCCTGGCTGTCGCTCAGCCAGAACTCGCGATCCCGGGTGTCCTCGTCGTTGAAGGGTCGGGCCCAGCGGGCCTTGAAGTAGATGGCGTTGACCAGGGCCACATTGGTGTCCGGCTCCAGGCTGTCCACCACCCGTTCGATCTTGTCCTGCGTCTGCTGCTTGACCCACCGGTTGATCCGCTCCACGGCCTCCGTTTCGCGGCTAAAGTCCAGGGGTTCCACCTCCGAATCAAAGTACTTTTGGGCCACCTCGCGGAAGTGGTCGGATACCTTGAGCTTCTCCCGCGTGTACACCTTGTTGGCGATCTCCAGCACGGTTTTGGACTTGATGTACGAGTGCAGCAGGTTGTGATAGCTCTCGGCCAGCCCATCCTTGCTCTCCTTGGCGGAGGCGTGCAGGGTCTTCTGCAATTCCGTTGCGGTCCTGCCCTCCGCCCCGTAGTAAGCCAGGCCAAGGGCCAGTTGGATGGAAACCGGCGAGATGATCACGTTCTCATCCTGACGATCCGTGGCCAGGGTCTGGAACAGTTCGGTGGCAAACAGGTTCCGCTCCTTGATCGTATTTCCATGCCCACTGGGCACGGAGAACAAAACCCCAAGAAGTATAGCTAGGAGAAATCAAAAAGAATATTAGTTTTATAGGAGGAGTTTCTGGTGATCTTGGTGTGGAGAGCTCACTGCTTAGCCAGTGGTTCATTGCGCCTGCGTCGACACCTCGAGACTAAAAGTGAAATGGCCCGGCCAACTGTCATTTATAGCCGAATCAAGACAAAGCCAAGCTAAGAACACCGTCGACTGAGGCAGCGACTGCGACTGAGGCGGTGGCAGAGCCTGATGCGCTTTGCATTACAAGCAGCACCAAAGAAAAGCAACAAAAAAGAAAAGGGTTTCTGGCCGATCGGGGCTCTGAATACCCTTTTGCAGTGATTGATATGTGCAGCATGATCTTAAAAACAACCAATTTTAAAAGCACGTTTTATGTTCTGTTATCCAATCATTTGAATTATCCTTTAGAGTTTACTTAAAGATTTTGGAGGTGAAAATCCATACATGAAATACAAAGTATTCTATGATTTTATAAAATAGTATAGAATAGTTAGGGACTAAACATTTTTTCTGAATTTTAAAGCAATTATTTAACCCCAAATATATTTATCATCCCGAATTAACAAGCCATAGCCTAAAATTCGAATACCCAATGTTATAGGGTAGAAAAAAGAAAGAAAGAAAGGAACTTTAAGGTGGATTGGGTTCTTAACCCGAGCACCTGGTAATACTGGGAAGAGTCTCAGCAGGTAATCTTTCCGTCTCTCTGCACTTGATCGTTATATTATTCTCTCGGTCAGCTTCTCTGGATCTCCCGGTTTCTCCAGCTCTCTCTCTCTTTCTCCGACTCTCCGCTGGTGCACTTGAGTTTTTGTTGCTTTCGCCTTTTGCACTTGTTGCCCACCTCTCGCCTCGAGTGGCCGCCTTGGGATTTACTCTGCTGTCAAATTATTTACATGCATGCTTGGACCCAAAGCTAAAGCCAGAGAGCAGAGGCTGGGAAGTTCGAGATCGGGATGGGATGATGGTATGATGGCATGATGGGGTGATGGGATGGGCCCTGAGATCGGGATTGCATTAACTCTAATTTCTCGTTTACGAACACGAACCAAAATGTTCAGGTTTTATGGCCTTTGCATTTAATGAGTTATTTTCGTATTTGTTTAGATAATGCGTCCATAAACAAAAAGCAGCGGGGAAAACAAACAGCATTGCGCATAAATTGTTTACCGGGCTTGGAGTTACCAGCCCCCAACCTCCTTATTCCAATTAACGGCAGCACGCACACACAAATTTACGAAATTTAAGCAACTCGGAAGACGAAAATCGAAATGAAATCTCAGCGGGCTCAGGTGAGTGCTCAAAGACCCAAAGACGATAGCCAATTTGTTATCATCAGAGGCCTGGAACGGGAACTCTTGGGTCCCTGGCCGCAACCCTTTCCCGATTCTCCCGCTGATTTATCAAAAGTCCCGAAATTCGACGGGGTTATTTATGCACATTTTGTGTGAAATGCTAATAAATTTTAATGGAATTTTAAAAACATGCTTTATGGACCCGACAAGGAGGAGTTCTCCCAAAAAAATAAGAAAAGAAAAGAAGAATCGTGCAGGAGGAAGCCCTCCTTTGTAAGGCTCTTCTTCGGGTGTCATAAATTGGCAGCTTCCGTGGGTTATTGTGGCTGCCGTTGCTTTGACTGATGGGCTCCTTTAGCCCCGCTGATCTTGCATAATTACGATATAGATATAAGGCACAGAACCGAAGAGCTGATGCCAGCATTACATGGCACAAAAACGAAACGCTCCAAACACTTTCAATCGGCGGCTGGGGGATTGGATGGGAAATGGGAATGGGGATTGGGATGGGAGGCTGCCTTAAAAGCACAAAACCAGATTCGGTTTAACCTTATATAATTTACAACCACCAGTGTGTGCAGAATGCGGTGTGTGTGAGTGTGTCCTGTCTCCTGGCAACGACCGACGAAGCGGTGCTGACCGTTCTGATTGAATGATTTCACTGATCGAGACAAAACATGTTAAAGATCGTGAGATGCCGGGCCGCAAAAGCTCTGTGGCAGCGGCTCTTGTCTCTCCAGATACACACAGCTGCCGGAGGATCGGATCGGATCGGATCGGGGAAGGGACTCAATCGGGACACTGAGAAAAACGAGACTGGTATCCATTAAAGTATCTCGAATGCAGATATATAGGTATCTATAAATAAAGCTATCAATATATGGTAATAGATCATTAAAACATTTATTAGAACTAAATACTTTACCTTAAAAGCACTAAAAGAAAACCTTTTATCTAGTATTCTATTATACTGTGAATATTTAATAGGTTTATGACCTAAACTTTAGGGTTTGTGTTGGTAATTTTGAAGACCTTAGGTTTGCATACCTATTTTTATGGCAAACCCACCATTTGTCTTCGACTTACAAGATATAAATCAATTAATTAGTTTTTGATTCGTATTCGTATTCATAAAAATTTTCAAATACAATTTAAATGTTTTATATTTAAGTGACAGTTTAAATAAAAATACATTTTCAAACATCAGTTTCAGGCTACCCAATAAGACTGTGTTATTCGGTCACGGTCTATGAAATATGATCCTTTATACCGGTTGGTAATAACAGTTACGGTTTCACTTGGACCCCCAGCAATTAAAGTGGCTGATATGAAAGATTTAGTGCCGAACCTATGCCTTCTGCCAGCACTATAAATGTAAATAGAGAATTTGCAATTTCTTTCCGTGGATTCATCATGCAACAGCAGCAAACGGCTGCGGCTGCCGCTGTTGATAAAAATAAACTTGGCAAAAACGTCTTCCTCTCTTCTCGGAGCCCGATCTTCGGACGCGGCTTGGAAAAGCATAAGAATGATAAGGCAGCAGCAACACGAATTATGTGATCGCTGCTGCATCTTGGCTTTCCTGCTGGCTGTGTGCGTGCGGGTAACCCAAAACCAGTTGATGATAGAGCAGAAACACACAGCGCCCAGCTCGCAAAAACTCCCCAAACACCACCAAAAAAAAAGAATGGAAATAAATATAAAAGAAGAACAAAAACAATGGCAGCAATAGCTCTCCGCCTGCCTTTTGTCTCCCCAGCGCTGCTGCTTTTTATAAACAATAAATTTGCACATAACTAAAACAGAATACTCGACATTTGCATAGTATCGAAGATGTATCCCCCTGGGGGATTCGGGATTCGTTCGGCCTGTGCGTGTCCGCCTGATGAAGGTGAACAATTGACGGGGCTTCCAGTGGGACGGGGACCGTTCGGGGGTTTGTTATAAGTCTTTGATCGGAGATTGTGCGGGAGTCAACTGAGTGAGGGCTTTTGTCTAGCCAACCACTCGACGGGTTGGATGTTACTGGCACTCATCGCCTTTAATTTCCTAAAAAACGTTTAATACCCACTAAACACATACCAAAGGACAAGTTAAGAAAAATTTAATAATACTTTCAACACTTTAATCCTTTCGTTTTAACCTTTTTAAATGTTGTTATTCCCTTCGAAACTTGATTTTGATTTGATTGACTTGCAAAAAAATATTTTGATTTATACAACTTGGGACATTAAAGGCAATTCATAACCAGCATAACATTCAATTAAAATTAATAAAAATTCACTGCAGCTTTTCACTGCGAGACAAGACTGCTTGGAAACACCCAGGAGAAAAGACTCGTCACATAAACGGTAATATCAATAAAAAAATAAATACTTTTTATGGTCATAAATTCTTGTAAATAATTTGCGAAATCGTCAAACGAAAGTTATCCGCCTGATGAAGGTCTTAGCTGGCTCTTCCGACCAGCCGTCACCTCCGAAGCGGTTTGGACACCACTCAGCCTCGTAACCCGCACCACCGGGTTCCACGGAGTGGAGACAACTTTTCTACAAGTGAGGTAATTAGCTAAATGCCGCCGCCCAATCTAATCGACAGCTCCAGCGAGGCACTTTAGTGAAAACCGAGAGGCGTTGGTCAGCTCGACTTAGTCTGCCGCGGATCGGAAAAACTTTCATTCAATTGCAGCGGCAGCATCAAGTGAGCAGCAAATCAAGCGTACTGCATATGCAAATAGAGACTTGCCACACTCCGTACGCACACTCAAATTAAAAGATTTCCAAATCAAATGACATTAAAGTCATATTTGGGAAAGTATTTTTGTTATTATATAACTGTAGTCTTGATTCCATAAAAAGTTTTCATGATTATTTATATCATCCTATTACAAATATTGGAAATTTGAATAGAATTAGTACATGAGTAAAATTTAAAATACTAAAAATAAACAAACATCAACAAAATTTGTTGTTCCTATCATTATTTTTTACGGAAGAAGAACAGAAAATAACAATTCTTATATGGTACCGCGTTGAGGTCGTTACTAGAATGCCACGCTCAATTAGAAAACTTTTTGAGGGTTTGTTATACAACATGTTTTCATATTTTTTGTTCCTCTTTGTACTCAACGGATTATAGCCCTTAAATAGTATTGCCATGTATAATACATTTATGAGTTATACAAAAAAAATTGTATGCAACGGAATTCTTTATCTTTTAAATTAAAGAAATGCCAGACTACATAGCTGCCCTTTTCTTTCAGTGCAGTTTTCGAGACCAATTCCAAAGTCCGGCTCCCTGGCGGCGGCGGTGTTGTCCACTTGACCAGGCGACAGACCCAGCAACAACAAAAACAACAACAACGCTGACAGGGACAAACGCAACGCAACAACAGCGACAACAACAGCAACAACAACAGCAACAACCACAGCTGCAACATGGATGACACGTCAATCTCGAGCTGCCCACTTGGTGCATGCAACTGGGAACTGGATTTGCCCATTCGAGAAGTCTCAGCCGCGACAAATTAAGCTGCAACGACCAGAACGACTCCTTGTACTTCCCATTAATTAGCACTAAAATAAACAGACCTATGGCGAGGGGTCGGACCCTGGCCTTTCGTTTTCTACGAAATCACGGACATCTATCAGCAGCAACATGCCACACGACGTTGTAGACTGTCCGTTAAGGCATCTGACAGCCGCCTAAGCAGTCAATTGATATGCCCAAAGTGGGCACAGCCAACATCCAATATCCAGAATCTAGAGTCCAGCCTCTAGCTTTCAGCTTCATAGAAGGGCACCAGCCATTCAGCGATCCAACCAAATCGAATTCAATTGAAGATGTTGCCGAAGATGACGAAGAACGCTCTCGATATGATAGACAACATATCAATTTGGGGTGGCTGCTGATCACCCCGCCATTACACTGGAATAGAAATGTCGAATTTAGTACATTTAATCACTGTGGACGGCAGTCCACGTAGTGACGAATCGCACCGTGAGTGTGCGCGAGGAGACTGCAAAGAATAGCCGCAGAATTGAAAATCTGCTACAATAGTCCGATTGAAACAAGTAATACTCCGATCAAAAGGTATTATTAATCTCTTCAAATTATGATTCTAAAACTTTTTAAAACTTTATTGGTTTTTGAGAAATTTAGGGGAAAGTAAAACAAAGAAAAGTTGGATAATTACCATTAAAGAGACGAACGTATTTCTATTTAAATTTAAATTCTTTCTTTATTAAAATATGTGTTGAACGAGACCTAAATGTGTGTTTATCGGTTTGTTTTTTTGTCCTTTTTTTCCGACCACATAAAGTATATATATCCTTGATCAGCACCAATAGCCGAGTCCATCTAGCCATGTCCTTATGTCCGTTTCTATGCGAACTAGTTTCTCAGTTTTAAAGCTATCGCGATGAAACTTTTCCAAAGTTTTAAGCCATAACCCAAAGTATAACCATCGCATTTTCCAAATGTATACTTCCATTCTATGTCATTATTTGAATACCCTTCTCCCGAATAAAGTATTCCTTGTTGGCAGCACGATTTATCTTTCCATTGGGATTCTGCTTTAGAGCATTAACAATTAAGCAGCCAGCGTGTAATCTCAGGAACTCGGTGCTAGCATGCTGCTCTACAAAATCTATTACGTCCTGTTCGCTGAACAGAACATCTGGTTTCTTGGTGATAAGAGCCGCTGCCTCGTCACAATTTTCCACATTCCAAATGCCAAAAACACAAGCTTCAACCACTCCGGGCATTCGGCAGATCAGTTCCTCCAGCTCATGTGGATAGTAATTGTTGCTATGGTACTTGAGCATGTCCTTCTTTCGCTCCACGATGTACACAAAGCCATCGTCGTCTACGTAACCAAGGTCGCCACTATGGTACCAGTTGTCCTTGTATACTTCTTCCGTTGCTTCTGGATTTCCGTAATATCCGGGCCAAACGCTTCCATTGTTAATGCACACCTCGCCCTCCTCATTAGGACCCAGCTTCTCACCTTGGTCGTTCAGTATCTTCAGCTTGTAGCCAGGACTCGGACGACCCACCGAATTGGGCTTCGCATCGTAGTGCCAGTTGTAGCAAAAAAGGGATCCCAATTCTGAAGCTCCATAGCTGAAACATAGAAAGTCATTCCCCAATTTCTTTCGAAGCCTTTTTTGCACCTCCGAGCCGCATCGACCACCTCCATATTTATAACACCGCAGGCTCTGCAAGTTGGCTTTATCAAAGTCTTGACAACTTACAGTCGCTGCCACTTGCGCCGGAGATTGTAGAAGGCATGTTACCTGGTGTTCTTCAACTATGCGGAGAGTTTCCGACGGATCGAAAGGTTTATCAGACACTATGCGCTTTGTGCTGAAGACTCCCGAGGAGACCACTGTCCACAGACACGAAATCCAGTCCAAGCTGCTGGATATGTACTGAACATCTGAGGTGGTTAATTTTCTGTTTATAAAGTTTAACAAGTTAAATTATATATTCAATAATTACCAAAGCTTTAGTCTTACGGTGTACTTACGTAAAGCCGCTTAGAATGGTTCGGCAATTGGACACATTAACGGCCTTTGGAGTGCCTGTGGTGCCAGAAGTGCTGAGAATAGCCAACGCTTGGGTGGAACCTTGTTTTAAGGGAGTTGGCTTGAATCCCTCTTCTGCTGGCGTCTTCAGCACTTCCTGGATACTTAACCCACCGGCAGGATGGATGCCCATGGTCACTATCAGTACATCCAACTTGGCGGTAGCGAAGTGCACTTTTTCATACTCATCACCGTCGCAGAAAATGATGCGTGGCTTCGTGTTGTGGAACAGCTTCTCAATAATTTCCGGTAAATAGGTGCAATTAAGAGAGTGCATCGCAATTCCGTTGAAGAAACAGGCGTAGGCGACGGCTGATATGTGGGTGGTGTTCCTAGCTATAATCCCCACGATATCATTCTGAGTAAGTTCCAAGTTGCGCATGAATGTTGCAATGCGGATAGCATTATTTAATAGATCCTCCCGAAGAAGTATCGTTTTCTCCGAGTCTGATATCTGCAAAAGACTCTCAAAAATATCTGGCAACCTTCTACGAGATATGTTTAACGTACAAACCTGGGCTATGCTCTTGGGATGACGGACCATTTCCTGAAAAATAAGTTCTCCTATGGATAAATCCTCTCCGAATTGGGATTTCTCCTTTTCACTACTCCAAGTCTTGTCCGCGGCATCGTAGATCGTATTTGGTTGAAATGTCATGTCTGCCACCGTCTTGCAAATAATTCTAAGACCTTAACATACTACTTCCCTTTTATATACTCTTGTACCAGCTGATAACATTAATCGTGAAACCATCTTATCTAGCTTTGATATGGTAATTATGGTAAATGTGGTAATTCGGTACTAGTTCAATGAACTTTATGCTCGGAACTGTTATATTATTGGCTTATCAACACCGAAATCCCGATACCTTAAAAAGCTAGGGATTTTGGATATACATATTACTTAGCAAAAGTAGTTTGGACTAGGCGTTTAAGGGCACTTAAAAAAAAAAATTTTTTTTTGGTTTTTCCCAGATCAAAAACAAATGGTGTCCCAACCTACAGACCGCCCCCTACATTTTGTTTTTTGAGTGAGGAAACATATTTTAAAATTGGGCAGTAAGGTATCTCAATAGTCCGGACTTTAACTTTATCACTTTCGGGTATAGACTTCACTGGGCTTAACAAATGAGTTTAATTATATAGCTCAGAGATAACACGGCTCTCTTTATCTAAACCAACTCATATTAAAGCTATAAATGTATTTGCTGCATTATGCCCTTAAATCACTGTGGACGGCAGAACATGTAGTGACGAAGCGCACCAGGAGAGTGTGAGGAAGCCACTACTTTACATATATAGCCGCAGAATTGAAAATCTGAGTGCACTTTTCTGAGTGCATTGTGTCTTTCTAAAATGCGTATAAGAATATTTTGCATTTTACGAATAAAAAAATTCCTTACATGATAATTTCTAAAATTGACTAAAGTTTTTCTTTATGTGCAGACCTCTATCATCCTATATTTGGCCAACCTTCGACGTTTATTTGTCTATCGGGCAGAAATGTGTCCATCATAAAATGTCAATTAGCTGATTGAAATCAGCGCAAGCGATCCTCAATTATTTCAATTTATGGCCAACAGGAAATTGCGGCCACTGCCACTGCGCAGAACAAATGACATGATCAAGATGCCATTGCGGATTGGGCCTGGGATTTGGGTTTGCGTTTGGCTTCGAGTTCGGGTTCGGTTGCGGCTTAGCCTCGAGATCCGGGCTGGGCCTCCTTCTATTTCGCCTTCTATTTCGATGGCGCTGTGCGGCTTTGGTGGCGTACTTTATGTAACGATCGCCATTCAGGCAGCAGCAGCAGCAACAAATGTTGCAACTTTGCATTGCAAATTCTTCGCCGAAGATGCATTTGGAATGAAAATGTTTGGCCAAAGCACACGCTCAGCGGGAATTGCCACGATGATGATGATGATGATGATGCCACCATCCCATTTCCAGCCGACGAACTGCAGCGATCATCCTCAGAAAATGGGGCTGTCTCCTCCGGGAGCTCCTCCCGCTCCCTTTTCTTCCTTGGCCTTTTCACGTATGCTAATTTGCTTGTCAAAATGACACATCGATTTGTTGGGAAGGGGTGACGAGAGATGCACAAAATCCGATTGCCCGTTTCCCTCGATTTTGAGAGGTATCCCAAAGATATGCAACGATTTTCTTCTCATCGGTGACAGCCAATTTTCAGCAACAATGGGAAAATATCGCATGAGACAAAATATGCAGTACACTGAAGAGTCCTCCTATTTTTAAACTTTCTACAAATAACATCATGGTTCCATACGATTAAAGCATTTATTAGTTCTTCAAAACTTTTTCGATCTAAAATATATTTAATAATATTTATAATAATATTTAATAAATATAAAACAGATCCTTTTAATATTATAATATTCTACATATTTCAGTTAATTTTATGTTTTTATGTTTCATGAAAAAAATGAAACCACCAAACTAGAATACAGAAAACATATAAACCTCAGTACAACCTTAACAAAAATACCCTCAGTCAAAACCCAGCTAAAAAAGTACAGGAATGCCATAAAAAAGCATCAAAGTTGCAGCAGCAACAGCAAAAGAAGTTGCAGCAGCAGCAGTTGCAACAATAGCGTGAGCAAAATTGAACTGTCTGTCAGTTTTTTTGCAGTTTGCTACGTTCAACCAATTTATTGACACATGGGCCCGGCCTAAAAGCGTGTGAATAACAACAGAAGTTCAGGGCTTTCCCCGTCTCCGCTTCCCCTTTCCCACTCACTTTTTATGTAAATTCTCGCGATTTTTCCCCACACACATATGAACGCTTTGAAAGCGGATTTTTCGCCGTTTTTTACGATCTGAAAGCAGGGTTTAGGACTATTTTGAGGTTGTGTGAATGGGGAGATGGCTGTCGCTACATTTACTGTTTGACACGCCCTGCCAAAATAGTTTTAGAGAGTGCGTTTTATGAGGCCCACGCAGACAGAGGAACCACACGAAAATGTGTTAATGTGCGAGATTCGGATTCGGATTAGGATTGGGCTGAGGATTGGGCCTGGAGTTTGAAGTGCAGACTGAGCCCCCGAAGTCTAAAGTGACATTTAAATGGGACCGCCCGAAAGTATGCAGTGACATATGGAGTCGCAGGGGGGAGATTGGGGATCTCAGACTGGACGGGGAAAACTGTATGTGGGGGCGAAGAGTGCTAGAACACGGCTAAACAATTGCAAAAGTGTAAAATGCGTTAAGCCAACTGAAATGGGAGACCCTCGACCTCTTTCCCCCACCACGCAGCACTCAGCTTAGCAACTTTTGTTGATGCCCCAACTGCGACTTAGTTTCTACTTTGATGGATGTAAAGCTCTTTGTTGTGCGCGAGCACTGAAATAAACTTCTGATTCGAACTTGGACGTCCTTTAATTTTCGACATATTTAATTAATTATTTCTATTCATTGGAACTCAAAATATCAACAAAAAATTAATAATATAAAATGAAATTTATGATTTTCCCAAATTTGCATTTAAAATGTACAAAAGGTATTGAACGAATACAAATACTAAAACAAATAAAATTAAGTAAGTTTTGTCATTTTCAATATTTTTTTTGAATCGCGAGCCTATCCTTATTTTATTGTTGTTAACTATTTTAAAACTCAAAGTGCAAAATAATAATAATAATAATTCTGATTTTTTCAGTGTGCAAATGTTTCACATGTGTTTGAGTGCGTATGTGTTTGTGCTGGATTTATTTGTGGCAACACAAAGATTTTTTAATGGCATCTTTTGTAGCAATTTTTTATACACTCTCCCGGCTCAAACCCAAAGCCATTTCATAAGCACCCCGCGTGTGAGTGGGGTGGTGTATTTTTTGTGGGACGGAGCATTTGATATGGCTCCCCAAGACGAGGCAGTGAGGGTTTAAGTCTGAGAAACTCTTTTTAGCACAAATAAACTTGGCTACATTGTTGCCCGGCTTTTGGCCATCCCTTCCCCTCGAACACCCACACACACTCAGCGGGGAGGAAATGGAATGCCTTTGAGTGTGTGCACTCAGGCAAGGTGTTTGCCTGTTAAATTATATAACAATGCAATGAACTGTAAAATACGCAGCTAAGTGCTGCTCCTTAGAGCCCGGCTTACTCCCAACTCCGGCTCCTCGGACTCAAGTGCTGAAAGTGTGGCTGAAAGAGGGTTTGGGGGTTGGAAAACTAGAAAACGTCATAATTGGACCGAGGTGACAGAAGTCCTTTGTAGCCGCACAAAAACCATTAACTTGTTTAATTAGAGCATGCCAAATTAAATGGTCAAATTATGCAAATGTTTCGGTTCAGGGGGAAGACAGTTTAGAATTATGAGCCAGGAAAAAACACAACTTCTGATAAATTGGTAATTAAATTGGCTATTTTTTCAGAAAAAAAATATTTAATGTTTAGATAAAATAAGTTAATTTTTCAAGAATTCAATTAGTCGAATATATTTTCTCAAGGTCAACAAATTCCTCAATCCCCTTGTCCCGCACCCTTCTCAGCACGAATCGTGTTAAATAATGAAAAACTAAATTAAACATTAAGATAAAAGTAAAATATGAAAATTATACAGCGCCAACCGTTATTTCATATAAAACAAACACACGCGGAAAATTCAGGGGTCAAGCACGCTAATGTGGGCTAAATATGAATTACCGCGTAAATATATAGTGCACAGTTAATTAAATCATAATGAGCTCTTCACATGCAGCCGAGGTCCAAGTCCCAGGCAAAAATCAATTAAAGTTGGCATACTTTTTGGGTGCCGCCCCCTTTAAATTGCGTGTTTGCGGGTTTCGGCCCGAGCACATATAAAACGAAACGTTTCCATTTTGTGGTAAACGCTTTAATATGGGAACAAACCGAAAACCATTTAAATTCAAATCGAACCCAAATGACTTTACTTATATGCGAAATTGAAGACGACTTGGGGAGGGTTGGCAAAGAAGTCGTGGAAAGCTCTGGTGCCCTCACTCTCGTAAAACTCCAAAAGAAATAAGCACTGCGACCCTTAATTTAAAGATTACTTTTCCCCCCATTGGGTTCTGTTTGCTTTCAATTGTTTTTATCAGTTTACATTCGAAAGTAACGAAACAAAAAATAACACAGAGAAGACAGAACGACAAACAAATAAAACTCATCCACCGAGGGGGAGGCCAGAGATTTAGCTGTGATTTAGTTGGGGAAATCGCTGAAAAACACATAAGCTTTTTGCTTTCGTTGCCTCTGGATTTTATTGGCATTGCTGTCGGCGGAATTCAGGGGAGTCGGGCGACCGTTTCTATTTGCTTCGATTTGTTTGAGCAGCAGCTGAGACCCCAACTGAAGTCGGGCGCTGAGAGCTTCGATTTAATTGAAACTTTGCTCATTAAATGGCTGAGTGAAGGAATGAAAAGTTTCCCCACATTTTGCATACTTTTTGTGGCGCAGAAGTGGAGCTCTGTGCATCACTCATATTTATCGGGGTGGGCGGGGAGAATGGAATGCAGACAAGGTATCCCAAGACATGGCAAATGAAATATAATAAATGATGTCACACAAGGCGATGAGCGGCAGCTTGTCAAAAACACATGTGTCTGAATGGGACGCCACCAGCAGATGAGAGTGCGGAAGCAGTGCACTGAAAGAAAATTCAGGTTTTTAATATTATAGCCGTCATATAAAAATGTCATCATTATTTTCCTTGCAATTTGTGTTTCTCATAAAAAATATGAGAAATTAAAAAAATGTTTATTTATTATAATAAAATTTCTAACTAGTTTTCTTTTTGAAGTATTTAGAAAAGTCCATATTTACATTTTTATTCAAAGAAAACTTACAGCGTCTGTTAATATTTGTATCATTGTATCTGCTTCACATAATGATTCATGTTTTCAGTAGAACTCTGTATTGAAAATGAATAAATTTCCATTTTTTCCAAAATTTCAACATAAGCTTTCCATCCATTTTAGAGAAGTCATTATCTAAGTATTGTATTTCTCATCCCCTTTATAATTTCTCTCGATGCAGGAGCAGATGAAGCCCTCAAAAGTAGACAATAATAATGATTGTTCCTCCGACAGGGAAAAACTTCTGCTCGAGCACCGTTCTGAGCACTTCTGATCCATTGTGCTGCGATGCATGCGGCTCCGTTCTGTTCCGCTCTGTTCTGTTACATTTGCGCTGACTGATGAGACAATTTGTCATTTCCCGCAGACGCGACTCAGGAAGTCTGGGGGGTTGACAATCGCTGACGGGGAAACTAGTCTAAGGATCCAACGGCAACTGGGACTGCCAACCCCTCGGACCAACTACTCCAAAAGCTGCATCAGCTGGCCGAGGAATAATCATAATTCCCCGCACCACGACGCACCGAAAAACCGAAAGTGAAGAGCCCAAATGCAAATACTCATGAGCCGGGAGATCCAAAAAAGTCGGCTGACCAAATAGCTGCTGGCCTGGACCCAAAGAACAAAGTGCGATTATCTGGCAAGGACCTGAATACCGGCCATGAATAATTATTAAAAATTTAAGAGCGCACGCACTTCATTCGCGGGCATAAAATAAAAATTTAATGGCATTTAAGTGGCCCCCGGCATGTCCTTTATGTGTGCGTCCTCCTCGAGTCCCCCGACCCCCGGGAGCCGGAAAAAAATATATTTTCTGGCAGGCACAATTAATATTATGGCGTGCCAGCAAAGTTGATGTGGCACCTCGCCCAGCCCCCGGGAAAAAAGCACAGGAAGCACTTAGCGTCGCAACATGCGAAATAAAAAATTGTGTTGCCCGCTTTTCAGTGGAAAATTCGGGTGGTGGGGAAAGCCATTGAACTTGTTTCGGGTGGCTGGCAAAGGTCGAAGAGTCGGAGTCGGAGTCGTAGTCGCAAAAATGAAAAGCCAAATAAATAAAACGAGGCCGAACGGAGCAGGACAGTAAAAATGCTCATAAGTGCCGGGCCATAACTCAAACTCGACTCTGTGCTCCGTCCAATTACCTTGTCTCGGCGAAATTGCCGCTGCCCGCTGCCTTTGTTCGGCCTTATCGGCTCGCTTATCGGGGCCATACTGTCGGGCAGGGCCTAATTGAGCTAATTCCCAGCCGGAACCGGGCTTAAAGCTACATACTTTGCGCTTTCGGCATCCATCATCCGCGCCGGAGTTGCGAACTTATGCAAAATAAAGATGAGGCGTGTACGTGACCAAGTGCGTAATATGCAAAAAGTTGAGCCACGTCCCTACGCCCTGCGAATCGCAAATGAATGTCAGCCAAAGGACAAACACACAGCGTTTATATCTACATATATATAATATGTATATCCTGCGGAGGCAGCAAGGAGTCGTAGCCTGTCAGACAAGTCATGGCCATGTAGGATCACCGGAGCAACGCCATTTGAATTCCTAAGCAGGCAAACAAACAGCCGAGCCAAGTCGACGTGGCTTGGGCGGGGGGGAAAGTAAAAGTTTCCCTTTAATTTCGGACAATTTATTTTAATTTGCCGGCAAAAAGGAGCTGGCATTCTCACTTGCAAATCATGTGGCGTGCAATTAGGCGACGCTTTCACTAACAACAAGGGCGAATCGCAAGTAATTTGAATGGAGTGACATGGAGACATGGAGACTAGCACTGTCAACATCCTGATTCCCCACTGACTGCGCCACCACGGCCAGGAGTCATTTCCCCGGTCGCCTCGACAGCTGCTGAACACGGTGCGTATGATTGATGCAGACTACCAGACGCCGCAAATGTAATTTGCGAATGTTCCTTTCTCTCCTCGACTCCTTGGGGATTCCGTTGACGGATGAAGTTTCGCATAGTTTTGGGCCAACCAAAAGCCACGTTGAATGTTAAAGTGGCATTTTGGCAATAGCAAGAAATAAACACATTCAGGAGTGCTATAAAATAAGTTTTAGCTAAAACTCACAGCTGCACAGGTAATAATCAGGAACATGTTAAATAAATTATTATAAAAAGGCTTGCCTATTTAAAATTCCTGCCTTCAAAATAAAATCCTTAAAATAGCAATTTCTTTGACATTTCATCCTTGAAGCCATATTGATGGAAATAACTAGAATTAACTAGATAAATAGAGCTTTAATCTTTATTAAAATTATTTAGCATGAAAAAACCTTGAATTTGATGGAAAAACTTTGAAATAAATAAGAAAGATCTTCCTTCCTCGCCGCTAAACTTTTTCTTAAGTTAAGATTTCACATCTTAAAGCCGCATCGATCTTCGTTTTGGCCGAGGTAAATTCAATCAAGTTCTTCCATTTGCAAGCCAAATTGAAAACATATGTTTCAGCCTTGGCATTTTACCCGAACTTAAGACAAACAGGGACTGTTGAGTGGGAAATCTACTTAAAAATGTTGCACACGTACAGCCAATTGTGAGCAAACAGTTCGGAGGAAGGAGCCTGGGAGCGGAGTCAAGGAACTTTGCCGCCACATCCCAAATTCCCCTGACAGGCTGGCAGAGGCAGCTTCATCAGGCTTCCACATCCGCATCGTCCTCATCGTCATCATCATCATCGGGCACATCATGAGGCTCATCAGCATCAACTTGTCTGTCCCTACATCGCCCCAAGAGCTACTAAATTTCACGCAATCACGACCACACACACGCCGAGTCCTTCGTCCTTCTTCAATTCTCTGTTCCTTTTTTTGTGTGCCGGCAACTGCCTAATAAAATATTTAGTTGCTGGGAGTCATTGACAAGTTTGCAGACAAGGTTCTTCGGGTTTGTGGTCTCTTTATGCTCCTTGATTAGACAGAAACGAGGATGTCAGGTGAGTTTTGCCTGTTTCTCACCTATGGCCTGCCATCTATCCCTCAGCACTGAGAAAAATACTGTGGAGTTTAAAAATTGTTTATAATTTATTAGTTATTTTCTGTTTTTTATTTTGGGTAAGAAATTAACAGAACTACTTTAACTTAGCCATGTTTCTTATATAAATATATTTATCTCTTTAATAGTTACCTTTTTTTTCAGTTTTTCTTTAACAATCCCCGTTTTTTACGAGGCCCCAAACGTATTAAACGGTCATTGAAAGCGTTTTGCTCCAGGAAATAATGAAAAATTCACAAACCAATATTTAAAAAGCCATCAAATCAAACAAAGTGCAACAATGTGTGATCCCAAATCGGGAGCCCTCCCTTCCCTTTTGGGCATCCCTTCAACGTTTAATATCTCATCAAGTGTTACGCTTTACGACTACTTAAAACCCCATAAAAAACAAAACAGAATAAAACTGTGGCAAGGAACAGGCAGCCGAATCCCAAACAAAATCAACGCCAAAAGCCGTAAATTTCCTCCCGTCGGTCTCAGACGGATTTTACAGGGAAAAGCTGCTGAAAGGAAAGCGAAAGAATATGCAAAAAGCGAAAAAGCAACACCAGAATAGCTACAAAAGCAGCGACAGCAGCAAGATTTAATGATGCAGCATGATTTGCGCATAAAAAGAAGCGAAATAGAATAGAATGAAATGGAATAGAAAGGGGCGGCAAAGGGGGCGTGGCAGGAGGCATTATAGCTTGACAGACATCGGCAACTGCTGGGCAAGCTTTGATAAAATGCAGCACTCACATCCACATTCCCTTACATCCTCCCATGCGATATACATATATGTATGGCCATATATATTCTAACACTTTAGTTGCGCATAAAATGTTAAAGGACTTTCCACAGCAGGGGAAATTGAGGAAGCAGCTGAGTTGGCTGGGCAAGCAATGTATTCACATGTACATATACTGGAATTTGAATGCATGCCTGCGTCGAAGGGGTGAATAAACCCTTATGACTACTGAAAAGCTACAGTAGATCCTAGGAGAAGATACGGGGTCAGGTTGAAATAGATTTTTTACGAAATTAGAAATTTTAAGATATAAAATAAGAGATATTCAAAAAAATTACAAAAATCGTTGTGCGATTTTTTTTAACATTGGTGGAATTCTTTTGCCTTGAATACAGAGCCTAATTTAATATATTAGAAAATATTATAAACATACAACGTGATTTCTAGGTACCATTTTGGTAGAAAAAAATTGGAATATATTTAAATGCGTATCAGAAATGTTGAAAAATATGCATATGACATTTTGGTTTATTTTTATCTTAATCAACAAAATATTTAAACTTTTAAAACAATATATAATTTCTTTTAAAATATATTTAAATAGAGTTCCACGAGAGATGCGTTCTTTCATTCGGCCTTTTTGAAAATTACTTTCAATTGTCTTTTACCATTTTCATCAATCCGAATCAATTAAATATTTTTAACCACGAATTTCAAAAGTACACAGAAAGAGAAGCAGAGAATAAAACAAAACTTACCTCGATAACAAAACTGTCTAAATATTTAATTATACTTCTTAGCTTGCGGCCAATTTGAAGTTTTAACCGTTTGCTTGTTACTAAGTTTTTGTTGCTGACTCCAACTTGCCTTCGGTCAATATGCTAAAATATTCAAACAGTGAACCCCAACATCAACAAAAGTTTACAGTCGAAACCGCTTGTCGGGCCGGGTTTACATCATATTCAGCTTGACTGACATGACCAACTGGAGTTCTAGTGGGATGACATAAGCACTACGCGATGAGCGAGAGCGAAAAGTTTGCGAAACATAATAAGGCACGCGACGATTCTGGCAAAGCCCTCCATATTTGCCATTTTGCAGGCCGCACAGCTTATAATGCTTTATCAGACTTTCGTTCTTAGTTAAGAGTCCGATGCAAATGGTTAAATTATTTCATCAGCCCGATGAATGTGGTATGATAGGTAAGTTACGCAGTCTTATCAGCAGTTGATATGCCTTTTAACAACAATATTTAACAGTCCCTTTGTTAATGGGTGGCTATGAAATAAATAATGATCCATCGTGATAATTGGAACTTGCCCTCGTATTTCTATTTATTTATTTATGTACTTTTTTTAGGGATTGCATTTGGGAAAGCACTACTTTCGTCATCCACCTACAAATGCAGTTCAACGACTATTATATAAAGTTCTTGGGTCATATTCACTAAATGAAATATAAGTGGATTCCCCTTCGAACACATTAAAATAAATGTGTAATGAAGCTTGGTAGAACCAGTTTTATGTTAGTGCGATATGACAATAGTTAAACAGCATGACCCAAAAGCGATGATCGTAATGAAATAGAAAACAATTAATCAAGCTAAGACTTTGCAAAGGCAATCTTGTTTCAATATTAAAACGATTGTGTACAAAAATTATTAATATTAAATATTTTTATTATTATAAAAATATTTGTTCTTTTTTTGTGGTCCTGTGTAATTATTTGTTCTCACTGATTAGGTTGAACCGCTGTAGATACAGTCATTTGATAAGATTGTTATAGAGAGAAGTGTTTGGAAACCTCTCTCATATAAACAAATATGGGCAACACTCAGATTATTATTCTCGTGAGCTACAACGATTTTTCAAAGAGAGCGGCAGATAAGTGCGCTATGTTTGAGTTCAGGTCAGCAAAAGTGGAAACAAAGCTTCTAACCTGATGAGAACGTAGATAAATATACTTAGAACTCGATTACATACGTACCTTTAGATTACGGTGGGTATAAATAGCGGTGTCGCGCAATTGCGAAACTCAGTTTGGAATAAATTGAACAAGTGGTTAAACGTTAATTGCAATGGCTCTCATAGAAATTGGTCTGGCCCTCCTGGCCATCGCTTTTCTGCTCTACAAATGGGGCACGGCCACCTTCAAAACCTTCGAGGAGCGAAAACTATACTTTGAGAAACCTTACCCGTTCGTTGGCAATATGGGTGCGTCGTTTATGCAGAGAGTCTGCTTTCAAAAACAGCTATCCGAGTTCTACGATCGCACTCGTCAGCAGTAAGTGGATTGGGGCTGCCTTTTGTGGTGAAGATTGACAAGAAAACTTTAATGATATTTCAGCAAAATTGTGGGCTTTTACAATCTCCGCACGCCCATGATCACGCTGAACGATCCGGAGCTGATCAAAAAGATCTGCGTCAAGGACTTTGACCACTTCCCCAACCACCAACTCTTCATCAGCACCAACGAGCGTCTGATAAACGACATGCTCAGCACGATGAGGGACCAGCGATGGAAGCACATGAGGAACACCCTGACCCCGGTCTTCACGGCGGCCAAGATGCGCAACATGTTCACCCTGATGAACGAAAGTTTCGCAGAATGCCTACAGCACCTGGACACATCGGGATCTTCTCCCAGCCAAAAGGGTTTCGAGGTGGACATGAAGGTGTTGTGCAACAAGCTCTCCAACGACATTATCGCCACAACCGCGTTTGGGCTCAAGGTTAACTCGTATAAAACCCCGGAAAATGAGTTCTACGAGATCGGGCAGTCACTGGTTTTCTCCCGCGGAGCCCAGTTCTTTAAGTTTATGTTGGCCTCATTGGTTCCAAAGCTTTTTAACGTAAGCGCATTCTCAGGCTATTCATATTGAAAACATATGTAATGTTGTTTCCTTTTTTAGGCTTTTGGAATGTCAGTCTTTGACTCCAGCAAAGTGGAGTACTTTGTTCGTCTGGTGGTGGACGCCATGAAATACCGAGAGCAGCACAATGTATCGCGTCCCGACATGATCCAGCTGCTGATGGAGGCCAAGAAAGAGTCCCAGGATAACTGGACTGATGATGAGATTGTGGCCCAGTGCTTTATTTTCTTTTTCGCCGCCTTTGAAAATAACTCCAATTTGATATGCACCACGACCTACGAGTTGCTGCACAATCCTGAAGTCCAGGAGCGTTTGTACGAAGAGGTGAAGGAGGCCCAAGAGGCTCTGAACGGAGCTCCCCTCACCTACGATGCCGTGCAGAAGATGACCTACATGGACATGGTTATATCCGAGTCCCTCCGCAAGTGGACTCTGGCCGCCGCCACCGATCGTTTCTGCTCCAAGGATTACACACTCACGGATGAGGATGGGACCAAAATATTCGACTTCAAAGTGGGCGACCGTGTCAACATTCCCATCTCTGGGCTGCACTGGGATGACCACTACTTTCCGGAACCCAGAAAGTTTGACCCGGAGCGCTTCAGCGAAGAGCGAAAGGGCGACTTGGTGCCCTACACCTATTTGCCTTTCGGCGTAGGACCTCGAAACTGTATAGGTGAGTTTCAGAAAAACAAAAAGGTGTTCTTCAGATATCTATTAAACTATTTTCATTTTCGCAGGAAACCGATATGCATTGATGCAAGTCAAGGGCATGCTCTACAACCTGCTGCTAAACTACAAAATCGAGGCTTCTCCGAGGACCACCAAGGATCTGTGGGAATCGGCTCGCGGCCTTAACTTTACTCCAAAATCTGGATTCTGGATGCACCTGGTTCCGAGAAAATAAGCTGATGTGGATATAGAGCCGACTGCTCGATTATTTTACAATGAACTGGAACTTGATTAAGTTTTTATGCACACCTGTTGATATTGCACAATAAAATGATTTACAAAATATAATATTAAATATTTATCTAAATTTTAAATTTTGCGCACGTACAGTTTAATTCCAGCCGAATTTGATTGGATGAGAATATTGTTTTATACCGGACTTTGTCTGTCTAGCAAACCAGTCGACTTGTTAACTTTTATTTTTATGTAGATTATATTACGAATACGATCTCGTATTACTTTCTGTTGTGCAAAATCGCTCTCGCGTTGCCTAGGCCAATTATAATTATTTATATCAAACACGATTACAAATGCAACGCTACAAACACTATTTTACAGATAAATAATCGATTTTGAACTTTTCATATTATGAGTTTCAGATACAGAAGTTTAAAAAGCACGCTGCTTAAAGTTAAGGTTTTGTACCCAAAAAATAAAAGCTTTGCTCGTGAGATAACAAAAATATAAACAAATCAATGAGAGCGGAGTACGCGGCACTCTATCAGCTTGTTGTTTTTGCAATCCGATCAAAGAGTGCGGCAGATAAGCTTTAAATGTATGGGTTCATTTGAATAAACAATCACAAGCCTGATAGGAGCGATATCTCTCTTATATATATAGACGTACTTGTCATAAACTCATTCAGTATTAATTCGAACAAGCATTTCTTCGCTACCAATAGCTCTTCTGGAAATATGTATCGCCCTAGTTGGCATCGGTCTTCTGATCTACAAATGAAGCACGGCCACCTTCAAAACCTTCGAGGAGCGGAACCTGAACTTCGAAAAACCTTTTCCATTTGTCGGTAATATGTGTACATCGGCCAAGCAGAAGGCCTCGTTTCAAAAGCAGATAGCTGAGTTTTACCACCGCACTCGACATTAGTAAGTAGTTTGCGGGTGGATATAGAGTGGCGAAATATCAATGGGATCTTACGAAATTCCAGCAAAATTGTAGGCCTCAGGTGAAGGCCGTAGGTGAAGGACGCCCCAGAGACTCTGAATGGAGCTCCCCTCAACTACGATGCCGTGCTAAAGATGACCTACATGGACATGTAGGACATGTAACATTCCCATCTCTGGGTTGCGCTGGGATGACCGCTACTTTCCGGAACCCAGAAAGTTTAACCCAGAGCGCTTTAGCGAGTGGGACCTCGCAGCAGTATTGGTAAGCAAATACTCGATGCTTTAAGCTTCGGACCCCAATGCCCTCATCACTTCTTATTTAAATCAATATTATTTTATACAAACCATAGGAAATCGCTATGCCTTGAGGCAGGTCAAGGGCATACTATACAACCTACTGCTGAATTACAAGATAGAAGCATCCCCAAGAACCACCAAGGATCTGTGGGAATCGGCACGTAGCTTTAATGTTATACCAGGATCGGGATTCTGGATGCACTTTGTGCCACGACAACGAGATATTTAACCAAGGATAACATCCTTATAGATAAAGGCGGAACCAAGCAGATTACCTTTCGGTCCCAAGTTGGTACCAGTTAGTACTTCCCAAATAGGCTTGTGCGGTTAATAAAAAGACGTCTCGATGTTTAAGAATAAAATACACAGACATATATTTTACTTTTGATTATGTTTCCATACACACTTGTTGATATAGCATAGCTTAGACATAGGTTTTCGTTAAACTCTCACTGGTTGGTTACAAAACGTTCTTCACTTCAAGTATTCTGGACACATTCCCTTTATATAACAATTTCCCTTTCACGCTGCGGAGAAAGCACGCAAATTACATAAAACGCTTGGCTTGGAAACAAAAGAATCTTCAATATGATTTGTTTTACAAAATATGCGAGGAAAAGAAACTGGAAATGTATGTTGTAAATGTTAATGGTTTCCAAGTTTCGTTGTGTTTGTGGATGTGATTTTGTATTGTTTTTTTAGCGTTCTGCTTTTGCCATTTAAAATTATTGCACGTTTGGCTAATATCTGAAACAGATAATACTTTCACTCTTTTGGAGATTCTTTTGTTGGCCTTCGATTGGATTTCGTTGGACTTTATTGTTCGTTGATTGCGATTTGTTGTTTGTGGTCTCTACTTTTCGTTTGTTTCGGTTCTGCCTAAGATCTAACACTAGAATAACTTAATATTTATGGAAATGCCCCATAAATGACGAGGCATGTGTATATGAATATGCAAATATGATATAGTTTTAGCTTTGTACAACGATTTATCTCATCTCTGATCTCATATGTGTCTTCTTATCCGGTGTATTATACATGTCGATATGTTATTTACAACCACGGTTGTAAAGTATCCTTGGATTTCTATTATAATGCATATAAGGAAACCACCCAGGCAACCGTGTTAAGGACCACCCTCCTACCAAACCTACACGCTGTATAGTCGTCCATTGCTGGTGTGCTGGGAGCTGGAGTGACGGGGCTTGCCCAGCCCAAAGAAGTTCCACACCCTCCGCAGGCAGCCGGGCTTCTTCTCCGGCAGCATCAGACTCTGCTCCTCGAGGATCGTGTCCAGGATGTAGTAGCTGCTCAGGTTGAAGGGCGGCGGGGGCAGCATGGGGGGTGGTCAGGAAATGGTGCAGTTCTTGCTCTCGTGCATGATTGCCGGTGAACCGCCCACACCCATCGATGCACTGCCTCCTCCGCCGGGGGCCACACCCTCCTGCGCCATCTTCTTCTTGCGCTCGTAGGCCAGAGCATCGTTGGGCACATAGGCCACTCGCACTCCGCCGTAATGCTTCCTCGCCGGCAAACGGTACACATAGTCGTCCATGTCGCTCGAGGAGCTGGATGAGCAGGTGGAGCAGATGCTGGCCACGTCGCAGTTGTCCAGGTTGTTCAGCAGGTTCAGTGGCCCCGTCCCTGTTCCCATTCCGACCTGCGTCTGGGCATTGTGCAGGCGGAGATTCGTCTGGTTGATCTGCATCTCCGAGGAGCTGCGCGACTGGTTGCGACGCCTCCTCCGCCGCCGGGCATTCGAGTTGTCCGTGTAGCTTTTAGACCTGGACATCGTGTCCTGGACGCTGTGGAAGCGCACCTCCTTCAGCGGCCGGTTGTCCAGCTGCCCGTCGTCCAACTCCGGATCGACCTGGTTGCGATTGCTGGTGAAGAGCTGCTCGTAGCCATCGTGGGGAAGCTCCCGCACCGGCTCGTTGTCCAGCTCCAGTTCGTGGGCCAGCTCCTGGGTGCTCTGCGTAAGATCCGAATTACTGGGAGAGTTCAGATTGATCTTGTCGATGCTCTGATAGCTGTGCGAGTCCTCCCCCTTCGAGAGCAGCATGTCGGGCATGGAGTTGGTCAGGGTCTGGGTGTCCCCGAAGATGGACTTGTCGCCGGCGCAGATGTTGTCCAGGCTGATGCCCAGTTCGGTGAGGTCGATCGGCGGCGGATGGGCGGGGCGTGGCATGCCGGGAACACCGCCGCCGAGCAGCAGATCCGCCACCCCGGCCGCCTCCATGCGCTGTCGCTCCTGCCGCTCGAGCAGATCGCCGGCACTGCCCGTTGCCTTCGGATGACCATGACCATGACCATAACCCTTTCCCTTCTCCCGCTCACCCGTCCTCCGCGGGGATCTGGCTATTTGGCTAGAGGTTGAAGCCCGATGCGTGGGCCTCAGCTGGGGACCCGAGCTCGTGTCCGACGGCGTGGGCGGCTCACCCTTGCTGCAGGCAATGGAGCAGTAGATGGTGCCCCTCCTGGGCAGGAAGGGTCTGCCGAGCAGGGAGCAGCGGCAGGTGCAGCAGCTGAAGCACTGGTCCGTCGCATGCCAGTGCTGCCCGTCGTGGCTCATCTGGCCCTGGTCCACGCCGATCACCTCGCCGCAGTAGTCGCAGTACTCGGCGAACATCGTATCGAAGCAGGCCAGACAGTACGGTTTGCCCTCGCGCATGATGTACCGCTGGCCGCCCAGCTGGTGCTCGCACTCCTGGCAGGCGAAGTGCTTCATGTGCCACGTCCTGCCCTCCGCCTCCGTGCACTCGTCCGAGAAGATGATCTGGTTAGGGTAAAGAAAAAAAGGAAGCACCGAGTTAGGTAGACTATTGGGGGGTAGTTGGGATGGGTCATTAGTCAATAGACAATACATGTCAACTAAAAGATTTCGATTTCATACGCCGCAAATCAAGTCAAAATTATTACCACATTTGTAATTTCTAATTGATCATCGTTTCAAGTTTTTTTCTTTGTATGACATTCTAGATTTAATTTGTATACTCGTTACTCGTAGAGTAAAAGGGTCCGTCTGTCCGTCTGTCTGTATGTCCGTCCGTATGAACGCTGAGATCTCAGAAACTACAAAAGCTAGAAGGTTAAGACTTTCCACACATATTCTTGGGCTTCCTACGCAGTGCAAGTTTATTTCAGCCGAGCGTCACGCCTCCTCTAACGCCCACAATCGCCCACTAACGATTTTAAAATGTGTCTCGCGCCCACACTTTAAAAGATTTCCGAAAAGGATAAATGCAATTTTGTTGTGTATATTTATACCTATCAAAATGTAGAAGACATTTTTCAAATCGGACCATTCATAAAATAGTTATGAGCAATCAAAAAATGTTATATATCCATCTCCCTCGCACTCCCTTTAGCTGAGTGACGGGTATTCGATAGTCGGGACACCAACCCGACTATAGCGTTCTATCTTGTTAAGCTTAAACGCATTCAGATTATAAATAAATCTTCTTCATTACAAATGCAGAATAGTAACTTTATCTAACACAAAAAGTCTTTAAACTTTACCAAAAGTCCTCATCTTCAATTCAACTTTAATTCTCAGCTTGTCTTCGCTCCTCAGACATTTGACGAGCACTTACCTCATCACAGGCAGAGCAGCGAGGCTTCTGGGTTTCGGCGTGATGCCGACCGCAGTAGAGATTCCCGTCCCGCTGGAAGTAGATGAGGTCCACCAGCAGCTCCTTGCAGACGCTGCACACAAAGCAGCCGGGATGCCAGCACAACTGGGCGCCCAACCGCTGGGCGAAAACCACGATGTCACCGCCCGACAAAGGCTCCTCGCACTGAAAGGAAGTAAAAAGCAGAGTGAGTAAGGTAAATCGTAGAAATAGGAGAAATATGCTCAAGTTCTTCGAGCGATAAAAATCTGCAGCGTCTGTCTGCTGCTGGGGCAGAAATATTTAAGCGACTATAGATGCTAAATAACGGTAATAAAACGCTTAAGCTCAACGCCCCACAGCCCCGCCCCTCCTCCAGGAAAAGAGCCGCCAGCAGGAAAAAGTCCTGGCTCCGTGTCCTGCTCTGCGGTTTTCCCTCTCATTCCCCTCCCCCTCACTCGGATTTTCCAATCCGGAAATCATGCAAAAATAGCTGCCGGCCATGTGTCCGTGTCGGCCCGGTGTGTTTGGGTCCACCCCAAAAGAGCTCCTCGGTGGCTTGTGGATAAGGAAGCGCTTTCAGTGGCGCTGGCTGCTGGGAAATGTCCGAAAACCGAAACTGAGAAATGCGAGCAGAAAGTGCCGCTTTTAATGACTGCTGGCAAGCCACGCAGCTCGAGACTCGTTAAATTTAAACGCGCTCGCATAATGAACTTATTTCGCCCCGAAAGGGTCACAACCCAAGGTCCCAGGCATGGTGACGTTTTCATGCCCCTAAATTACGGTTCTAATTGAGTTCGCTCAGAGGTCAGAGAGTCAAAAGGAAAATTTGAAACTATAAGACGGAGAAATTCCGCTTTTCAGCTATTTTAAAATGAAATACTTTCAGATATATTAAAAATAGCTTAGAAGAAGCGTAAAATTACTAAACTAAATAAATATGAGACATATAAGGCAGAAGGCCGTGAAAGGAAAATCCCGGGGTGTTTACTGTTAAAGTGTTTTTATTTTTATTGGATTATTGACTTATATTTATGAGTTTAGAATGAGTGCTAAGAGAACCGTTTAACAATCCTAATTTGTAATTCGATATTTGAATAGAAGGATTCCATACTGGAAAACTTTATGCAGAAACTATTTTACAATTATTAAATTGGGATATAATATTTTACTAAAAATTTTCTAGGAGACTGAGAAATAAAAACGATCAAAACTTTAAAGAAACTTTGTGTATGAAGGCTGTTACTTTACTGTTAGCCTCCCGCACCTGACTGCCACTTTAACCATTTCCGGCATAAAGCAATTAGCCCGCCCACGCTGATATATGCACAATCCTTGTACGTTTAAGAACCGGCACATGCAGTTCCTACAAAGGAGGTCCCAAGCCAAAGTTCCCTGCCAATTTGCACCCTCATTTCAGGCAGTTGGCGAGATGGCTCGACTGCGTCTCCGTTCTCGGTTTCGGCGGTTTCTGGCGCAGGCAAATTACCCGGTGCCACCGCAGAGCCACCGCACAAGATTCAGGGTCCCATTGCCATCGCCAGTCAGCCAGTCAGGCAGTATTCAACCTCCAGGAGCTCCTTAACTTTCCAGGCTATTAAACCTCAGCGCGGGCGATGCTCCCGCTTCGTGGGCTGCGATGGACCCACATCCTCCGCCGCGTTCCCGCAATCAGCATTTACTTTTGCAAGCCATTAAGCATTGACAGGCGAAAGCTTTGGGGCCCGGACTGTACAGGGTTGATAATTTCCCGGGGCGTAAGTAGCTTCTCTCTATGCGTCGTTAATTGTTTGGCAACTTCAAAAATTTATCGCCTCGGGCCACGAAAATCATAAAAACCCAGGAGCTGCTGCGCAGTGCGCACTTTAATTAGGCAGTCCGCCCTCCACTTTTCTCTGGTTTCCTGGCTAATGACGCATTGAAGTCGGAATAGACTTGTCCTTGCACTTTGGCCTGGCTAACCCCAGAAACTGGGCAAAGAACTTTTGCGGCAGGAAGCGCTTTAAGTAGTTTCTGCGGTGGGGACAAAGTGCTGAAGTTTTCAGCGTGGATGCGGGGGAGATTGATCCCCGAAAACCCAACCAATTTCGGTCCTAAGCCCGCCCCCGCCATTGATTAGTTTGTCCGGGAAATCGGCGCACTTAAAATGACATTTTTCATTCGACTGCCAGCCCGGCTAAATGTCATGTAAATAACAGCAATCGCTGCTCATTTATCTTATCAATCCAATTAATCCCAGTTGGCTGTTGCCTTTCGCTTGTTTGCAGGCACTCTGCGCCAGACAATTATGCTATTGACAAATTGTTGCCGTCGGGGTTCCATCGCAGGAGCACCTATCGCCTAGACTGAACCCGGATGACCCATCGACGGGGTGGGAAGTGTCCTTGCTAACCCATTTCGTGTCCGGACTAATCCAACTTGGAGCGACAAACTTGGCTGGCAGACGGGCAAAGACGGTGGTATCCTGGAAAAAGCGACATCCCCCGAAAAGCAACTCGAATTATTAATGACGCTCGTTATCATGCCCTTTTCAGTACATAAACTTTTCGCTTAACAGCCACTGCGCTTCACCTTCCTTTTACTGGCTTTTCTTTTTGTTTCGCTCTTGCTACCTTGATGCACTGAGCGAAAATCTCAAGCGTGCTTTGAAGCAACAGAAAATATTACTTACATTAAATTGGATCATAAAGTATCCTCTCCTCTGTATAATCACTATTTAATTTAATGTTTTAATAACACCCATTGAACAATTTGTAAATTGTTTTGTAAAGTTTCAAGTTTTTCTGTCTCTGAACTTTGAAATATATATATATTTCTTGCCGTAAAGTGCCGAGTCTGAGATGGCTTTTCTTGTAATTATTTCATTGTTGCCGGGACGACCTTTAGTGTCACATCCTTGTCAAAACTTCAGCTTCCGCTCGCTGCTGTTCGTGCGGAAAATCTGTCAGGAAGTGTGCCCCTCATTCCGCTACCCGATTCCATTATTTTTTGGCCAAATCATTGCCAGTTGGATGTGACACACGTTTGCTTGTGCCTCTGCCCACGTTGCTACTCATTTACGCCTGACTGACTGCCTGGGCCAGAGCTTCCTCCCTTCTCGAAATTCCGGATTCAGGATCATTGAACGTTTTCATAAATTTTCCCTCATAATTTCCCCATGCTTTCCACGCCATTCGACTCGATGGCCCTGGGTTGAGGCCTTTGTTCGCATTTTAACGTCCGTTTAGCAAGTCAGTTATGGTCTGTGAATTTTAAGCACTTTCGCCTTGGTCTTAGTCGGGTTTCGGGGGATGGCTTCCGATTTTCTTCAAATCCTTTTTAAAGTTTATCAGATTTTACATGGTAACGAAGTGGAAAACGCCACACATCTCTTTGAAAAGGTTTTTTTTTGATTTTGCCTCCCTTTAAGGAGATTTAATGCTGACAAACGTTTTTTTTATATTTTAATTCCAAGGCAATTATCAAGTTGGGAATAATTGGGAATAGCTATATATTTTTCTTTCTCTACCAAAAATATCATATTAATATTTGAAAAACAAGAGAGAACGCTATAGTCGGGTTGGTGTCCCGACTATCTAATACCCGTCACTCAGCTAAAGGGAGTGCGAACGCTGTACTCGGGTTGGTGTCCCGACTATCTATTGGGGCTAAAGGGAGTGCGAGGGAGATAGATATATAAACAATTTTGATTGCGTATAACTTTTTAATGAATGGTCCGATTTGAAAAATGTCTTCTACATTTCGATAGGTATTAATAAACACTATAAAATTGCGTTTATATATTTTTAAAATCTTAAAAGATGTGGCCTCCAGACACATTTGAAAATCGTTTATGGCGATTGTGGGCGTTAGGGGGGGCGTGGAACCTCGATGACAAACTTGGGCTGCGTAGGAAGCCCAAGAATATGTGTGTGAAATCTCAACCTTCTAGCTTTTATAGTTTCCGAGATCTCAGCGTTCATACAGACAGACAGACAGACGGACAGACGGACAGACGGACATGGCTAGATCGACTCGGCTAGTGATCCTGATCAAGAATATATATACTTTATGGGGTCGGAAACGCTTCCTTCTAGCTGTTACATACTTTTGCACGAATACAATATACCCTTTTACTCTACGAGTAACGGGTATAATAAGTTCCTTTAAAACTCTTTCTGATTTCTAAACGATTGTCCATATAAGAGCTAAGAAAAGTTTTCGGCACTTCTCTGCCAAGTTCGCACTGATTATTCGGGACCCTAATGAACTCCGACCTCCGGAAAGTGCTCGCTCAAGTTCCAGGCTCCAGTCATAATAAACCCAAGTCGTCTGCCTCGTTGGACATCCCAAATAAAATCAGACACACGCACACGGCTCCTCCGGGCGAGTCCCTATCCGCCGTATTCCCGTTCGCCCGTGCACGTAGCAGACGTAGCAGATTCGAGCTCGGAGACCCAACCAACCAGAGGATCCCACCAGTTCCCAGACACGCAACATGCGGCATAAAGTTTTTAATAAGTTTTACGAGTGGCGAATGTGGGCACAATAAAATCGAGCTGCCAACTATCACCCGGAAAAGTGCACAGAGATGACCAAGTTCACATCGGCATGCCGGCTCGAAAGGGGAGAGTCCTCCATCCTCCGACTGTCAGCCAATAACAATGCAAATTTCCCAGACCCAGACCAGACTGCGAAAGGATGCAGTGCTGTGGCAGTGCCACCACCTCTGCCACTATTTCATGCCACTGCCATTGTGCTTTAATGCCATTTTATTGCGTCTCTGGCCGGTCCTCGGCCACTCCATTCACTTTCTGCGGAAAAGCAGCGACTCTCTTAGCCTTTATGTTGTCAGAGCCAAGTCACTGCAATTGTTTTTGCAACAACGTTTTTCATTTTCATTTTCAGCTCGGCTCCCCTCCGTCTGCCCCCGAAAGTGTACTTAATGAAATCTTTTTGTCATCTTTTACTTCGAGACGTTCGAAAGTTCGACCCCCACCCTCCCTTCGAGCTCATTGTTTTCCCGGGCCATTGTCAATTTTTTTCCTAAGAAGGAATCTCTGGCGCAAAACTTTGCCCGTCCAGGCAGCAGGCACAAATGAAATCGAAACGACTCTTCATCTTTATACTTTCTGTGCATAATAAAATGCAAATTTCTGCAACAATTAAATGTGCGGGAGGGGGTGAAAAATAAGGGGAAAAATAAGGGAAAAAAGCGTTGTTTTCAAACTTACCCCCTTGCAGGGTCGCTCGTCGGACAGCAGGCGGACGGCTCCTCGGCCGAGGGCCTCGCGCTTCCTTTGGGCCGAGAAGATGCGCAACTCCTTGCGCTCCTCGTCGCTCAGCGAGTGGCAGTAGCGCACCTGCAACAGACACGTAGACGGAGGAAAGTTAGCTCCTGTATTTTGTATTCCTTACTCAGAGTTCCTGAATCCTGAATTTTAATTAAGGCAACTCAAAAGGCAGTGCCAAGTTTTTTAATCTCGCCGGCCCTTTTGAAGGGTTCCCTTTATGTTCTGCTTTCAATGCCCGCACCGGGGTAATTATAATTTTGTCACAACGAGATGCTTTCAATGCCTTTTTCAACAACAATTTTTTCGGCACAACAATTTGGCAAAAAAAGTATTTATACTTTGGCTGAATTTTAATTAAAAATAATTTATAGTGATATAACAAATGATAAAACAGCATAGCTTTGAAGTATAAATCTGTTATGATAGGAATTCAATGCTTTTCCCCCTCTATAGCTACATACCAAAAGTTTTTCTAGTCGGTAAATTATTTAAAAAGTTATTGAGAAAAATAGGTAGGTAAAGGAAAAAACTATCTATAAATACGTGTAAAATATGAATTGCAACATAACAGATTATTATCCCACTAATGGAATTTAAAAATAGTTTTATTTTACACTTAATTGAAGTCATATCAATCGTTGAAAGTCGAAATGGCTTAAATCTTCTTAAATTTATGCAATAAATTTTTCAAATTAATTTTAAAGTGGCCCTGTCTGCACTGCCCATTGTTTTCATTTTCTTCTATTTCTTTCGCCTTCACCAGTGTTCTTTCGGATCTCCTTTGCCCAATACTCACTTCGTTATCTTGCGGCGGCAGCTGGTGCAGCAATTGTTTGACACGATACTTTTCGCCGGGACTGTTGACGTAGGGCACTTTGTCGTCTGGCAGTTGACTGAAGTACAAGCGGACCTGCGAAGTGGAAAATGGAAACCGGAAACTTGAATTAGCTATATTACTCTTTAAATCGAATTTGGCAAGTCATAACGAAATAATCAAAAGCAGGGGGAAACAGTTTCACGCCCACTAGAGTCGTGCTAGTAAAAAGTGTCGCAATGCTCATGGGAAAATGTGCACGAGGAAAATAAATAACTGAGGTTTTTCGGCTTTTCCCAGGAGCTCTTATGTAAGCCTCCGCCCCGAAATAAAATATCGACAGGCATTTCGAGCTCTAATTGCCGCCAAATGTATCGGCAATTTAATTACAAAACGCTTTCGCTTTCCACCAGATACCGATGGCGATTTGGGGATCGATAATTTTGTTCAGCGTGTAATTAAAGTGGTTTCCCGACCGATTTCCTTAAGCGCACCAGTGGCCAACGACCAGACATTGAACTGGATTTGTTTTTGGCCATCCAATTGGGAGAGCGTGGAAAATCGATCGAAATCGAAAGCAAAAACTGGCAGCGGGTGGCCTGCGGCTCCAAAAGGCAACCACCTCGCCCCAAATCGCATCGCTTGAGATTTCACTTAATTAGCTGCGACAAATCGGAACACATGTCGGGATGATGACGATGCCGATGATGTTGGGCATGTTTGAGGTGCCACACTCAGGAAAAGAATTATAATCGATCACGAAATCGGAGATAGTGATTTATAAAATAATTGGAAGGCCTCTGAAAAACTGTTACATTATTTGGGAGTTGAGCCATATGTGTGTTCCTTTCAAGCAAATAAAAACGTTGAAATATTATTTATCCTAAAGCTGTTGAGTAGAAACTTAAGATCTTTGATTATTTTTATAAATACCTAAGGAACGTAATTTATTCTAAAAATAGATATTTATTAAATCCAATAATTTTTAAATATACGTTTATTATTAGATAGTTTCCCATTTGAAAACCAAAAATTATATTTTAATCCTAGAATCCACCTACTCCTGGTAATAAGCGAACAAAAAAACGATTTTGAGCTTTGGAGGTTCTTCTGTAATTTATGCTTTGCTTGTTCTTTTAAAGCAGACATTGTGGAGTAGTGGAGCTTCTTGTGCTCACGGGCAGGTCTTAGGTCTTGTGTCTTACCTGATCGGGCCGCAGACCCGGCGGCACCCAAGTGTACTCCTCGAGGGCGCAGCCGCTGTCGTCGTCCGACTGCGAGTTCCGCTGGAAGTCCAACTGCTGGTGGTGGCTGTGGTGGAAGCCGTGGCCCGCCACTGCCGCCGCCGACTTGTAGCTGGCGGTGCGGAGTGGCGAGGCCACCGAGTTGAGGGGCAGATGGCTGGGCGGCTGGCAGTGGCGGCGCTGCAGCGGCGACACAAAGTGACTCGCTGACCCCAGGGCTCCACCGCTGCCCCCACTGCCGCCACTTCCACTGGAGGCGGCCGAGGGCACGTCCAGGTTGGACGTGGCAGCCACCTGACTGCCCAGCGACGTGGGCTGCAGGGCGCTGACCGCCGACTCGGGGCGTTGCGAGTGGGTGGCGAAGGTCAGGCCCGTTCCGCCCGCCTCAATCTGCAGCAGCTCGCTCTCCGTCTGCGTGTAGTAGCTGCTGCCGGGCGGATGATGTTGCTGCTGCTGCTGCGGATGTTGCTGCGGGGTCTGTTGCATGTTGCCGCTGGAACGGGGTGCGGGCGTGGGCTTGAATTTTCGGCTGACTTCGCTGGACTGGGTGCTGCAAGAAGATAGTCAAAGCGAAAGAGAAATCATTACGAGGTGGCCAGATTACGAAACGAACATTGGACATGGTTTCTAGTTTTCACAAGTAGTAAGGTCTAATTAAAAGAAAGCAAGTCTAGGCTACAAAATTAATATTCCATGAAGCTTGATTAAGGGGTATCTAAAATACTTGTTATATTTGAACATTTTGAGTAAAAAAATCTGATTAATATTAAACTTAGAGAATTATGTATTTCGCACATGTGAGAACTTCATCTGGGGAATGCCATTCTGTCTAATCTGCACCTTAATCACTCCCGATTCCATCTGCCCGACTCATTTGCAATTAGACTGCTGGACTAGCGGCAATCGTATTCGTTTTGAATGCCCGTAGGCATTTCAAATGACTTTCGAGTGCAATTACGGCGCAGCTGCATGCGTGCAGTTGTCCAATCAAATCTGATGAAACTCCGAACGCCCGACTACGAATATCCCAATCTCAAAATTGCAGTCATAAGGTTTTGTGGCCACATCTCGCCTGACCGCTGCCCATGGTGGAATCGGAATCTTCTTCTCTGCGCCGCTTTCTGTGGTACTTTCACTCGATTTGTGGCACGCTGCGCGATTATGCAGCCAAGCAGAGACAGCCGAGAAATTCCAGCACATGGCCCACAGAGTCCCCTGGTCATGTTTTTACCATTTTCCTACTTGTGTTTATGTGGCAATTAAAGTCATTTGTTTGGCTCAAAGTTGGTGTGTGTGTAATATTAAACTGTTTCATTCACAAAAACGCTTCACATTTGTATATCGCATATCAAATTGCACAACATCCAGAGCATGAATAACAGCCAGACAGACAAAGCCATTGGGCCTTCCAACATTTTTACACACTAATCAACGTGAGAAGAAACCCTTAGCCCATTTGCCATTCCACCAAAAGTCGATAAATCTAGACGGCCTGCTGGTAGGCTTATGCAAATTAAAGACATCTCATCACAAACGGAGTTTAGCCTTCTGCTAATGAAGCAAAAAGCCCACAGAAAGTGAATGCCTCTGAGTTTGGGAGGTGGGTACATTAGCCAGTGGATGGTAACTAACATTAGTACCACTTGGATGACCAGGAGCCATTACCATTAACACCTCCGTACGAAGTTCGCGGATCAGTCAGTGCCACTGGAATGCCCCATCGTGTGTGGAGAAAGTTTACGACCACTCTGTTTTTTTTGTGGGTTTCCAATGCAAATTTCATTTGTTTGCAGGTAGGTTCAGTTCGGTTTGACTTGGTTCGCTGCCAAAAGTTGATCGATCACAGGGTACTTTCTAAACAGTTTCTGGTCAAGATTGTCCAGACCAAGGCGTAATCTGTCACCCAATGAATTGGAAATTGTGCGACTGGCGATTGACTTTGATAGCGGAAAACAGCGGCCAAGCGCCGGGCCAAAGAAGCCAACGAAACCACGCCAGATCTGATCAATTCAATTCAAATCAACAAATCAAATCGACACAACAACACAAATCCCAGTCCCCAACAGCTGCCGAATATGGCCAACAGTGGTTTGGCTGCCACTTTTCGGACGCTTTCGGCCTAGACGCTTTTCGGTTTTCTCTTTTCGACCAGCGAAACCTGTTGACGGTTTCTGCGGTCTGTACGATCTGCAGCCTGCATGCGATTTCTGCACTAAACGCCACTTCGCCTGGTGCAAAATACGCTGAGAATGCCGCATGACCAACTACGGATCGCGGCCTGGACATATACATAAATTTGGGCTAAGAAGATTTTGAGTTTATTTGGTTTGATGTCTGTCATTTCCTTGATGGCCTGATGGCCTGTCGCAATTGCGCACGTCCGAGGATAATTAAAAGTAAATTGTTTGACACTCAAATCGGATGGGAATGGCCCGCGAAATATGGCTCTGCCGTTCCGCAATCCGGTCTTTTTTCGCTTGGCCAACACCGAATAGCTGTTTTGAAGACACTTTTGGGAATTATCTGTGATTATGGGTGGCTAAAATGCAACGAATTTTTCTATGAGTAAGGTGGATAAATGGGGTCAGATCGCCATAGAATATATAATAAATTTAACTTATGGAAGAGGATGACTAAATCATAAAAATATCTCCGTAGGTGCTAGTTTAACTTTTCACTTTTATGGAAAGCCAGACTTTTATGACCTGACTTTTTATGGCCTATTTCAATAAAGTTATTCAACAACACATCAAGCAAGTTTATTTCTATATAAAACATCTTAAACGGACTTCCAGTTGCCAACTCCACTTGCTACTTTTACAACTAATAACAAAATCTAATTTGTTTTGTATGCGTTTCACACAGCCATTTAGTTATTAGCCATTTCAAAAGCCATGTCCCGCTTGGTATCTCCTTTCGAATCGGTCTCCCCCAGCTACGATCTGATCCAATCCAATCCAAGCCAATCCTATGCGCTGCTTATTAACGGACTTTTCAGCAATTTCAGCACGTTTTGTGTTGCTCAAATGCCAAATCCCAGTCGTAATAATATCTCAATTATGTGCAACACCACAATATCGATAGCATTTCTATTCGTTCCACCGTATTGCCGCACTGTTTCCACGATTTCATTAAATTTTAGACACGCAGTTTCCCCAGAAAAATCCGCAGCAGGAACACGTAACTGGTTCAAAATCATTTGGGCCTCTCGTCGCCCGGAAAACCCGTTTTCCAATCGCTGGCCCCGGCCCCTCTGATTCTGGGAAATGCTAAATGCACTACGACACAGAACGGCTGCAATTGAGGCACTGGGAAGCGAAATTAATACGTAACATGCAATTCTTAATAATTGAAAAGAGTCGAGGCAGCCAATCCGCATTAAATTACTTTCACAATTGGCCCAAAGATAAACGCCCGTCTCGGCCGGGTTAAGCCTGGCATTAGGCCTAGTAATGCTTGATTATCCATGACCAGCACACGATCTTGGTTCTGCGATCTGAAATCTTCGATCCAGAATCCAGAATCCCATTTATTTCTGGCCCAGGGGGCGTGGCAGTTCAGCGGGGCAGGGCATAACCCATTACGAAATCTCGTTCATTGGCCCCCCAACTCGTGACCTTGTTGCGTTGCGTGTTTCATTGTTTCGTCTGGGGGCCCAAATGGAGCCCCCTTTATATGCAGCTGACTTTCGGGTTAAACTGCCGCGTTTGACTGGCTTTACGTCACACGAATAACTCTAGTCAGCCAACCCATCGGATCCGAAACCGGGCTGTAAACAAAAAAAACAGACCGTACATGCAATCGCGTCATATGTTGCACGTGTTGCTGTCGCTCAGCATTTTTATGCATTTCGCCTTGTTTTTCCCTCAGCTTCTTCTCTTTCTTTATGGGTTTTTGTACGAACATGAGCACATTTTGTGTGCCTGTCCGCGGCTCGGCTTCACCTGGCATCGGAATAGGTGCCTGGATGGGGATAACAGTGGGTCTGGGATTGGGTTTGGGTTTGGGTTGGAAAGCCAGTCGGAGAGCCCGTTGCACAAGTTCCTGTGCCTGTGAATCTGAATGTGTGTGCAGCAACGCCTATTTAAGTACCGCGTGGTGATTTAGTGCAGCGTTACCGTTAGGCGGTACACGTTATTCGCTACTCGGAGCCAAGGCTAGTGATAAGCTATAAGCAATAAGCCAGCTGAATGCTTCTCCACGGACAGAGGCGTGAGCGCAAACTATTTTGGGGGGGTTCTTCTTCTCAAGATAAACATTCTAGGAAATAATTTATGTTCTGTGTGATTCAACTAAATATTCGTTGGGTATTAAATATAATATCAAGTTTATGTAATTTAATCTTATTTATTCCACTTTTAATGATCTATTTTGAAGAGCTTATCAAACCCATACGAACCCTTTAATAAACATGATCCTTTAGAAAAAACAACCTTACTTAGGACATATTTTATAGCTTTTGTTATTATTATCACACGGAAAACCTTTGTATCTTTACATCTTTAATTATTTCATCCAGCCACTGACTTAATTCCGTTTGGGGAGTCTCCAACCCCCCAAGTCCCCATTCCGGGGATGCCACTCCCAGATATTCATAGATAGTCAAGTCAAACAAGAGCATCGTAGTCAACAGCTCCGGCCTCAGCATCTGGATCTGCATTTTCAGAAGCGGCTAAAATGCATAATTAATCGGAGGGGCCAAAAGAAGAAGAAGAAGCGGCAGCCAAATGCACTTGGCCAGCCCACACTCGCAGTTTGCGATTTGAGAGCGAGTTGCTGATGCTGTTGCCGCTAATGTTGCCGCATTGCATGTTGCATGTTGCTCGTAGCTAGTTGCATGTGGCATGTGAGGCAAAACAGAACCGAAAACCCAACCAACTCCACTCAAGTCGGGTTTGAGTCGAGTTTGAGCTGAGTCGCGTTCCGTCATTAACAGCTTTTGCTTAATTTTATTCAGCCAGCCAGTGCCACTCCCCCTTTGGGCCAACCGCCCCTTTTGCACCGCTTGCCACGCTGTCAACAAGTTTGGACACGTTTCAGCGATTTTCATGTTGCATGGCTCGCTCTAATTTATGCAAAATGTTGTTCTTCTTCTGTAATTCACTTCGTGTATTCGCTCGCTACTTGCTTTTTCTGCTCTTTTTCAGACATTTTTCACCGAACTTCAATACTTATGGCCAACTAGTTTGCAGGCTTCATTAGTCCCCCAAGTTGATGGCCAAGTTTTTGTGTGTTGATTTTTCTGCCTTATTGATTTCGCTGACAAAATGGGACTCTGTTGCCGGGTTTTTCATATGATTTTAATTGCTTTCGAGCTGAAACATATGCTTTCGAGCCATTCCAATTTTGTGATGGATGGCATAAGCGAGGTTCCGTTGTTCTGAACTCGTTCCCAGCATACAATTGAACCATTTAGTTAGCTGTGAATTCCTGGCCCAAAAGATTACTTGCCAATGATACGCGGCTCCCACAGGTCTTAGACATAAATTAAATATCTCCTCTAATTTGATGTGCTGCTCTTGATGATGATGATTGAAGCCGGTGATAAATGTAATTGCTTTCTTGGCAACCATCTCTCTCCGTGTCTCAGCCATCAAATTAAGGCACATCAAAGCAGAGATTATATTTGGGAATCGGAGAAGAACCCTCAGAGAAGAGAGGTACAGAGGTACCCACAATAAGTTGATTAAATTAAAGTGCGTTAAAATCCTACGAAATAATTGACGCGACCCCAAGACTGTTTTCGTAGAAACCCAGTGAAATCGGAGGAGCACAAAGAACGGAGAACAAAGAACGCAGCCAAACAAACCAAAAAAATACCAAAACAACAAAAAGAAAAACCGGAGTAGAATTTATTGTCTGTGTTTCGTATGACAGCCGAGCAAATCCAACCGAGCGTGAAACGCGAGCAGAGTTCCAAAAGATGGATGAATGGATGGATGGATGGATGGCCAACAGGTGGGCAGGGTACCATGGCACTGGCTTCACCTGTTGGAACGTGGGAATCTAGTTTCGGCAGCGACAACCCCGAGATGACCAAAAGCAATTACCGAAAATAATGCAACAGTCCAAACATTCCCAATCCCTCGGGCAGCGACGTCTTTCCTGCGGTTGCACTGCACTTTTGCCCACCTGAACCACCCGAGTCACCTGCCCGTGACCGCAGTGCAGCCATCTATGACCGCTCTGGCTCGACTCTCTGCTCCGACGATCAGCAAAAACGGCCGAAAGGATGTTTGGTCGCATAATTAATCATGGCATATATGTACATATAGAGTCCGTCTCTAAACGGGGTGAGCTCTTTTCTCACGCACTACGAATTTTCAATTTCCAATTTCCAATTGAAATTCCATTGGGGCGTAAACCGATTTTTTTTTGCATGCGTTTGATCAGCCGCCGAGACTTCCTACATGAAACAAGCGGACTTGCGGACAAACGGACAAGCGGACACACGGACAAGGGGAGTTACGGACAAACGGACTCACGGACACTCGCACAAACATGGCTAACTGTAACTGTAATGGCAATCGCCATGCCAATGTCAAAATCGTGTAGGTCCCCGCTCAGAACATGACAACTGACAAAAGCAACAAGCATCTGACAGACAGGCGACAGGGAGTGAGATGGGGATACTGGGGGAAAGGGAGAGAGAGAGAGGGAGAGAGGGACAGGAACAGAACAAACAAACATCAGAATCAGCATCTGCATCAGCAGGCAACAACAACATTTCAATTAACAAAAGACCATGGGGAAAGCGGGCGGTGGAATGGAGGGATGGGTTGGCTTGGCTAACGTCGTCTTCTAATCGCCGCCTGTCAAAATAAAGTTGTGTGGTACATCACAGGGGAACCTCCTTAAGCCCGAAGACAGGCCACACTGTCCAATGTGGGATTATAGAGTAAATAAAAGAGTCTTTAATCTAGTAAACGTTTTTAAATTGGGAGAATATATTCTAATTGGAATTGTGATGAAATCAATTGCCGTCTGAGTTAATTTAGTTTAAAGGATCCTATAAAAGTATTTATAAAAAAGTGAGTGGGATCTGAGGAATTTCTTTCAACATTTAAGTTGTTTGGCTACCACCTTTTCTCTCAGTGCAGTGTCAAGTCTCCTGCGTCTTCCAGCCGCATTCATGTGTATCTGCTAAAATGCGCAATTAAGTCATCAAATGTTTGGCCTGAGTGTCCAAGCGACTTGACACAGCCACAAGACCAAGAAAGACCGACTCGGATACCAAGTTCGCATTAGACTAATGCATTTGGGTGCAACCAGGAAGCCACCATACAGATCCAGTCCGGTCCGGCTTTCTGGACTCGTTCTGCCCGCCGAGAGGGAAACTGGGCAAATGCGAACCAAATGCCCCCCTAGCTGCCAACTTTTACTGCTTCTGGCCAACCGACCGAGCGACTCGACTGCTAATGAAGCCTGAATGGCCGAGACCGAGACCGAGACCGCGAACAGGATCTTGTTAGAGCGTCTGGGCGGAGAACGTCCACAGATCCGTTAGAAGCTGGCTCCAATTTATCAAGTGCCATTGCTAGGGCCTGGCCAAATACCAAATACACGGCCGAAAGCCCAGCGGCGTCTCATTAACGCTTTCCAGTCGCGTAGGCGTCGCGACATATGGGGATTCGGTGAAACGACCGCGGATTGATGCTGACGATTGTGTTCGAGTTGACCCAACTCACGTCCTATCTTGGTGCACAGAGAAAAAAAAAATAATTGGGAGATAAGAGATACAGTTTCCAGCTAGCATGTGAAAAACATTCATGTCTGAGAAATTTCTTAAAGATCTTGCGATCTTCCCAACTTGATTACGTGAGTTAATTATAAAAGAAGTCCTATAATGTCTTCTAATATTTCTCTCCGTGTAAAAGCAGCCGTAGGTGGATGTACCGCGGCCAACAACACGTGTTTTTTCAGCCAAATTGCTATCTGGGATCGGCTGCGTCGAAATGCATCTATCCGCCAGCTGGCTTTCTCCGCAAAGTGCCTTGCAGATGGGGGCCGAAATTAATTTGCGGAAATCTCGACTCGAGTGGCTAAAATATTTCAAGAAAATCACGATTATCAACTTGAATTTCAGCGATCGGCGGCGACGGCCAGACACTTTCACAAGCTTTTCGGCCAAGTGACATTTGTGTGCCAGCTTGTGCTACTTGGCTTGATTTGCATCTGATTGATGGCAATTTCTAAAGTTTATATTTTTAGCGTTCTCATGCAAAATCAATGCGGTGTGTGGGCGTCTTGGGATCTCGAGACTGTCTCTGCAATGCCATTTGGTAATTGTCCAGCTCCACAAGTTGCCACAATTTGGCAGCGATTTGTAAAAGGCATGACGGCACAAAATCGCTTCCCACTTCTATTTGGCCAACAAAGCGCTGGCCATTAAATTAATTACACGGGGCTGCGCACTCCTCCGATTTCAATTAAACGTAAATTACGAAAATTAAACGCAACAAAGAGGCAAACTGGTTATCGGAATGGCCGGAATGGCCAAATCCTAATCGTGGCCAGAACACTTAACTTGGTTAACACGACCTCTGGGCCTGCGCCTCTGACTTATGGCCACTAAATTGCCCCCACCCATATATGAGGTTCTTCCGATGTATATATAACCGCACGGGGCATCGGAGGAGGAGGAGAAAAGATAATCATAATCCGCCGGGGAGAACAGGAAATATAATGAGCTTCGAAAGGAACGCCCTTCAATTTAGAGAGCCCCTCCCCTTTCCCCCGCGGCCTTTTGGCTAATTTTATTTGCGGTTTTCGATTTTATTTCATAAACACATTTTCTGCCTGGCAAAACAGTCCTCAGCCCCTCTTTGTCTCGCCACATTTTCGATTATAAATTGAATTTCCCCCCACTCGAGGCGAAATCAATCAACTCTTCTGTCTTCTTCCCCATTCACTTGTAAATCTTGTGTCTTGTTAATGCGTTTTATGGATTCACGATTAGGTGTTGAATCAATAAAACGCGGGTTCTGACTTTTGGGACAAAGACTTGGACTTGGACTTGGGCCCATTAAGTTGGCTTATACAACACATCTCGAATCGGGGATTGTGACACACTCTGTGGAGGGGGTTGAACTTTCTGACGGGCTACAGAGAACAAGTGGAGGTTTTTGACTGGTTCCGTTCGCTGACAGCCAAAGAAATTGCCCATACGCCCCATGAAAAGCAAAAATTAATTAGAAAATATGTATGTTGAAGAAAGCCGAGAGAGCTGAAAAATCAGCTTCACTTCAGTGGAGCGCAGAGCATTAAAGGGGCGTTACTTGATATGTCCGCGAATCAGTTAAAGTCAGATTAAGGCCCAGTAACCCCCAGTAAGCCCCCTCCCCTTTCCCCTCTTTGTCGGCCTTTTGCCATTTCAATTAAAATGCCATATATCAGCCTTTCGCTCCATCTCCATCGCCATCCGAGCCCCAACTACTGCGCACATCGAATGCAATTAAACTCAAATGCGTAGCTCATTTTTAAATCAAAGCAAATCGTAAACCGATAAGCCCGGAGAGTGGACCACCCTGAGTCTGCGGACTAGCCTCTTGCTTTTTGCCAACTTCAATTAGCCCGGCTGGAAGAAGAGGGCCGCCACTGCCTCGTCTGCAGACCTTATTTATTTACTTTATTGTTCAGGCTCTCAGCGAGCGGATTCCTATGCAAAGTGTTCTGCCCGGCCAGGCGCTTAATTACGCTTTAAGTAGCCGCCAGTCAATATTGATTTTGGTTTATTTATACTCGGAAACTGGGAATTTAATAGGCCCAACTGATTGCTAATGGGTAATGGGTCGTGAGGATGTGGATGTGGATCTGAATGTGGATGTTAATGTTAATGCAAATGTTAATGCAAGGACGACAGGCCTTCTCATATTACCAAGTTCTCTGCCCGGGAATTTATGACACACTCTTTTCAAGCAAACCACCATATTTTATGGCCGCACCCAAAACAAAATCTAATTAACAGTTTGCTTCGATTTATGAACAGAAGTCCATGCAAATTGAGTATGCGAAGGGAATGCAGGGCGGACAAAAGATGGCAAAAGATGCCGAAGATCTGCCAGATACCGAATAACTATCTTATCGATGAAGGGCACTCAGTCAGGCGGCAAAAGAAGAACTCAATTTATGAAGTCGACGCATGGAATTTATGAGATGCAGCAGGATCTCCTCGGGCTGGAGGCAAACACAAAGTGACAGGAGGGTAAGAAACCTGTGGAGGATGGAGCCCAGGTTCTGCCAACTTCATTTAACTGCTGCTGTTGCCACTTAGCTGCATGCAATTCATTGGCCCGGCTAACAAAAGCCGACCAGAAGGGCCAAGACAGGAAAAGCACGTGCTGGCCGCAAAGTTGATAAATAACTTTTCGGTGTCAGTTTTGCAAATAGTCGGGCATTAATAACACCTTCTTAGCGAGTTGCAAAGAGTCGCCTCCAGCTGACTGAGCCTCTTATGCCGGATTATTTCCACCATTATTCGACGGCGACCTGCAAGATCTTTACTTTCAGCACAATTGAAACTGATACGCGTAGCCAACGAATGCCGTTGATCAGGTGAAAATGATAAAATGCGGACTATTTATAGGTAGGTATGATGTATAGCTATGGGTTTATAAAGAAGTTGTGCCAACAATAATTTATTATAACACCTGGATATTACATATTCAGAGTTTAATTTATAACTATACAACTTTAAACGTTTTTTAATAGATAAAAACTAATTATTTCGGAGAATTTACTCCTTTACAATCTTAAATGACCAATCTTATAAAACCAAAGCCCCAAAACAACATTTCTGGCTTATTACTTTATTCTCTTTTAAACAATTGCAATTGTAGTCACTTGGCCTTCATATCTCTCTTTCAATTATTGTGAATACTACATTGGTAGAAAGTTGCAGACCGACATTTTCAACGGCCGCTAAAAGGTATTAAGTTACCCAGTATATATATTTTCTAGGCCCACGTAAGACGGAGATTTATAAAGCTGCCAGTTTGGTAACCCATTTTAATGTGATCTGCTTTTGCCCCATAACTTCTGGATGGCCAATTTAATTGAGGAGCCATAAAATATGATTTCAGTGATTAGAAACAACCCAACCCAATCGCTGCCCAGTTCGGGGCCAAGAAGAACAAGGCTCAAACATATAAAGCTATTAAGGAGTCATTAAATCGGGGCCATAAACTCCCGACTGCCTCAACCCCCCCAACGCCGAGTTTTATAGTCACTTAAGGCCGAGAAATGCAAAGCTCATCAAATGGATTTCAAATTAGTTGGCCACATTCCCGACTGCCGACTGCCCGATCTCGGCCAGTTATCGCCGAGAGTTATGGCCATTAGAGATAGAAGCCGGCGGTTGGAAGAAGACTTACATTTTGGCTGCTGTCGCTGCTGGCGGCGGCGGCGGCCTCTTTGAGTGGCCATCAAACCTGGCCAATTGTTCTTCAATATCGCTGAGCTGTATATCATCGGCAATGGCCGGGTTGAAGTAGCAGTTCCTGCTCCTGCTGCTGCTGTCCACCTCGATGAGCTGCTCCGTATCCTTGGGATTCAGCCAGACGGCGTTTCTGTTGCGGCACAGGTTCAGATTCCTCAGATCCCCAAAGGGCAGGCACACAGCATCCTTGGATCTGCCAGCCTGTCCTTGGATCCGGGCCAGCTGGGCGGGCGTGAGGCTGCCTGTGAGCATGGCCACCTCCACATCGTCGTCGGTCTCCCCGTTGCAGGAGATCCCCGACGAGTGGAACTGCTCCTCGCTGCTCAGTTTCCTCTGCTCGCAACCGGAGGATTGGGCCACGGCCATGGCCAAAGTGGGAGCTGGGCAATCATTGGGCAGTTCCAGGGCTATTTCATAGGGTGCCAGGGTGATCTTGGCCTTTGGCTTGGTTTTCGTGCGCACTGCTGACTTGATGATGCACTTGGCCGGGGGATTGGCCCCCCGATTCTTGGAGCAACTGGACTTGCCACTCGGCTTCTTGGGCGTCAGTTTGGTCACTGTGGACAGTCGAGATTGCTGTTCCGGCTTAATTTGCGGCATTTTAGGTGGCTGCACCTGATCCTCCAGTCGCTGCTCCCTGGTGGCCAGGCGTTCCCTCTCCGCCGAAACAGCCCTTCGCCGACTCCTTCGTATACTGGGCATATTCCGGGGGAAGAGCTTGCCCACCTCCGCCTGCGAACTCTTGGACAAACTGTCGCAGCTTCGGTGGCGGGCTTCGGTGGGACTGCCACTGCTCTCGGTGGTGGAGCTATCGCTAATGGTCGTGGCCGTATTGGCCAACACCGAGGAGCACTCGCTGAGGTTGATGATATCCCGATAGTTCCGCGACTGATCCTGCTTGACCTGCCCCACCTGCGGCAGGCGGATCTTCCACCAGCACTTCTTCTTCTTGGCAAGCATTGCGCTTCAATCACTGGTCGCGAGGCAATCAATCAATTGACACATTAACAGGACGGGGAACACCTCTGGGGCAGTTTGATATGCGGTATGCGGCGGTCTGCAATTACCGTCGCCAGCAATTAACGGGCAATCCGCTTGCTCCAATTACGTGCACTCGCGATGGATCGATAGTAATGGATTGGATGGGTTCGGTTCGGCTCGGTTTGAATTCTATTAAGATCTCGTTTTTGTTTCACGGAAGAGCAGCTCTCGCACCGCTCGCTTCGGGGCTGCTCAAACAACTGAAGATCGCTTAGAAAGTTGGTGTTGGCTAAAAGGCGGGTATTGGCCAGGTTGGTGCAGGTCAAACTCACCTCTCAGCCGATCGCCGGCTACTCGGGCCAACTCACCTCACCACACCGCACTCTCTCTCTGTCGATCTCACTCTCTTTTGGCCAAAACAAGTGCAGGTAAAACAGGTGTCGAGTGCTTTTCGCCTGAGTGCTTCTGGTTCGAGCCAGAATCTCCGGACGCGTTTATTAGCCAGCTATGCAAGTGGTAGCTGCAACTGGTTGATGCAGCTGTCTTCGGGCCATTTGACACATTTCAGGCCGCTTAGCGATTGACCCATTTCAATCACGGCCAACAAGGGAGGACGATTGCGAGAGGCCAGAGTGCGGCCCTTGGGCGTTTCGTTGCCACATTAGCGGCGCACTCATAGGTGGTCATTAGGCTGCGGGCCAAGTGAAAATGTGAAAATGTGGTAATCAGGTACGGCCCCTGTCCCCGCCCCCCGCTGAAATCCATCCGGGTGCTCGGGGCACTTAGTTGGCCAATGGAAATGAAGACAGCCAGGCAGATAGAACGTGGACAAGGGAATAAACCAATCAATGGAAATTGGGGTTTGTGGTTATCCCTATTACTGCCTGGGATTCCCAGTTTGTGGGAATGAGTCTAAGGTGTTTGTAGCTAATTTCACACATTATTCAATTAACACGCAGCTACTGGTTGATTGCAATTGGGGGTTAATTTGTACTATCAAGTTACCAACTCACAGGTGTGAGTTACTAAGAATATTTATTGGTATAACAGAGCACATTATAATCTATTTAGTTACAAATTTGAGATTAAACTATAATTTTCTTAAATTATAAAATATCTTCTATTAACTAATTAACTTTAATTGCCAGCTTGTGGTTAAGTCTGAACTTTTCCTAACAATTTATATCAATTGTCCTACGAAATTGTACAACTAAAGTTTTAAACTTACTTTTAGAACTCTCCCAATTGAGTTGCCATTGCGAAGCTCGCGTTTAAACAAATTGTTTTACCAACTGTAATGAAAGACGAAAGTAAATAAATTAATTTTCTCATTTAATGTTAAATATTTGCACTCTTTTTCTGACACTCAAAAGAGTGATGGGCGAAATTGCCCAACTAATTGAGAGCAGGGCAGAGAACAGTCAACATCAAGCGGCAGAAAGCAAACGAAATAAGCAAAGTGACTGCCAAAAGTATTTTAATTGCCCGGAGTTTCCCGAAAAGAGGGGGCGTCAAAACTTTATTTGACAGTTGGAACAACTGAACAATTCATGAAACAATTTTGATTAAAACTGAGACACACAGTCTGCAACTGTGGAAATGTCAGCAAAAGCAGTTGGCAGATGCCAGCAGGTGAAAATGAGTACACAGGAAAAAAATAGGGATGAAAAAGGATACTGGTAAACTATTCCCAAGATTCTCGGGACCAATTTGTTGAAAAAATTACATAAAATTAAATAATAGTAAAAAGCTTACATAAACCATTTTGCGTCCATTATAGCTTCAAACACACTCCCTGAAATAAGAACCCAATAATTGCTATTATATTTTTTTAAGTGTACTCCCTAGTCCTCCAAGTTTTGGCCACGGCCAACAGGTAAAAGTCAGCGTCATCGCAGGAGCACAAAAATAACAAACGCCAAAGTGACGCTAGTAAAACAACGACGATAATATCCTGCAGAGGTCGTAAAAGTTGAGATTTGAACGTGCAACGTACACGTGTAAGTCAAAAGTTGCCCCTGGCAGGAGGAGGAGGAGGAGCGGGAGGCGGGGGCGTGGCCGTTTGGCGCAGCTGCCGCAACTACGCGACGCAAGATGGCGCTGCAGAGCACTAAAAAGTATTAAAACAATTTACACTTTGTAAAAAAGCAACATCGGGGGCAATAACATCAACTGTTGTGCGGCTTGTAGCACGTGTCGTGGGGCATGAAGTGTAAGGGGGTTGCTCCGTAGTTTTTTTAATATTATTTCAACAACATGGGGCCCTGTCATAATCATAACTGTATCTCAGCGGGAAAGACAAAAAAACGGGAGCGAAAAATAAGGAAATAAAATAAAATCAAGGCTGCTGCCGTTGACAATCGCGTTATCATAATTCTTTTCTGCTAAATTCAAATAGCATTTTCGCCTATTTGCATAAACAATGTGAAAGTCGTAAAGTGAAAAATTGCAAAATATATATAAAATACACAAGTGAGTGGGGAAAGGGAAAGAGAAAGGGAGAGGAAGAGGAGGAGGCGAAAGCACTTGAATGGGGCGGATGGGCATAGAACGCAGAAAAAGTAAAGCTGCAATTGCTCGCTGAACAGTGAAGGTACAGTGGATCGATTTGGAAATATAGGGGATAAATTAGGTATAGATTTTTGTATTAATACGAAAACAATATTTAATGAACAGGCACAAAGGCAATTTTTTTTACCTTTTTACATTTTACATTTTTACATGTGCATAGTTAATTTTTATGTCGATTTCCTAAAAAAACAATGTTTGCAATATACCTATTTTATAACTTTGAGGCATGTTTTTCCCCTTCCAATTTTTATTAGTTTGTGTTCGAGATTGTGACTGACATGGTAAAAAAATATTACAAATTAACAGTATTTTGAAATAAACAAAACATTTTTTAATTTATTTATTTTATTTATTTTTTGGGTAAGAGGTAATTACAAATTGCCTATAACCTTGATATTTATTGTAGCTATAGCTGCTGTGGCCTTAAGCTTCAACCCCAATGCACACAAATATTAAAAAATAGAATTTGTTAAGAAAAATAAAACATTATAATAAAATCTCTACAAAGAACGGTCCCAGATTATAACGTTTAAAAAGTAAATTTAGGAAATTTGTTTATTTTTTAACCAGAACCACAGTGAGTACTCATGCAATTCTCTGGCTACATCCGCCCCAGCATAAAAACCAGCAACAGGGAGTCTTTCTTTTTGAAAAGCGAGATGCGTAGCCCCAATCCGCTTGCCAATCTCGGCGGCAGTGCCTCCACCTACTCCTCCTCCTCCTGCGCTGACTTCCTCTTAAGACAATAAGCACTGGGCCAGGATGCTGGATGGAAAAGCGGGGAGAAAGCAGCAGGAGTCGCCACAATCCACACACTCGCTTGGCAGGAGAGTGTAGGCGGCAAATGTTTCCCTAATGATGACGTCGCTTATGAATTGTTGTCGCTGCCGGGGAAATGTGGCAAAAAATCTCAAGTGTTGGCTCCGTAATATTTATGAAAAATATATTTTCCTGCACGGGGCGGGTGACAAAGAAACAAAAAACAGCGGGACTTCTGGGAGGAGCAATGATTACGTTGATTTGCCAAATGGCGCTGATGACAGTCGGCAGCTGAAGAGGCTCCGCAAAACCAGCGACTACGTGAGTCTACTGATTTTTAATTAAAAACGCAAAAATTAGGGCGGTCGGGGGAAAGCCAACCCAAACAGCGGGTGAGAGTGAAAAAAAGAGAAGGAAGCCGGGGCTCGAAGGCAGAAACAACAAGAAAAAACTCAAAGTGCGCGTCACAAGGTTTCCTTTTGTTAATCGACTTGATTGTAAATATTTTCTTGCATAAACCCTGTTTCTTTCCTCCTCCCAGGCTTGTTCTGTGTCACTCCCCCATATTTGATTATACAGAGGGAAAATACCGAGAATTAAAGCCTTGCTGTGAATTAAATTTCAATCGCTTGAAATTTTTTTTATTGTAATATAATAATAATGAAAATATCAAAGATAAAATTTACACACTAAAGATTTATATGTGAAACTGTATTTAATAATAATTTAAAAATGGATAGTCTAAAAACTTCGTCCAAACTCAGTTCTTTGAAAATGTAAAGGTCTAAGTTATGTTGTGAACCTAGATAAAAAAGAACTGACATTAATAAAATACTCCAAACATATGATAAAGCTTTAGTTTGGGAGCTATTTAGTCAACTTGAGGAACTTGAACAAAGGGTTTTTTTTTCTTGACGTATCTTTTCCATTATTGCATCCAAGTAGAAATATATGCTAAAGACACCGAACCGGTAATTTGAAATTGGTAGTCCTCTTTTTTTCAAGTGCTGGTTTGTTTGTCGAAGGCGCTGCGACTGTTGCTGCGCTTCTAGCGGCACAATCACCCAGAAACACCCCACCAGCACCACCAAGTCTGCACCTGTCGTCCTCGTTGGCAGCGGCTTCCTTTTCACCACCTCACCGCCCCACGCCACCCAACACCACCCATCACCGCTCCCCAACATTTGGCTTTGTTATTTATGGCATTGTTGTTGCCACGTGATGCTGTTGCTGTCGCTTTCCGTTGTCGATGTCCCCAGTTGATGCGTGGTGCGTTTTTTCCTCACCCACTGCTGTTGACTTTTCACGCCCCTTAAAGGGGAGAGTAAGGCACCAGTTTGTGTTTTTAATTTGACAAACATCTCGCGATTCCATTACTTCTGTCACCAGCAGACGAAGGAGATTTTTAGCTCACATTATGGAAGGGAAAAAAAGCGGACCATTTTTTACTTTCTACTTTCTTTTCCTTTGAATTAAAAAACGACAAAGGGTGTTGAATATTGTTACAACCCAAAAAAATAGTAAATTGGAGATTTTAAGGGACAATAATGATCGAAATAAATATAAATAGCTTAACAAAATAATTTAAGATTATTAAGAATAAAATTGTATACATTTTGTATTTAATTAATATATTAATATATTAATTAATATATTAAGAATCTATAGATTCTTAAATTCAGAAAAAATAATCTTTCTGTTATCTTGTAGTTTTATAAGATACAATTATTTCCATTTCAGTTAAAATAAAGTCGTCTATAAATTAACCTCATTTTATTATAGACAGTTAAATGGTAGGTAGTATCATCTTCTGTCCATTTATGATCTACTTGCTTTATTTTGACTAATTAAATTAGCTCAAAATGGCTTTGCCTACTTTTGGGGAGAATGATTTTGGACTTAAACAAAAGCCATTTTCATCGATAAAATGAACGTGTCATGCCATATTGTTTGCTCATTTGTCAAACAACATGTCGACAGGTAGAGGTAATTGCCAACACTTTTGCTTTAGCGCTGACCAAAAACGAAAGTGAAAGGCTGCATTGCCGGGATTTGCCGATGATGATGCGTTTAAAAATTCAGTAAAAAATCTGCAATCAGAGTGATCATTTTCAGAGAGATTTCAGCACACGACACTCAAAGTAAACTGTGTATGGGGGTAAATGAAAACGGGCGGAGGAATAATTGTGTACATAATTAAATGGCAATGCGTATGATCTGAACCGAAATAAACTGGACTGGTTTGGGCTCAAACAAACACCAGCCAACACCCTCAATTAGGAGCCGTTGACTCGGCAAACAGGCAAACAAATAAAAGGAAAGCCCAAAGGCAAACACTTTGCTTTGTCGTCGAGCAGACACAATGAAAAGTGCAAGGCAGCTGAAAACTGCAACCCCACCCCGAGAATCCTCAATCTCCAGCCGAAAACCCAGACCCCCGGGAATCACTAAGCTTTCATTAAGAATTATGAATATTGAATAGATCCCAACCTCCGCAAGGGTTCTTTGCCATCAAATCAGGCAAAAAGCCTTCAGTTTGCATAAGTACTTCGTGTGTGTGTGTCTAAGCTAATAAACAGTGCAATGTGGGCGGGTTGGAGGTGTAAATAATTAAATTCTTAATTATCTCCAACCACCGGCAAAGAATTCCGAGCACTCGTAAACTCTCATATGAGGAGAGAAGAATGGGCGGGATGCTTCCGGATTCCGACAGTGTCACATTCACTTAATTAACTTTAATAATTCATATGTGCGGCAGGCGAAACTTTTGCTCTAAGCAGGTGAAAAGTCCACACCTCCATTTCAGTCGCTCTAAGTGGAAGTAATGCCTTACCGACAATGTCATCACCGTCCTAATGAGCGAATTAGTATTCATTATTAGGTGTCGCTCCAGAAGACCTCCCCCTCGCCATTCTTTTTCCCGCGCCCTGCATTTGCATAATGCCAGGGCTTATCGGACGACGGTGGGCGTGTCACCGCCCCCGATCCTTTGAATAGTTGCCAAGCAGAGTGGCTAAATTAAAACAAATGGTATTTTCCAGTTGTATTAGTTGTAGTTCGTAAGTGGTAACGACACAATTGTGGTTCACGGAAGGGTTGCCTCCGGCAGTCTCCAGGGGAACTGCGCGGGGGAATCTAATCCTGGGGGAACTCGGGCACAGATAAGCCAGGTGATTATAAGGGCTAATAAAGAAGGTAATTAGGGAACCAATTTAATTTGTTTGCGGGTTTCAAGCTGGGAGTCAAATTCATTCAACATTAAATAGTCAGTAAAATGTCTTGGGAAAATTCTCAAAGTATACACCACTTTTTTATATAAATTATTCTTTAAAATGAAATTATGGTAATATTACATTCAAAAACAACTAACAGCATTTTAGAAATTCACAAAAATAACTAATTTTAAGAGAGGTCTGAATCAAATCAAATAGTAATAGAAATTCCAAGCCGAACAAAGGGAAATAAAGATTTTTTAAAAGTAAGTTTTCAAGTTCCTTATAGATCATCCTTATCAGCGAATTGATTAAATTGCAGTTAGAATAACACACTTAAACTTGCACTTATGTACGAAATTTTTAGTTTTATACCCTATCTGGAATAACATTATTTTCGTATTCATAATATATAATTTTCATTTAAATACTTTTAAGAAATGTATCTGAACATTTTTAAAACCGTCCATGAAAAAAAAAAGATGAATTTCTTCTTGCCTCAACATTCAACATAACCTTTTGAGTAGAAGTAATTTTCTCTTTAAGTATTATAATACTCTAATAAGAGCTATTTAATAAATTGTTTATAGAATTATCTTGGAACAGAAATTTAATAACGTTTAGGATCTAACTGTAAAAGCTACATTTCAAAGTTAATTTTAAAGAAAACCATTTGTATTGAGACCTACAAAATGTACTTTGTTGAATTTTAATGAACAATGTACCCTGATTTAGTGAAATCACTTTCACTTCAATGGGCCTTCGAATCGCAACCCTGAATTAAGATTCTATTGTTACGATGCGCTTCTCCTGGAAGTTTGATTGTTCCGGACATTAATTCCCATTCATCGCCTTTTAGTCATTAGGCCAATATCCCTGGATGATGGCTCTCTGCTTTCAAAGTGAGGCAGGGAGCGTTTCGAATTAGGCATTCATATCACATGACACCTTCCTGACTCATTATCGTGACCTTCATTTAAGTTAAGAGGAGGGGCAACACGAAAACTCCTTCCCCGAATCAATTAGACGCCCATCAGCTTTGGCTTTTGGACATTCTTTTGCCAACTTGGACACTTGTCTACCGGTTGAGACTCACACACTTGAGTGTTTGGCAGCTGAAAAGTTCATTACGCTTACCGAACTAGCGAGGGAAATCCCCCGACTTTTCTTGGCTCCGAGTTGGTTGACTTCTAATCCAATTAGAAATTCCGCTGCCGCACGTACTTTTTGCGGGACTTCTTGTTAGACTTTCACTGGCTCGTTAAGCAATTTGCGCGGTGAAGCGAAGCGGACCGAAATTTAATTCGAAACGGGCGACAAACTCGAGGACAAAGAGTCGGCCAGGCAAATTCAATTTGTTGGCATTTCAATTTTCAATTTTCACCTTCGTTATTCAATTATGCACACGCACTCGTGAATGGGAATTCATTAAAATCAGAAAGCACTCTTGTTCTCGGAACCCTTCTCAGTTGGTTCGAAAGTCGAGGAACGCGATGGAAGGATCGGGATGTCGAGGATGTCGAGGATATCAAGGATTTCGAGGATACTCCGGCGCACGTTGTTTAGTGCCGCGATACCAAACCGCAACTGAACTCCGGCCGGAGACTGACTGTCTGGCCAGGATACTCCGTGGCTCGGTTTTCCCTTCTGGTGACTCCAAGTCTGGCATCGAACCCACTTCGAGTGGAAGTTCGTGTGTCTGTGGCGCTTTGTTTTGGTTTGCCGCTTCGAACCGCGTTGCATACGCGCAGGCGCCCCTCGAAAAATCACTCTTCGCCGCGTTGCATGCAACGTTTAAGAGAATCCTCGCTCTTAGCCTCCTGTTTTGATTGCTCGCACTTGTTTTGATTGGCGGCAGTAATCACACTTTTTGTGCTATTGCCGGCAATCAGGATCGATTCGACTGAATCGGGGGAAATTGACATCCTAATGAATTGCCAATATCGCTTTTAATTGCGTCATATATATGGCCAATGAAGTGATTAAACAAATCATGCAATCAACTTCTTTGAGCTTCATGCTTTCAACACTTTCATTTAATATTTGGTAAGTCATTTTAGTGCAAACATAAATTGGCCAATTTTAGAAGTACTTAGAAATTCGAGTTTTGGTATTCAAAAATTGAGTTTATTTTAGAACTTTTTTTAAAAATTTTTCTCCTAAATTTATACTGAATTTCAAAAACGATTTGTTCAAACATAACCTTGTTCTGCTATATTTATCTAAGATGAATTAAACAAAACACATAATCAACTTGTTTGAACTTTATGTTTCTAACCCTTTCATTTGAGTTTTAACAACTTTTTTTAATACTCACAAAAATTAGAAAATTTTAAAAATAAACTTCCTTTTGGTACTCATACATTGAGTAAACTTAGAACAATTTTGAAGAATTATTTTCATAAATTATTTCAAATACCGCACATAAAATTTTTTATGTTCAAACTATTTATCCAATTTATATTCCAATTTTCCACCAGAAAGCTGTTGCACTCTTTTTGAATACCACCTTTCCTTTCACTCCTTACACTTTAACTCCAATCACTTTCGTTACAAATAAATGTCTATTTCATTTACTCAATGTAAGCCCAATCCATTATGCTAACCAATTAAAGTGGCCATCAATTGGCCATCCGTCAATAAAAAGATTGCAATGTATGTAAATGCATGGGAATTAAAATCAATCAGTTTTAGTGTTGGCTAAGACCCGGCAATAATGCAGCCACTTAAGCCGTGAGAACGGCGAGGGGCAGTCCGAAAGTGAGGTGGAGAGGAAGGGAGGACAGAGCCTGAAGGCCAACATTTATGCCACCCCAGAGACTTGGCCATTTACGATGGCTGGTGACCCCGGCAAGTGTCGTCGTGTCGTTTTCGTCCTTGCGACATTCCCTTTTCCCTGCCGGAATGGAAAGGAAACCGCACACGGAAAACCTGAAGAGGGGGACATCTTGTGGCCAGGACACTGTTTCGCGGGGCTGGGGTCCTGGGGAGAGGACAACGAAGTGCGGGGGATAAGCAGCTTGACAACTTTGCTTAAAGTTATTTGCAATTCTTATAAATGTGCATGCGTTACGCACCGTTGCCCAATTACGTGGGGATGGATGGTGGATTCGTTTTTGGCTACAGAAGGTATGGGCCATGAATCCAATGCGAGCATACTTAGCGGCCAAGGTGAAGCATTCAGCCACCCTCGAAGGTGCACTTTCATCCCACAGGATTTGAATGTTTTTTTCTTTTTGCTCGCCTTTGCCTTTGCCTTATCCTAATTCCTTTATGGGGTGACTAGAAGAGGGTGGCTTTGCCAATGGGCCGAGAACAAAAAATTTGAAATTGAAATTGCCTCTGCAGATTGGCGGCTTTTATTTATACGGCCAACTTTTATTTCCACACTTTTATTCCTTTGAGTTCGGTGTATATGCTATGTCCTCCCCCGCTGGCAAAGTAAATTAATGAATGTGTGAAAAGCGTTCGGGACCGGGACTTGTCATAAAAGCTGTCCACTATTAAGCAGCAATAACGATTGCCGTATTCGATCCAATCCCCAAACCCAAACCCAAAACCCCCCACAGTAGTCAACACTTTGTTCGCATGTGTCAGACGCAATTTTACGAGCGGAATACTTTTGGCAAAAAGTTTTTACGTCGACAAGCGGAAATGGCATTTTTACTGGCCATCTAAGCAGCTCCCTCCCCTCCCCGTTCTATTCATTTCCCGAAATGCCGCACAGATTGTGTCCAGCTGTTTGAAGGGCGAAAGCCCCGAATTGAGTTCGCCTTTTGCCTGTTCGCCAATGCCAATGATGGGAAAATTGAAAACTACGATAGCGATTCGGGGGGCGGAAAAGTTGTGGCATGGAGCATTTTCTGCTGCAATGGCACAAAAATTGATTTGTTGTCGATTTCAGTGGGGTTTCGGTTGTGATTCCGTTTTCAATCTAATTTATGGGCACTGCAAGTGCAAGTAAACATGTGCGACAAACGACCTTATGAAGCCAGAACTTTCTTCTTTCGAAAGCTGTTAAATAAAAATGTTTTTCCTTTTCCTATATTTTTGGTTTATTGGAATTTGAGTGAAGAGGAACTGGGAGCTGACACGAGAATGGGAACGGGGCAGTCGATGGTGAGTGGCACAGGATGTGGTGCCTTTAAGTTGGTTGTCAGCAGCAGAAGCTTCTGCCATTTGTCTTTCTCGATTCCGATGAGAACTGCAAACGTGTTGAGTATTTTGCGGGGAAGATAGCGAAGGCGCAGATGGAGCCGATACTGATCGTCAGTCAGTGATCGATTGAACTGCATGTGTTATGCTAAATGTGTGGGAAGATTGCCTCGAATTCCCGATGCGCTATGGGAATTATTTGGTTAAGAAGCAAGAGTAAAATGGGAAATATAAATGTTAAAACATATTATAATGTTCCAAGACTTTTAAATTTATTCTAATCAGAATTTATCAATTATGTTGGTACTCCCAAATTAGTAAGGTTTCCTTAAGAGTCATCCAAAATATAAGTTCTTAAACCTTTTTAGCTCATTATTTTCATTTTTATTTATTTTTAGTTTTTTTTTTTAAATATTTTTTTTTTATTTATTTAAAACAAATAATTTATATATATTCATTCAAATGATATGTTTACTTCTTCCACAGCTTTTATCTTTGAAAAATATTTCGATTTCATTTCTTTACATTTTCTCAATCTGCATCCCACATGAAACTCCGGGCCCTTCTATGCGCTTCTCATTAACATTACTTACATATGCGGGATTTTCCCGAAGGTATTCGGTGAACTTCGCCGGTGCTCTTCTCATTAGCAGGAATTACGTATGCTTAACCCCTGGAGCTATGTCAAAGCTCAGCTCATGACATTGCCAGAATCTTGAGTCTGATTTGCCCGACCCGTTCTCAGACCTGCCGTCTCGCTCTGTCTGACTGTCTGTCCACCTACTTAATTATTTAAAGCATTCGCACAATTTTCACAAACATGTTCTTCTTATTCACTTAATTCACTTTTTTCCTTTGCCGTACTGACAGACGTATCTGAAGTTCAGTTCAGGAACAGGTTGCCCGGACCGAGATACACCCAATGCAGATGCAGAGGGACTCAGAGAGATACAGGAACGGGGAGATACATAGATAGCTGGACTGGAGCTGGAGCTGGAGCCAAGGCATTCCTTAGCTGGAAGCCTCACATTTATGCCAAAGTTAAGTGAACTTGATGCCTTTGCCTTGCCTTTATCTGCAGCCCGCGTATAAGTTGTGAGTTTTTTAATTGCAGTCTAAATGGACTTCAATGAATGCAGGGAACAGTGGCGACTCCAGGTTGCCAGTTGCAAGTTGCGCGTTGCACTGCCACGGCGGCAGTTTATCTTTTGATTGTTGCAGCTACGGAGCATTGGAAGCCCTCGAAGGGCTCTTAAGTCGAAGCGACGTCGCCTTTTTTAGTGAACTCGAGTTTTTAATTACAGCAGAAGTGCTTCTGTCCCTGTTTCTGTCTCTATCGGAATATCTCACCCCCTCTGAATGTCGAGTGGGCCGCCTGTGTGTCTCTATTCGAAAGAAATTAAAAGTTCCGCCCGAGCAGGGAAATTGTTTCGCTTTTGTTTTTCCTTGTGGATTTCGCTGTTGCTCTTAATACCAGGATTGATGTGGCGCATTAAAAACGCAAGCAACCGGCATTGGCCCGGCATTCTGGCCAAGATTGATGAAGCCACTCTAAGCCGCAAGAGCTGCTGTCCCAGTCGTCGTTCTTGGTTCGTTGTTGCAGCTGTTGTTGCACTGGGGGCACGTACTTTGTCTAACTGCCAATGCGGCATTCCCATCGTCCAATCGCCAGCCCATTGCCAATGCCAATGTCTTGGCCACATGCCGCGCATGGCCACAATTCGTAAATTTATTAAACGTCAACACGGCACTGAGCCAAATAAACTTGTCTCACGACAACGGCCGGCAAACCCCTGGCAACCCTGGCTACCCTTCCAGTTCCCCCTCCCCTTTACCCTCCCCCAACCTTCCACCCGTTTTTTTCAGACTCCTCGAAGGCTGCCTGGCACGCAGCAAACGGTTAAAATTAATAAAGCATCTTTGCCTTGCCTCGGCTTCTTCCATGTCTCCGGCTTTCGCCAGCAGAACTGCACTCTAAACAAATGGTAGTGAGTTCCAGCAATGTTTCATGATAAAAAATATAAAATTAAAAAAAATTATTCTTCAAATATGAATCAAAATTTATCGCATTAAACATTTTTGTTAGGTGATACGGTAATATAGTTTTATAAGTATTTATAAAAAACACCTATTGTTAGATCTTAGTTTTGTAAACATTACTAATATCTCATAAATAAATAATAAAGAAAATTAAATGAAGAAATAAATTATAACTTTTGTATTTACATATAATATTAGACTATCATATAAATTTATTACAAGTTCCATTAGTTAAAATAGTATACTTTGACTTAATATTCATAGCTTTGGAAAACTTATTACATTTTTCTATAGGTTTGTGGCTAACAAATGAAAAGATATATCTCAATTTATTTTCTGAGTAATGAACATACTCTTGGCTCCAAAAGATATGTATAAGAATTACATTGTAACTTTCGTTAGCAGTGTAAAGTCGTGGAAACGGGGAAATGAGCTGTAGATACTCTTGGCGACCAGTCTATCTCGGACTGGTCTTACCATTCCCATTTAGCTGCCACTGACCACTTTTTGTGAGTGCTCGCCTCTGCCAACTAAGCAAACAGCTTCAAAGTTGCCACAGACTGGAAACTGGAGACTGCAGTCTGGAGACGCTGGAGTCCGTCGTGTGGGCTTCTAACAGTGATATTTATCTGCAAGTGCAATTACCGTTGTATGGGCTCGATTAGGGTCCGGATCGGTGGCAGGGGCACATAACTCGACTGAGGAAAGTGCAGAAAGAACCCCTTGACATTTGAGAAATGCAGCAGCACACAATTCATGGATGCAGATGCGGCTGCATAACCCCAGTGGGTGATTCGCCGGAGCAGAAGTCGGGAACCTCCTCGAATGTCTTGACAAAACGGTCACCTATCTTGCCGGGACAATCGTTTTCTTTCTTCAGCAAGAATGTGATCCCGGTTTACCTTCGATTGCCAACTGACAGTTATGTATGCTGCATAATATTTTAGAAATATTATGAATATGCTGTGATATTCACTTTAATATTAGTGGACAAATTTTATGATCTCGACTGTATTTAAATTTTGCATGCTTGGAGTTGGAAAGGAGTTGCTTATCGGATAGGTACCTTATGTATTTTAAAATTAATTAAGGACAATAAAATCCAACTAAAGATCCCGATTAAGCTTTATTTATTCTGAGTAAGAAAATTTATTGAACTATCACATCAGCTTTCAATTATACGTGTCCTCTTGGGCGATTCGTCACTACGTGAACTGCCCTCCACAGTGATTAGAACTTCCTACTGCTATCCGAAGACCTCTCAATCCCTAAGCGCAGGGAATTCCAGCAAACAATTCGAGTTTAATTCTCGTCTAAAATTCCAGAACATTTATCTCCATGTAAATCTGCAGAAATGATTAGAATTTTTTAATAAAGCCAGCTGCCACAGAAGCGAGCTTGTTGCTCCGCCGGGTAATTGCCTCCACGGAGTCTTGTACTCCGTTTAGTTGTTGTAATTAAAGTACGAAAATGAACGGGTAACAACAGCAGCAACAACAAGCTCGACAAGGAACAACAACAAGATGGTCGATTAAGCTGAAGATCCAGGCGAGGAATGGAGCACATACAGCAGAGGTCAGTGAAATAGCACCGAGTAAAGTATTTTTCCAATAGCCAACAGTTTGATTATAAAAGCAAATTATCACAAGTCAGCTATAAATACAACAATGGATAGTTGAACTTAAAATGAAAATATTTTTATATTTTTTTTTCATAGCAAAGATAATTTATACATTAAATCTTAAGGATATATTATATTTTTTAATGAGGACAGAGGTGCCTTTAAAATCGTGCAATAATTCCTGTGCTAATTTACTAACCACAACTGTATCTCCAACTTTCCTTCGGTCTATATCTCCCTCTCTCTCCTCATCAGTCTCTCTGTGTGGTTAGTTCTTGATGATCACGGTGATCAGCCGCAGTAACAACAACATATCGTAATTAGACTAAGAAGCAATTTACAATTTCAACTTTAATCTTGTTAGTTGAATGCGGCCAGCAGCTGAAAGTGAAGTGGATCGTTGCGTGTTCTGGGTCTCGTAAGTGTATTTGGGGTGTGGCTGCCACGCCCCCTGGCCCCATGGCCCCCGCCTCCGAAAGGGGTCAGTGTCAGGGTCTCAGTCTCACATGCAAGTGGAAGAATGGAGGAGGTAGGTGGGGAGAATTGAGTTGTTGGCTGGGACTTGGACCTTGGCTAAGACGGGTATATACTGCTCCTTCGTTTCGCTTCCCACCAACAACTTCTGTTGACTCTGTGACTTATGTGGCAAATTACAGCGCCTGTGGCTTCCAAGAAAGAATTGAAAGAGCGCCAAATTATCTGCATTGTGTTTTATTGCCAAGCAACTTCGAGGCCCTTCCCTTTCGACGGATGTGGCACGTCATGGCGCCTAATTGAATTTCGTATGCTCCGTCTCGCTGGATCCTTGGACTAATCCTTGCCCGGCGTGTAAGTGATAGCTTTGTTTTGGCTTAAAAATGGCTTCGAGGGGGAAGGAAAGGGGATGGAAAGGGGTTTCGGAGGGAGCTCTAGGCCAGCAATTAATTTCGCACAGACACCGAAACTTTTTGGCTGCAACAAATCCCCGGCACTTCCCAACTTTTCCGCTTTCCACTCGGAAGCTCAGTTGAGTGTGTGCGGCATAGTTTTGTGTGCAGCTTTTGTGGCCGAGGAAAGTCGAGGCCAGGGAGTCCTTGAAACTCCCGCTTGGCACAAACAATTTTCAGGCTTCCCGAAAACTTGAATGTTTATTGTTTATGGCATCATTGTGGCCCATTGTTGCTTGCCAAACTTAAATCCTTTTTAGTGCTTTGTTTATGAACTTGCATATAAATTCAAAAATGTTCCACTACAGGCGAAAGTTTTCCATACACAGATTTTTGGCTTTTCTCTATGCATGACGATAATCCCCTTTGGTGGCATGTGTTGCATAAATGTTGGAAAATTGCCGCATGCCCCCGCAGGAGGAGCTCCAATCCTGAAAAGCATTAACATGCATCAAAAATTTTACAGATTTTGTTGCATTAAAATAAGCAACGTTATTATAAAGATTAAGTTGAGCGGAACTCTAATTTGAGCTACTGCATTAGGGAACGGATGGGATTTTGCAAAGTAAAAAAGAAAAAATGGATTTCACGCAAAGTTTTAGAAAATGTAAAGAAATAAAAAAACTCCTAAAGTATGACCATCCAGTTTGGGCTTGTAAAATAAAGAAATTTCATTATTTCATTTTTGTTTGGCAAACATTTATACTGCACTTTAAGACAAGCTTCCAGTACTCCATGAGAATCTATTAAAACTTGCATAAACTTTTTTATTTCCTCTTTTATATTTAATGGAAACTGCACTTAAAATGAGTTTAACCAAAGTACTTTGGTCTTTAGATAAAATGTGCATTAAGTTAAGAAGGCGGATAATAAATATATTTCCAGAAAACTTAGTGAATATTGTTCTTGGCATAGAATTACTTGGCCACTAAGATAAGTTAGTTATAAATTCAGAAACGCCTGCTAAGTGAAGAAGGCGTTAAACCATTTAGCCGTTAAGTGATTTATGGTTCAACTATTTAAGTTCGTAAACGAGGCAATAAACAAAAGCATAGTGAGGCAGCCCACATGTGATAACTTCTCACTAAAGAAGGTCAGTTTTTTCGAAGAGAAACATTTAGCATTTGGGACTATCATATCAAAAGCCGTCTCACCCTCTTTGACCATCGTGTTTCACTTCATTTAAACCCCAAAAAGATCACCGGACTGTGTAATTCCATGATGTCCATGGGTCCAGTGAAGTCGTTGTCATTGCCGATCGTTACTTTCATTAGGCCCGCCGTTTGCGCACTTGACAATGACAATGACGTATCTGACGAGGCATGTGAAAAATTGCAGATGAACAAAAACCAGAACCGGCTGCTAGCCGCAGAACTACAGCAACTTAAATTGGGTTCTCTCCGGCTAACTTGCGCAACTTTTTATTCCCGGCAGGCCTTTAGTAGAAGGGTATACTAGATCGAAGATGATGGTTGTCTCAAGGAGTTTGGAATCATGTATCTCATGTATTTGTAAATTTTAATGACTTTCTATAAACAAAACAAGAGAGAACGCTATAGTCGGGTGCCCCGACAATCAGATACCCGTTACTCAGGTAAAGGGAGTGCGAGGGAGATGGAGATAGAAACTTTGAACACGAATAACTTTTTAACGAATGGTCCAATTTGAAAAATTTCTTCTACATTTCGATAGGTATTGATAAACACAATAAAACTGCATTTTTACTTTTCCGAAATATTGAAATTTTTAAAATCGTATATAAGCGATTGTGGGCGTTAGAGGGGGCGTGGCACCTTTTTGAAACAAACTTGCGCTGCGTAGGAACTCCTAGAATCTGTATGCAAAATGCCAATCTTCTAGCTTTTATAGTTTCCGAGATCTCAGCGTTCATACGGACAGACGGACAGACAGACAGACAGACAGACAGACAGACAGACAGACAGACAGACGGACAGACGGACAGACGGACATGGCCAGATCGACTCGGCTAGTGATCCTGATCAAGAATATATATACTTTATGGGGTCGGAAACGCTTCCTTCTAGCTGTTACATACTTTTGCACGAATACAATATACCCTTTTACTCTACGAGTAACGGGTATAAAAACAAACAAGAGAGAACGCTATAGTCGGGTGCCCCGACAATCAGATACCCGTTACTCAGGTAAAGGGAGTGCGAGGGAGATCGAGATAGAAACTTTGAACACGCATAACTTTTTAACGAATGGTCCGATTTGAAAAATTTCTTCTACATTTCGATAGGTATTGATAAACACAATAAAACTGCATTTTTACTTTTCCGAAATATTGAAATTTTTAAAATCGTATATAAGCGATTGTGGGCGTTAGAGGGGGCGTGGCACCTTTTTGAAACAAACTTGCGCTGCGTAGGAACTCCTAGAATCTGTATGCAAAATGCCAATCTTCTAGCTTTTATAGTTTCCGAGATCTCAGCGTTCATACGGACAGACGGACAGACAGACAGACGGACAGACGGACAGACGGACATGGCTAGATCGACTCGGCTAGTGATCCTGATCAAGAATATATATACTTTATGGGGTCGGAAACGCTTCCTTCTAGCTGTTACATACTTTTGCACGAATACAATATACCCTTTTACTCTACGAGTAACGGGTATAACTATCTAATATATATTGTGATGTAGAGGTTGTAACACAATTTCACCCAAACAAAAATCATAAAAATACACAAAAAATCCACCTAATATCAAGAACTCAGTAGCAGGTACTTCATAGTCGACTACAGAAGTCTTTGTTTTTTTTATCGCTTTGCGTCTCCCTGTTTGCTTAAATGTTGCATTGTGTGCCAGTGGGGAGGGGCTGCTAAAGCGTTCATTTGATGAACATTTTACACAGCTGCGGCCACTTGTTCTGCAGAGCAGGAAGGGCTGGCTGTACGATACGGATAGGAGGCTCAGAGCAGTGTGGGCCTGGCCCGAACGGTGGCTGGCCAGAAGAGGCTTCCACTTTCTCACAGGCCCAAAATGACTTTGACATTCCACTGCTGCCGGGCTGCCGAGTTGCCGAGCTGCGAAGCATTCTTTTGTCTCCGACCAGCGCGATTTGAATTCAATCAAAATGAGGCAGAGACGTGGAAACAATGCCGATAAATTGGCCTCTGGCCCCTGGTTCTTTCTTTATGTTTCCTGTTGCCAATTTCCACCTTAATTTCACAATTTAAATGCACCCAATTGACAGGGCCTTAAAGTCTAGAGCTCTAGAGCTCCTCTACTTAAAAGTGGGCTTGTCAGAAATGAATACATGAACTCTGCTGACCGCTGGCTTCGCGGTTGCATAGCCAAAAAAAAGATTTATGAGCGCATGCGCCGCCGCCTTTCAGCTTTTCCACTGGACTTGGCCAACTGCGTCCGCATCTGTTTCTGCATCTGCTCCCGGGTCCCCCGGTTGTATCTGTATCTGTGCCTGCCCTGCCGCCAATTGACGTTAATTTATGGCACATGCACTCACGGCTCTCGGCTCTCAACTCTCAGCCTAACAGGCCCCGCAGCCCCATAAAGAAAAACCGAATCGCAGAAACAAAAGAGCGCTGCAACTTATGAACTGCTTATGAGTATTTATTTTTATAGAAATAATCAAAAAGGCAGTCAAATTTATGGACCACATCAGCGGTCATGCCATAAAAGGCGCGGCGAGGCTTCAATTGCGTAATTCCCGATTCCTGGACCTCAGTTCGCAATCCATGGGCCAAACCCAAAAGATTCGCTCCATTCGGATCTGGATTCGCAGCTCAAGTTTCACGGAAAAGGATCGCCTCGAAAGTCGGGCTTATCAGGGTCCACTGAAAGCGCTGACATGTTTAATTTTCAAGTCGAAACGATAAAAGTTGGGCTGACTGTCAAAATAAAAGTCGGACAAGTTGACCAACGAGGGTCGATCGAAGATTTAAGTAAATGCTAGGTCCTTCTACAATAAAAACAAGGTGCGACTTTCATTTTTTGGTTATAGATTAACAGGAAAATATACTCCAAAATAGGGTCTAAAATGTGTTTATAAATGTATTTAATAACACCTTTAAAAATATATAGCTACACTACTCTTTTCATAGGGAAGAACTGTCTTTTTAATCAACTGTTTGGCTTGCAATCAAGTTGATTACAAGTTACATTAAATTAACCAATTACCAGTTATGGAACTTCACATCCTCCCCTCGTTTTGAATTTACCTGCCCAACCGCACAGCCAGCGACAGCTGAAACCGCCCGAGAAATCCACTTTAAATCGCATTTGCCGGCGACAAATGGTGGCAGCTTCAGTAGCGCCAAATTTTATGGCCTGTCAGCGGCCCAAAAATCGAAATCCTGAAAGAAGGAGGGACCTGAAGGTAGCACTTATCGGCTGCTTAAATACTTGAGTTCCAAGCGGATCGAATCGAATCGGATAAGTGGACTCGGTGGCGATTTAGGTGGCTCAGTTGGAGGAGGCTGTTGCACAATTCAGCTTTAGTGTCACTTCTGGTCAAACGCTGTCGATTAGCCTAAGCGGCAAAGACATAATTTATGCCAGAGTCAATTTATCGGCAGTACAGCCATAAACCTGTGTGACTGGATTTCCGATTTCACATCTGGAAAAGAGCCTGTTAACATGGCCGCCCACTCGTTGTCCACCCCATTTCAAAATGGGAACGCTTAAATGCACTAAGCCACTTTGTTGGACAACAACTAAGGTGACTTATACTAAGTAAGTAAGTGCTGTTTAATTTGTCAATGAAAAAGGAGAGTTAGTGCAAGGATATGGACATATCCGGATTATGATTAAAAAACTGTGTGTTCACTTGCACCAATTGTAAAAACCATTTGGTTGTACAAAACTCAATAAAAAAGTTATGAAGGAAAAACAAAACGGATAACAGCGTTTTGTCAGAGTTTTAGTCGCGCTTTTGGTGCGTTTTATGCGCGACTTTTGCCGCCCCATCGACCGACATCCTTTTCATTTCGGTTTTCGGTTTTGGCCCGCTTACCGCGCTTATCTCAGATGCTGGGGCCAGCAAACAAACTGCCAACAACTGTCGATTTTTTCAATCTGGACAGTAAAATTACATGCAAATCCAATTAAGTTGTTAACTCTTCGCCGTAGCCGCCCCTCGCCTTCATTGGCCCCGCGTTTTCGTTTGTTTTCGCAATTTATTTTAATTCTTTTTCCGTATTCCGTATTGTTTTGGTCCTGCCCCCGGACGAAATGGAGATGTGGAGGAGGGCAGGAGTGGAGGAGTGGAGGGCAGTGAGTTAAGCTCTTTGAGGTCAGTGTGGCGCGCTTTTAATGAGCAAGTGGAAATCGCAGGAGGGTATGGTATGGTATGGTATGGTATTGTATTGTATGGGAATCGACGGGGTACTCCAAAGTGTTGGCATTTCTGGTCTGCAACTCAGGCCGCGATTAAATCACTGTTGTCTGTGTAGCCGGCCAATTACTCGTTTATTTACAATACACAAAAATACAAAAAGCACAAAAAGTCCAAAAGAAAAATCGCACTAAATTGCTGGCTTAGTTCGGTTTCGTTTTGGCTCCCTCGGCCTTATCGTATATCTAGCGACTAAATATAATTGGCAATTTAAAGCAAATCGCCTGGGCTTAAATTAAAATCAATTGACAGTCGCCAGTGCCGCAATTGCCGGCCCCGCCCCCGCCCATTAAGGTGGGCAACGTACTTACCAGTTCTCAGTGCACTGCCAATCGGCTTAATCCCAGTTGAGGCGATTTCAGGCGATTTGAGCCCGAGCTAAACCGAGTTGTGCGAGTCTAGTCTATAATTGAAAACGCATTACCAGAGTGGCACACACGCACATAGCACATATCACAACAGAGTTGCAGCCTCGGATTGGATTGGAATGTTGCGTTAAAAGCACAAATTTATGGGAAGTTAAAGAGTGATTTTCACGCTTTAATTACCGCAAGTGAGCAAAACTAATAATAGTCCTAGGCCTCGCTCGCCGCATTCCCATTCTGGGGCCTCAATTCTACGTTGTACGTTCTTCGTTCTTCGCTCCCATTCCCGATTCTCCGCTCACGCAGCCGCGCTGCAGCCAACGACCTGAAGAGGCTCTGCAGAAGAAGACTGGTCTTCGGGCTATGAGCTGGGCTACCTCGGTTACCTTTCGAAAAACTGCAACCGTGTAAACTGCGAAATTTCTTCGTTTTCGTATTGTTGTTCCTGCGTTTTGTTTTCCCGCGACCCGCGGCGCTTTTTTGGCTTAATTTATTGCCGTTTTGTCAGCTTGGCAAGCGATTTTAATGCCTTCTTTACACCAGGCGGTAGCGTATCGCTTGCCCATCGCGAAATCCGCGCCCGTTCCCGAGTCGGGGAATCTTATGGGGTCCCAGTATCCCAGCGTCCCAGCGATCGGGGTCTTGCAATTGCAATCCGAGAGTTCGCGATCGAGTTCTGCTCGCGTCGAGCTTGCTTTCCGCACTGGCCAGCAAGGTAAGGTAATGCCAGCCGACCCGATGGGATGGGCCATTCGGTTGGTTGGCCAGGTTAGCTTTGGCTCCTCTCGCAACGAGTTTTTATTTCATTTTTCAGCCTCCTCCCCGGTGTTGCGTGCATCTTCTGGCGCTGCGGCCAGTTCTTCTCCGTTCTCCGTTCTCCGCTCCACTGGAAGTGCAAGTTTTTTCTTTGGCTTGACTTGGATAGAATGCGATATCGCCTCGTGGGCATATGGTTTAATGAGAGCAGGTTGCCCAGGTAGCCAGGGTTGCCAGATGCGGCGAGGAAAGCGCCAATATCCTTATCGACAGACGCACATCCTTGGTCGGCTTAGTCCCACCTCAGAAAAGCTCAGGCATTGAGCTCATCTGACAGTATCAAGTTCGATTCTTTGGCTGTCAGCTTAGGAACGAACCAAAAGTCAAGAGTAGGCAGTCAGTTTTCCTTTTAAATTTGGGAGAAAACGGTTCAGCAAAATATTTATAATCGTGTAAAAACCTTCAGATCGTTAGACGGGTATTGCAAAACCTTTCGCTTTTTTATCCATTTATTTAGTTTATTTTTAAGTAATATATGTATATTTAAAAAGGCTCTAAGATTCCAAAAAGAAATAGGTGTGAAAATGTTTTGTTATCTCAAAAGTCATTAAACAGAAAACTTCCAAAAAGTCAGACTGGTTTGAATATATGAGTGTTTATATCGACTACACCTTTGATCCTAATACACACGCTCTATAGAGACGAGGATTTTTGATTACAATTCTAAACGTTATCTTAAAAATAAAATTTGATTATTAATTACACTAAAAATAAATAAAATATAAAAATGTCTATTTAATTACTTACCATATAAGATTTCGATCCATTAAACCCCGACACCATTTTCCTTTCGCACAGGTGTCTTTTCATGACTTTTCCTACCTAATTGCGACTGTGCACTACACACATAAAACCCATCTTTATGGTCAGATCTTCTGCAGCATAATCTGATCGATGTTTTGGCCTCGTGTTTCAGTGGGAATATCGCATTACCTTTTCTGTTTTCGCCTTGGGCCCTTGCGATGTGTTACCCTCTTCCGGCCGGCTAATTTAATTGATTCCCAAACACCTTTTATGCCATTACCATTATACCTGCTAGATGGAAGTGTTAATCGGTGTTGCAGCCGCAGAAACATGCAGCAAGTTAGGCGATCGTTGTTGCTGCCGCTGTTAATGGTGATGCAATGTGATTAAGCCATAATAATAAAGCGCCGTTACTTTCTAATTTAAATTAACATCGGAGGGGGGCCATTCGGTGGGCGGCAGGCTGAGGATGGGCCGAGTGCCACTGGAAACTGGATCATCGTTAGACGAGCAGCGAGTGCCACTAACGGTTTCGCCTGCGGACAGAGATCTTGGCGACAAGCCAGCAGAATCGACAGACTCCGCTGCCTTGATGGACACCAGCCGAAGGCCCAGTGATCTCCCTGGAACCGGTTGTCAGATTCGATTGTTAATTGCCATGATTAGCATAAGTGCTTTTCGGCCAGGCCCACAACATTAACTGCAACATGAGCATTAACATTCCCATCATGGCCAGTAGCTGCCATGTATTCCCGGGTATTTTCCAAATACCCTAGCGCTGCAATTGAAATTGCTTTCTAATTTTACAAGCTTCTTTGGAGCACAATGTTTTTGGCCATTTATGGCGGCCAACTCATTAGGCCGACACAATGTTAATGGCCGGCCGAACCTTGGGTGGCCAAAGGAGCGCACCCGTGAGGATGCCTAGCTGCAGGTAGCAAATTGCTTTGGCCAAGCTCCAATTTAAGTGCCCCAGAAGAAATCAAAGCTCGCACTTCCGGCTGGCCAAAAGTCAGAATTTTCCCACAAAAAGCCAGCTTAAGAGGATGATGATGGTGATGGACGAGACTCGTCGAGGGGAGCTGCATTCGTCACGTTTTTGCGCTCCTCTGCGCTCCAACCTGTTGAATTTTCATTTCTTTTATCGCACATTAAATTTACAAAAATAGTTTTAACACCTTTTAGCCGTCGAGTAACCGTGGCAAGGTGCCTTGATTTATCCTTGCCCCATGCTCGCTCCCAACATGATCTTTCGCTGTAGACATGGCCAAGTGAAAAGGCAACGACCACAGAGCCACAACAGCGACATGATTCGTACATAATCCAGCCATTATTTCTGCCCTGGGTTCGCTGTGGCTCGTTGCTGTCGACTTATCGCAAAAATTGCGTCAAGATGTTTTAATGCCAACTCAACTCAGTTCTCGGTCCAGAACGTCCAGCGGAGTAAAGGCAACGATTCAAGCCATGTGAATGGGAATGGGGAGAGGATGGGTTTTTGGTTTGGGATGCCCAAGTCCAACATCCTTTTTAATTTAAAACATTATCGTAAATTCTCTGGCAATTATGCGCTTGTTCAAATGCCTCACATTCACATTTGCATTGTCCGCAGCGTCACAACACATGTACATTGTATTTTAGCCATCTTAGCCATTCTACCAACTTAGCCAACTGAGCTAATGCTAATGAATTGTCGACGGCCTCTCGGAGAGACTGCAAATTCTGTGGCGTGTTGCCAACAGATTAGCGTAAATTTTTGCCAACTTAGCAGCTCGGCAGCTTGGTAACCACCTGAAGGCCGCAGTCAAGTCGAATTTTGGCCCCGGCCTTTGACTAAATAGATGGGGCATATCTTATCGCTCTGTTGTCTGCCTGTCGACACGTCGTTCCTGCCAAGAGATATCACAATTGCCAATGTTTTTCCCTTCCACTCGCTTCTCTCCTCTTTTTTTTGCGTGCCTTTCTGTAGTAAGTCACGGGATTTGAGACTCGGTCCAGGGGCAGTCTTTAACATAAATCGAATGCTGAATGCTGCTCGAAAGCCGAGAACGCTGGGCGGGGTCATCCGGGGAAAACACGGGAAACCAATCAGCAGGAGGATACACAGGCCGGATAACCTTGGGACAGGACTGGCATTGGGATTGGGATCCTATGACCACTCAAATAGATCAGCAATCGCCGGCCGACCGTCCTCATGTGTATCGCATATGTAAATCTGCGAGCGGTTTGGCACAGGAATTTAATTGAAGCTCTCGGCTTTGTTCCATCTCATTCGATGTTCGTACGCATATCAATAAAGGTTTATCGGAGTCCGGAGATACAGTTGTTGAGCAAGAACCAAGATGGATGATAAAGAGGTAGAACTAACAATAGCAATTACCAGGGGATTTAAAGGCTTCAGGAATAAAGAAAAACAAAGGCCTTAAAAAGTACGATTTTTAAAAGTAATACATTTTTTAAATTTAATATACTACTATATAAATAATGCGAATTCGCAGCATATCTCATCCTATAAAATATGATTTATATATAAACAATAAAATTTTAATTATATAAACATTGTACAAATATTTTTAAACTCAATTTTTGTGTCTGTTTATAATTCAAATGAGGAACAGGATAAAATGCCCTAAAATTACAAAAAACAGTTGAGTTCTAGCGATGCTAGGCAATTTAATGTCCCTGCCATTTCGTTCGAATTTCACTCGCTTAACCCTTCGCCGCCCAAATCTAATTTGCATAGCTAAAGCAATTAGAAATACCATCCAGCTGAGCAAGCAAAAAGTTGCGATAAACTTTTCCACTCGCGGATGCAATCGACGAGTTTTCCCCGGATGCAGTTGGTTTGTTTTAAACGAATCCTCGGGACTTCTGTGCATATTTAAGCAGCTGCAAAGTAGACAACTTTCGTTTTAAAACTGTCAACGCAGTTTACGCCCACGATCCGGGATAAAAAGGAAAAAAAGGAAAATCGAGGAAAAAGAACGTAACAGAATCGTAATAAAATAAATTGTTTCAATGCACGGCAAAGTAATCCGCTTTTCGGTAGCCCCATTCCTTGCGGTTTAAGATTTATGCACTGCTAAGACCCCGATTTCCACTCTGTTTTCTTTATTTCGCTGATTTTTCTTTTCTCTTTATTTTTTCCCTGCCCGGATTTAGGGGAAGGAAAGTGAAAGGGGTAAGTTTGGGGGGTAACCCCATAAATTAGCCGGGCGGAATTCGGCTATCCCGCCGCTCCGTGGCACTTAAATACAGTTAATCCCCGCATTGCTGGCAAACAAAGTTTGGCAATTTGGCCATCTTATTTTCGTTTCCCTTTCTTCGGATGTGAAGCTGGGAAATTTTCAATTAAAGTGTTGAAAAATTTAAAGTCTCTGCGGATTACAGGGCGCGCGCGTTGAACACATGACAAATTAGCTTTCTAATGAGCCGAGACATAAATCCCGACATGCCACGCCCCCTCTGCCCGCAAGGAACCCCCGCCCACCGTGTTGACACGTGTACTTTGGCTGGCTGCCCGACATTGGCACAACAGGAGAACCCGTCGAGGCATTAGGACTTCATTACAGGAACACGATGCCAAGTCCTTGGATGAGTGGGTGTGTCGATGGGGGTGGAGATGGAGGTGGGTGGCATCCTTTATTGAAATTAACTGTTAATACAAACGCGGCGAAACGTTTGACTCGACAGCAAACGGCATTGGTGAATTCATGGGGGAGGGAGTCCAATTAGTACTGCATTTCGAGCTGCTTATAGCATTGAGCACACTGATTGGACTTACAGTTCCCCTTTGATTTAGGCTTTCACAGGGTAACTATGGATTTGAGCCGCCAGTCGGCAGTTATATAACAAGCACCGCTACCAACCGACTTCAGACTTAATTCCATTCAAGATACAATTCAAAGCATTATAACTCAAAATATAAATTGTAATAAATATTTGTTCCTATCCCTTTCTTATGGAAAATCGCTCTAAAAATCAAAAATGGGTATATTACCCATTTATAATAAATCTTTTCCAACTTTAGATAGCATTTATAATAATGTTAGACCGCAGTAAAAAGCAACGAGTACCGACGTTTTAATTGGCACAGCTTTAGGAAAGGCTTAAATGCTTTTTCATCACGCAGATGATTGCGTTATTAAAAACTAACAACTAGCTTCTTCAAGCTAACAATTTAATATTGCCAATGGCTGTTCCTTTCACATAGTGCAAAGGCTTTAAAGGAAATTTTCCGATTCCTAATAAAGTTTTTAGTTTATCGATGATGATTTAGTAATCGATGCTTTAATGTTGTATTTTTAATATTTTTCCTAATGCAATTCCTGTGTTCTATCTGCTGATACTCCACATTTTCTATTTATAAACATTCCAGTGAACCTCCTTCCCCTCATCCCGTAAAATCTCCAGCACCCACTAAACCTTTACGTCTAAGGCCAGCAAATACATTCGAAGCCACTCATATTTATTTACGCTCAGCCGAAATCTCCGAAGCATCTGTTATAAATAATAAAGGAAGATGTCCGTATATGTACATTTAAATGCTCATAAATTTGGACGCGGCTTTGCGTCTGGGTTATTAAACTGTAGTAAAAGGGCAGCTCAGCCACTTGGCAGTGATTTCTCTCCTGCACAGCCTACTGCCTACTGCCTACTTTCCGGGGACTCGCCACTCGAAGTCAGAGTCGAAGCTCATGACTGGCAGTAAAAGGCCTGGCATTCAGACCATTATTAGCATAATAAAAATACAAGCACACATACATGATGGGCCTGGGAGCCAGGAGGGGATTGTGCTTGGGATTGGGTATTCTGATGGCGATTGGGAAGGGGGCTAAATTGCTAGCTGGCCGGAGTCAAAAGGCAAACTGGCCTGCTCTGCCCCGGCCTGGACAATATAATTTTATGGTCACATTTTTATTGTGCCAAAGAGTCGTCTTAGGCAACATCATTGCCTTCATCGTCATCGTCATCTTCATGGCCATCACCATCATCGCCGTCAGTTGGCCGGGGCGTTGAAAGCCTTGCCGGCATAAAATTTAAATGTTATGGCCCCTGTGTTCCTCTCCGTACACGTGTATCCATAAATGCAATAACAAATTTTTCGAGGGGCGGCATGCAGATGGACTGGTCACCCCCTGAACTCCGACTCTTTGCATCCGGGCCGCAAATTGCACATGCTCCACCTGGGTTACAGGTGCCGACCGGTGGCGATGGCGGTCGCCTGTCTGCGTATGTTTTAATTAAATATTCCATTTTCCTAAACCAGAAAACCAGAATTGCGCGCAGTTAGTTTCCAGTTACCCGTTTGCCCACCTTGCACCCACTTCAGTGCATAAATTCTGGACAGTTCAGTGGTCAGCACATGTTTGCATTAGGGATTAGGGCGCCACTGGGGACTAATTCCACTTTCCCAGCCCCATTACGCGTCGAACATCCAACTTAAAGCTTTAAATTTCTCAAGTTCCAGTTAGTTTCAATTAGCCGTAAAATAACATTTTGTGCGGTCAGCGGAATATGTAAATGTAAATACAATTTAATGGTCGGCAAGCCAATAATGAGCCGCAGAACATTTCACAGCTGAATAAATAATGACCGCATTAATTGGCATTTATTTAATGTAATCCCTTAATTGCTCATACGCCATGTTGCCGAAAAATATTCAAAAGCGAGCAAAAATAAATATAAAATCACATATATGTCAGTGCATTTAAGCGTAAAGCTTGGTCTATGGTAAATTAATTTTGTAAATATTTTTGCATACATTGTTGGCCTGCATTTGGCAGGAAATCTATTGAGTTTCATTGTAATCTGTGGTAACCGAAAATAAATTTGCCGAGAAAACTCTGCAATTTAATTATGCATTTTACATATTCTTTTGATAGCTGTCAGGCTTGCACAATTTAATGATAACAATTTACTTGCCCAAACACAATTAATGAAAAACAAATCCTATTACCTTACAAAGTCATTAAAATTCAATAAAATCAAACATAAATTATGCAGAATTCCAATTTCATAAAACTGCTCCAACGTGGCCACATAATTCACGACGGCAACCACAACGAAGTAGCAGGGAAATGCGTTTTAATGAAAAATGTCAAAAGGAAAACCCGAAAAGAAAAGTTTTACAACCCACCCCGCTGCCAGCGGAAGCGGAAGTGATGCCAATGGGCAAACGGGCACAAGCTCGGGCAGGAAAATGGTGTGCGCCGGGAAAAAATGAACAAGGCGCCGACACATAATAATAATGCCATCATCATCGAGGAGCCAAGGATGGAAAAGCGATGGAAATCGGAGGGGGGAATACCTATTGACAATCGACAATGGGGGAAATTGGTAAAGCCGGGAGCAACAAATGATGGAAGATGTTCTAAATGAACAACAAGCCGGAGTCGCATGCAAATACGGAGCGGGAAAATAAATTAGATCCGGGCAGGAGACACAGGACAATGCCGCGGGCACGCGCAGGATTACAGCTCGTCCTTTTTTGTGAAGGACTCTCCATAACAACATCCTTTGTATTGGCACAACAATGATTCGTTGGATTCTCGGAGGGTCGCTCTAAGGTCAAATGTCAATAAGTTAAGTGGGCACCCAGAGCTGCGAAACTTTTGCGCAATAAATATGATTAAAACATATTTCCCGAGCCACATCGGGTGATAAATGCGCCAAACTTTTTCCTCGGCGGTATCTCCGGATCCAGCTTAAAGCTCTACGGGCGGAAGCAGATGCTGATATAAATCCAATTTAGTAGATCCCATAAAATGTAGGAGTAATGCCGCAGTCACACCCCTGCTCCCAGCCAATCCCCCAACTATTTGCATGATAAAAATCTTTCATCAAGCGCCAGCAGAAACAATCTCAGTCCCAGCTCAGCTCAGACTTCAGACTCAACTTCTTCTGCATAATTCGACGATTGCCAGCGGAGCTTGGGAAGTGGGGAAGGGGGGTCCTACGCCCCTGGCCTTTTGTGTGGTAAACACCTAAAGTAGTAAACTGGGATTTAAGCATCCTACCCATCCACCCACACACACGCACACTCACCTACGTGTCCATAAAAATTTTACGTTCCCGGCATCGGCAAGGACAAAAAACTTTTGCCACTCAGGAGCAGAAAACAGGAGCTCCAGGATTGGGTGTTGGTTGAACGGAAACGGCGTCCTTATGCAGGATATTCCTTTTATTGCCGTGCGAGCGGCACGGGAAATTGGGTAGCCCGAATACATACATAAATTCAGCCTTATGTGCTCCTGCCAGGATGCCGGATTCAAGGACTCCGGACTCAGGACCTCGAACGCCCAATAGGGACATTATGTCGTGCGCCGGAATCTATAGAATATGTAAAACGCTTCTCGCAAAAAAGATTAAAAAATTTTGCAATTTTAATATCCGTCCAAGGAGGAAGAAGGATCTGAGCACAATTTCCAGACAAAGTCGCTGGGCAAACAAACAAAAATTTCAAAAGTTCTTTTTAAACAAAAGCTGGGGCAAAAGGATATATACAATCGGTGGATGGTGGGGAGAAGCTATACATTGTTTGTTTATCTATGCATGCCCCGTAATTGTTTTGCCCGAAAGTTTTATAAGCCTCAGCTGCAATGCAAATATGAAAGGGGGAAAAACTACTTTCGGCCAACTGTTTTAAATTAGACGGAAAAGTGGCCGGCCAAGAAAACGGGTTGAGCATAAAATGATTGGTAACTTTGAACTGATTCAGAGTTGCCTCTCTAAAATTAAAGCAAAAGTCCCCTCAAGGTTTTTCTTTTTGTACCTAAGTGACCCCCAAAAATTTGTGTTTGAACTTCGCTTCCGTTCAATGAATCAACTTTTTCTGCCCCGAAAAACTTTTCCTTTTTAACTGCAGGATTTCCATTTCTTTCAAGGTTTTCTGACCATTATACGGGACGCCCGGTTGTCCTGCCGGCAAAGAGGCTTAGGGCCATGAATTCCATCGTCCACAATGCTCCTTATTAGGCAGCCCGCGTTCACCTTGGGAAACTTCCGCCCTGTCAGCCAAGAAGGTTGCCTAGCATCCAAAAAATCCAGGAAGAGGTTGAGGTGGTAGAGTGTCACGACTACAGGATACCTGGTATTCACAATTCATAAACTTAAAAGAGCGGTTGTGATTTGTAGTATGGTCTAGATCTAGTAGTTAAAAAAGTTCTTTAAAATATTATATTATTTTCACTAAGCAAAATATATGCATTCCCCCAAGCGAGCATACCCTTGTTCATTATGACTACTGGGTATGGGAATGGGGAACCGCACAAAGGACTCCCCAGGCCGTTTCCATGGACCGGCATTTAAGATAAATGATCGCCTGCCAACAATGCACAAAGAGTCACAAAAAGTTTGGTCACGTTTGTGCTATTTGGCGGCCAAGGCATATGCTGGAAGTCCTCGGATTCTGGGATTCGGCAACCCAGGAACTCGGGGATCCTGGGGGTGGCTGTCTAGCTTGCATCCACCTTGGCGCAATTTTAATATGTTTATGTGGCGGGGGTGGCCAGGGGTTTAAAATTCAAGACACACGCTGCAGCTTAAACGTTTTAGAAATCTATTTTTCAAAGAAACACATGACAGGCGGGCAGGCGGGGCAGGCAGAGCCGGATGGCATGTGTGCGTGCGAATTGCATTTAATTGAATCGTCTGAGCAGCAGGTGAAAGTATTCTTAAGTATTTTCGTGCAGCAGGAAAAAGGCGGGTGATTCGAAGAGGAGGAAGAGCAGGGACGTCTCCCAGTTGATCCTACGGTGAGTGCTTGAAGGAATTCCTCTAAGCTAAGCATCAACGGAATAATGAATCGATCGATACAGCTTGATAAAGAACTATGGCTTTCAGTATCCCAGCCTCTTTATTATATGACCTAAAAGTACTCAACCTCTTAGAAAACATAACATAAACATTAATGACCATTTGTTATAACATTTAAAGATATTTAAAGTCTTCAATTAAAAGGTACAGTAAAGAGGCATTACATTTTGAAAAGCTATACCTCCAAATTGATATACAAATTAAAGAACCGATTAATCATACATTTTTCAACTGATTAAACATAGTTTTAATTATTTCTTTACGAAAAGCCACCAACAAATTTAAATTATAGAATGAGCGAGAGAAATGTGGCTATTGCAGCTATTTGCACATTATAAAACAAGAGAGAACGCTATAGTCGGGTTGGTGTCCCGACTATCTAATACCCGTCACTCAGCTAAAGGGAGTGCGAACGCTGTACTCGGGTTGGTGTCCCGACTATCTATTGGGGCTAAAGGGAGTGCGAGGGAGATAGATATATAAACAATTTTGATTGCGTATAACTTTTTAATGAATGGTCCGATTTGAAAAATGTCTTCTACATTTCGATAGGTATTAATAAACACTATAAAATGGCGTTTATATATTTTTTAAATCTTAAAAGATGTGGCCTCCAGACACATTTGAAAATCGTTTATGGCGATTGTGGGCGTTAGGGGGGCGTGGCACCTCGATGAAACAAACTTGCGCTGCGTAGGAAGCCCAAGAATATGTGTGTGAAATCTCAACCTTCTAGCTTTTATAGTTTCCGAGATCTCAGCGTTCATACAGACAGACAGACGGACAGACGGACAGACGGACAGACAGACAGACAGACAGACAGACAGACGGACAGACAGACGGACAGACGGACATGGCTAGATCGACTCGGCTAGTGATCCTGATCAAGAATATATATACTTTATGGGGTCGGAAACGCTTCCTTCTCCCTGTTACATACTTTTGCACGAATACAATATACCCTTTTACTCTACGAGTAACGGGTATAATTAATATTTAAATGAAGATAGTTCAATTTTCATTTTGCTTTTTAAGTAAACCCACAGAATTATAAGCACAGAATTTAACCTAGCCGTCTGAAATAACTGCTTCCTAATTTAAAGTCAAATTCTACTTGCTTCGTCGCTAGTAGATCGCCTCCTGCATTTAAACCACCCCACAGGGTGGAAAAAATAAATTTAGTTTAAATTTCAGTTTGGTGCAACCCCTTGGCACTGCTTCCCGTTTCCGAATCTGCCACTTGCCGCTGCCGTAAATCGGTGCCACATATGGCAACTTTACAAGTGGCTCGCGTCGCCGTCTGCGCGCACAATTCAAATAGAAATCAAAGTGGGCGTTCATGAGTTAAACACTCGAGGAGGCACGAGGCAGAAGGACCAAAGGCAGGAGCCAGCGGAGTGACAAAGTCGCTGCTGCAAACTCAAACCCAACGAACCCAACTCGACTGAAGGCGGGCACTTGTGGTTTACGACCTGGCTGGCTGGCAGGAAGAGAAGAAAGCGCGAAGGACGAAGGATCCTGGTGGCGGGAATAAAATCACATACGGATCCCAGGACGAAATGGTGAATGGCCAGGGGAATGGGAATGCCATTTCTTTCCTGCCTCGAATGCTGTTGGGTAAATTTATTATTCTCGTCTAGATGAGTTCATTATGCGAACAGCAGTTGCCAGTCGGGGGCGCTGCCTTTGAATGCCGAATGCGAAAACAATTTAATTTTATTGTTTTCCACATAAATTCGCTCCGAATTATGCATTGTGTAAAAAAACATCATATGAAATCTGAGTGGCACCCGCATCGCATCGCACACACATCGCATGCGATGGCAGAGATTGTTGGCCATATAATTGAGTCACGTTTGCCCAGGGATTAGGTTTGTTGTCTGCTCCGCTCGGGTCCCAAAAATATTCAGATTTATGCCGCGAATGGAAACTTATTGGGAATTGGCGTCGTGTGATTTATGGAAGCGACAAGCGCACATGCATAGTAAAGTTTTCATTGCGATTGGATTTGACTGGAAAGCGGAAAAGCCACGTTCACATCGCAGTTGCAGGAGAGAATCTGATGGATTTACTGGGATTCAAGACGGTACTGATTGTTTAAGGGAATTTTCACAGGTGTGACATTTTATATAAATAAATTAATCTTTTTTAGAAAGAGAATTTCTTTATTTCTAAGGACTGTTCCTTAATCCAAGCAGGAAAAATAATAAATTAAAATTTGAATACAACCCCTGGAATCATAAATTAGAATTCAACTTTAATACACATCTCATTTACCACATTTCAACTAAAGCTCCCATTAGGACCACAAATAAACCCATTTCTGGGATGATATAACAGCAGAAGGAGTCGTATGCATGGCTACGTGATTATAATGCCAATAACCCCCGACAGCCCCAGATCCACAAAGAATGTGGGACACACGGGGCGGCTGTTTCCAGGGGTGAGGGGGCGGTTGGGATATGGAAAGCGATGGAGAAGGGAGAAGAAGCAGCTAGAAAAATCAAAATTCGTGTTGGCATGCAAGTTCAATGGCTGATGGCACTCCACATCCTCCGAGGGGCAAACAGAGCGAACGAAATTAAATTTATCTGTATCAGTTCCAGAGCCCCAAGGATCAGACGAGGGGGGACTCCTGGAACAGCTGCAGCAGCAGGAGCTGCTGAACACATGTTCGGACAAATTCATCTGGCATGTCACTATGCGCAACGGTATGCAGAAACATCCCAGAGGGTGGAACTTCCATACATTGCTATATGGATAAGCCCAGACTTGACTTTGGCATCCTAGTTTTTGGGCCCCGGCTGCAGATTGCACGTGACAGGACTCGACGAAAAGTGAAACTTGGCAAATATTTTGTTGAAACACCCGAGTCTTCATCCCCCCAAAAGCCCACTTGCTCCAAGTTCCCCTTCTTCGGAGTGGCAAGTGTCATTAATCAAATGCCGCCCAATAATTTCCAACCCTTTCTGCGGCAGTTTTGAAATATGAACTTTTCGCTTGTGATGAATGCCGGCAGTCATTAATAAATTAGGGGTTAAAATGCCATAACAACGGATGCGAAAGGCTGCCAAAACAGCCGCTGAAAAGTTGTTTATTTAATTGAAACCGAAACGAGGGGGCTAACGGATTCGTTAAACTCAATTAAATTGGGAGCAAGTTGAAGCGGAGGGACGGAAAATCAGTTAAACTTTGATTTAACGATCCAAACACTCGCTGTCATCCCCATATCACATTAAACGTAAATTAAAATAAATTAAAATTGGTGTGTTTACTTTAAGGAAAACTAATTTGATATCCGGTAAAGAAAATAAAAGCTTTTTACTTTTCTGTCATCCTGATTGACTTTACTACGATTATATTCCCCATTAAACACACATTTCCCAGTTAAATAGTTAAATAAATAAAATCCCGAGTTTCGACGCCATGTGCACATGGAAAATAGGCGATTGTCGGGCGGCGGGTCTGTTGAAATTAAATTTGGAGGATGAAAGTGACCTCCTGACCAGTGGTAAAGATCCCAGCGGCTTGGAGGAGGCCACCGACCTGGACGCCGCCTACGAGGAGCTGGAGGAGATGAAGCAGCGTCTGATCCAACTGCGTTCCCAGATCTTGAACCCCAAGACGGAAAGCTGTCAGGATCAGAAAGTCCAAGAGAACTTTTCGCCCCAGAGGCAGCAGCTTTTGGAACTGCGTCGCCAGAAGTGCCAACTATTTTGCCGACTACAAGGAGTCAAAAATCACCTGAAGGATACGCAAAAAGAGCTAGAGGAGCTCGAGGGCTGGCGCTGTCTGCTCCAATCCCGCATTAAGAAGATGAACCGCCAACTTTCGCAGTTCCAGGAGCTCCGACCACGAGTCATCGGCCACTTTGGTCTGTGCATCGAGCGTTGGGAGCACCATAAGACCCACAAAATGGACTGCTCAACCTTCCGGAGGGAAATGGAGAACCACGTCAACCACGCGGACAACACGCGCAAGAGCTTGGTGTCCATGAAGTGCCACCAACGGAACAGGCGGCAGATCCGCGTGGAGCTGACCATGCTGCGCATCCTACTCCACAATCTCTTCGAGGCGATGGTCAGCGATTTTCAGTTGTTCTGCCGCCAGCTGAGCATCAAGTGAGTGATAACCAGTATATCTATAAATATAAAACTATAGCCCTGATTCCGTTTCAGCTTTACCCGTGAGCCCGTCGACATTACCTCCCAAAGTATTCCGCAAACTCCGACCGACTCGGTTTCTTCTTTCGAGGCGGAAACACGCGAATAAATTGCTTTTCCCTTCAACCAATTATTGCCTTAATTTACATTTTATTTTCGCGGGCCCTCTGTTTGTAATGGCCCGGGAAATGTCGCCCAATTAGGGTTATTGGGGTCCGGGTCCAACGGCCCCTTTGTGGCCAATAATAATTACACAATTTCAACTCGCGGCCATCATTAAAGCCAGGCTATCATGGACTTTCCGGTTGCCTAATCCGACTTTCGACGTCAGCTCGAATGTGCTCGCTTTCCCACCAGGATAAGATGGCTAAATACGAAACGGCATCAGATAAAAACAAAAGCAGATTTGTCTTTCCCCATCCGCTGAGGAAAACGAGAAAATCCGCACCACACACACTGAAAGCTAAGCTGACTGCCTCGGGCTGAAGGCCAGCAGCCAAGGCTGAAATCCTTATCCTGCTCCAGCTCCAGCTTCGGTTCCAGCCAAAGCTGCTCTTCCTATTCCAGCTCCATCTCTATCATCATTCCCCATATCCTTTTTGGAGGTTTTCGAAATGCGTAAAAACTCAATTGCTGCGCATTTGACGAGGAGGTCGGCGGTGGGGATTCGCAGTTCGGATCGACATGGGTCCCGGGTTGAGTGAGATGCTAGATAACGCTGGCATAGAATGGCTGAGGGGGTAGGGGAAACGGGAATGTGAAAACGAATTTATGGGAGTCATGTGCTAATGCCAATGCCAAATTGCAAGGTTACAAGCGGTTAGAGGCTGGGGGCTATCGGTAAGTTTACGACGAACATTTTGTACTCTAATAAATAGGGGATATTTTTAATGGGTTATACGAAAGAGAATCTGAAAGAAAGATGAAGGTACGTTACAAGTTCATAGATTATTAAACAAATTATAAGGAATACCACAAGAGTCTTTTAAAATATTTCGATTCCTTTGGAAGTCAAAGGGGTTTTTTTAAGATGTATATTTAAAGAAGGTGGTATACGAAAATTACTAGCTTAACGTGGATACCTTTAATTTACACTATGCGAGGTGCTAAAAAAAATCCAATTCATATTTTATAATACGGCACTCAACCTTTATTTAATGATTAATTTAATGAGTTTTATATATTTTATTTTTCAATAATGCATGCAATAAATGGAATGTTTTACTACCCGTAATAAATTTAATAAATTTAATTTAATAAATTTTACTCAAAAATAAAGTAATAAATCCATAATAAATACCCATCCTTTTTTCTCCTTCTCATTTCACCTATAGGTATACCCAATCGAGTAGGGTACGCAAACAGAGATGGAAACATGTAGATACACAAATACAGACACCGGCACAGGACCCGGACATCGGACTGCTGGCTGCTACAAGGCTGAAACACAGGAAACGCATTAGATACGATACCTCTGCCCGATTCGGAGTTGTAGTTGGTGGGATTCCCCCCAAAACCCCAAGTATGGAGCTCTGGAGCTGGGATGGCGCGATAAAAATCTGCGTAAAATGATGCGGCAATTTGATGAGCAACTAAGTTCGGGCAATTAGTTTGGTAAACGCTTGTCCAGCCAAGCTGTTGCTCGGAGGTGGGACAGAGATACGGAACTATTTGCCGGCCATTCGGTGCTAATGGGCTTAGAAGGGCCCGAAAAGTTTGCCGAGTGATTTATTTATTGGGGGAATGGCTGTCCGCAGGGAAGATACAGATACAGATAGCGATTCTCGCTCGGATTGATTAGCAATTTTCCCCGCAATTTCCACACAATTCCCATTCACATGACCCCTGGCACCGGAATGACATTCGCTTCGTAACGGAACCATGGATACTTAACAATCGCCAGCGGTTCGGTTTGGTTTCGTGCTCTTGCTGCTCCACTGAACTCTTTGACAAGCCTCAGTTGCCTCAGTTGAGAACAAAAAGAAATAACGCTCGCCGACTTGCTAATAAGCCGATTCCCGGCAAAAAAATAAGGAAAGGAGCTACAGAACAGTTGCCCCTGGGCTCCCCAGCAATTTCCAAGATACATTTCGAGTGCCCAAGTTTGCTCTGCTCTTCGCAATGGGTGTATGTGTTTGTGCGAGTTAACCGCAAAGTACAAATAATTTCCATTTGGCCAAAGCGGCGGCATTTGCATATTTCTCCAGCCCAGCCTCACAAAAGGCAAACATGCCCGCCAGTATTTAAATAGCTGGCAGATACGTCTACTTATAAATACTTTTGTCGTCGCCACAAACGATACGTACGGCACAAGTTGTAGATAAATATGGCATAGATTACACAACTAGTTCTGCGTCGCAAGAAACTTTTTTCCGCTCGCCCCAGCATACATATGGATATCCGAGCATAAGTATCTCGAAGCATAAGTATCCCCGAGTATCTGGCAAATATAGCAGAGCGTTTATTTATGAATTCCGTTCTACCCCGAGTAGCGGTAGCTTGAAGGCGCCATTCTCACCGAGAAGCTTTCGAGGGCGCCGTGGCTTAGTTGGTTAAAGCGCCTGTCTAGTAAACAGGAGATCGTGAGTTCGAATCTCGCCGGGGCCTAACCCTTGTGAATTTCAGTTCTAGGGTGTTTCTTTTTTTTTCCGTATCACGGTAACCGTCCTGTTAGCCCCATTTAACCCTCTGTTGCCTGACTGTGCCCCCCAGTAACTGCTATTTTCTTTGCTCTTAACGGCTGTTTATGGTTCCGCCTGCCAGCTGACGCCTTGAGAGCCATTAAAGTGTTCCAATTGCGGCAATAATTGTTTCAATAATCATTATAATATTGGCACGGTAATTTACCATCCCCATTGCTAAGGGAAGAGCTTTTATAAAAAGCTCCTCTTGAATACGTAAAGCGTCTACAAATTAACATTAAGTAGTAGATTGAACGATGATAACAAATATTTAAAATTGCCACTAATGATGACACTTTTTAAAAACCCTGATTATATATTTTTAAAAAATTTCAAAATTTCAAATTACATGGTTCTTGTCCATTCTTAGCTTCTCGGCAAGCTTTTAGCACAAAAACTACGGCAGTATAACACTTTTAGTACACTTATTTCCTTACCGTTACGTAGAACTTCCGTATCTGAAAGCTGCTCCGTAAGGCGTGTCCGTAGACTACATTATCTCAAGAACCCGTTTGTATCATATCTCTCATTCAATATCTTAGAGTGAAAACAACTGAACAAATGTCACTTCCAAAAGTTAATTTTAACCAAAAAAAATTCTTAACGGAGTGCGGACTTTTGCCCAAGTTGGGTAGTTTAACGCCCGCTGTCACAACGGCGCCGTGGCTTAGTTGGTTAAAGCGCCTGTCTAGTAAACAGGAGATCGTGAGTTCGAATCTCGCCGGGGCCTACAGTCGAGGACAGTGAGTTGTCCACTTTTTTTTTTCCCCAATGTTTTTATTTATTTTTCTATAACCTAATAAGTATTTCTGGGTCAACACTTAACTAGACCTAACAACAGTAATTAACAAGCAACGGGAGGAAGTACACAGCTCCCATCTAGTTCGCACCTAATCCTTGTAAACCAGGTACAACACCACGACCATGAAGTACGTGGGCCGCTCGAAGACCAGCTGGGTGAAGTTGTCCCGCTTCTCGTCCATCAGGTGGCACATCCGCTGGTGGACGCCCTGGTTCTGCTTCTCCACAATCGACAGCAGGCAGACGATGCGGTGGCTGCGGATTCAAGGGGGTTATTCTTTGAGGCTAAGTGATTAGGTATCGGAGGAGGGAGGGGGTAACCACTTACCGCCTGTGGTTCAGCTTCTTGACCCGGTCGCGTATCTCGGCCGCCAGACCTTCGGCCAGCTGGAGAGCCCGCCATGAGTCGTAATTGCGGCTGAAGCGATCCCACAGCAGCCGCTCCTCGATGCAATCTTCGATGATCTTCTGGGCACGTTCCATATTAAAGTTGGTGTGGAAGAACTGCCAGTCGTTCTTGGGCTTCTCCTTCCGCGGCTCCCCTCCGCCCTCCCCGCCGACGGTTGCCTCGCCTTCCGGATTTTGGGCCGCTCGCCGCCTGCTTAACATCGACTCCGAGAGCAGGGCATTCATGCGGTTGGTGGTGCGGACCGATGCGGTTATCCTGCGGATGGTAATCAACGAAATTGATTAGACCTCCTGAACGATCCATTTTTCGATGGATTTAGTTATCGCGAGACTTACACCCAGAGAAATAGAGGACTTGAAAGAAGAGGTTTGACCAAACTAACTAACTGGACACCATTAACTTAACTTATTTTGTCTCTCATAGACCATTGACGGAGAATTTCTACTCAAGTATTCCCAGCCACTGAAAGGATTCATTGCAATGGGGGATACAGCATTTTTGGTTGCATACTTTTTGAATACCACGTTATCTTTCAATTTGAACCCGAGGGGAATAGGACTAATCCTTGCAGAAAACAACAAACTTAATTTTGAAAAGTTGATCTAATATTTCAAAGGAACTGAAATAATTTTTCAAATATAAGCTAACCTAAAAAATGCTCAAAATAAAATAATTAAAGGTTGGCAAATTATCTCTTTGTATATTTTATTATTTTAAACTTTTTTTCGCACTCTTATTATTTCACATCATAGGCACTCTCATTTTCAGTGGCTCTCGCGACACCAGGAACTCTGTTTTTGGCCGGTCAATTCGTACCGCGTTTTCATGGTAGTCCAGGTGGTCATGGTGCTCCTTCTATAACCGATGGGCTGTCGATTCTCAGAGCTGCCTCTGCCAGCCGGCAGCGGAAAACAAACACCGAGCGCTGCTATCTGCACACTGACAGGAGCGAAAGGAGCGGCATGCCGACACGAGTCCTGGCCGTCAGCAAGGCCTTTGGCCCCACGGAGTGACGGGGTATCCACACATCGTCAAAAGTTCTTTGAAGCTTTGTTGGTTTAGGGCCGCTCTTCAACCTGCGGAGAGATGCCTAGGGATGGCAGGATTTGCTATGGTTTCCCCAGGAGAACAGTGCAATAGCCTCACGATGCCATCGCCGACTTTGAGGCTTTGAGCCTTCGGCCTGCCGGCTTGCGTGCCGCTTATCATAAATCCACTGGCGGGGCGGCGCTCCAATTGCAATCGGCCGGATGGCGGCGGAGACGTGGGTGTCATCGCCACCAGCCACTCGGCAGGATATATACTGGGTTTCCAGCCGTACGAAAAGTGTTGCCATATGGGGAATTACTGGGGGCCTCGACGGCACGCGATTGCCTCCGAAGTTGATGACTTCCCTCTGATGTTCTTGGCTTCTCTGCCCTGCGACACCTGGGCGCGGTCTTCGCGGCGAGGTTAGTGTCTTTCTTCGTCTTGGGCGCGAACTTTCAAGCACTTTGATTACTTTTTATCGCAAAAGTTTCCCGCTCGCCGGCAGCGTATGCAAACTTCGCGTTGGCGCTCCAAAATCTAATCTATCGGCATGCATCGGCAGCCGTATATATATGAAGTTATTAAATTGAAATAACTGTCAAGTCACGTGCATGAAGCGCGGAGTTGACGACTCCTCATCGCTTCCAAATGGGCGATACAAGTGGCCGGGAAATAAAGAGGAATTGAGCATTCGACGGCGGACCATTTGATTTGGGGTAGGGCATGATAGTCGGCATTACTGCCAAAACAACAGCTCGAACGGCAGAGGGCACGAGAATAGGAACAGTTGGTGCAGTAAGGGGTCTGAAATGGTTGGATTACTTTGGGGTTTCTTGGTATTTCGTCCTGCCTTCGATTTAGCTGTTCAAATTTTAAAAAGTTTTTGATTTATTGCCCAACTGATTTAAATGTTTACCCTACACTTAAAGGCAAAAATCCAAAAGCAATATTGGTTGCAAACTAGAATAGATGAATTAACATAGAAGGAATAATTACAACAGTAAAGCTTATCAAAATTGTACAGAATGACATATTCAAGGTGACTAAATCTTAAAGAAAAATAATTTTATGTAAACAAAGACATAAATTTATATATATAAGTATTTCCAATTGGAATTGATACTTCTAGTTTTACATACTTGATTTTGTTAGAAATTAATTTGAGTTACTTTATATTAAAAGGAAGGAACTATGAAAACCATTGTCTTAAAAAGAATTTAAATTCACGACGATTGTCACAGAGTTCATGATGACTTTCTTTTTCAGTGTAGTTAGGATGAAGTTCGCATTCATAAAAGCTTAAGTAAAATCTATTATTTATGGTACTTTTATAATAAATCTAATAGACATAGAGGTCTTCAGGTTTTTTTTTAAATTCTCGTGTGATAAAGCTGTGAAAAGCTCTTAACCCCTTAACTCTTCTCCAGCCTTGAAGACTGTAGAAATATCTGCATTACGCGGAGGAATAAATGGAAATATATTTATAGGCTCAGAACTCCAATCTCTTAATCTCTCTTTCACAATTCCAATGCGAAACCTAAATAATGTACAAAATAATCAAATAAATACTTGAAATTAAGATTAACTGCAGATTAATACGAAAATGTCATTCATAAGGATATCTCGTGAATTATATTATTTATCTGCCCGATGCACACAAATCCATTTTGGATTAGCCCCTGATTTTTCCAGCACGCATTCCTCTAACCGCCGAAACGAGAACGCAGCACGAATCCCGCACCAGAAACCAGGTTACCAATATCAAACTTTTCCCGACCAAAATGCCAAATGGATGAGGGATTCGGAACGGAACAGGGACAAATTTATGGGTTTACGTGTGCGTGGGTGAAAATTAAACAACAGCTAAACAAATTAAGCAATTTGTACCGCCCTGCTCTCCACAATTGGGCGGAAATCGACGGGGGGAGTGGCAGTTCGGAGCGGGCTCAAACTCATTAGCACCTGAGTGCACGCGACCCGTGAAAATTTGCATAGAACTCACGCTTGCATGCGACTCATGGCAGCTATGCTTCTCACTTCGCCCGAGTGTTACGTTAGTCAGCCAACCGAAGGGGATAAATATTTTTGGGCTAAGCAAAACTGCACGAATGAAACTCACAAATGAAACTGGCTGAAGTCTCCGGCTCCGGGAGCTCGGAAGCATAAAAGCGCAAAGCTGCGGACCGGAGAAAGGAGAAAGGTGAAAGGGTTGAGCTGAGTGCGCCAACAAGGTGTACGCTTTGATGGTGATTGGCTCACGACCCAAAAGGGAGGTCGAAATGGCGGAGGGAGGTCTTCATGTCACTCGTTAGCTCCGCTCGGCTGCGATTTGATTTGAGTTAGCATGTCTAAGGACAACTCAGCGGCAATTTTCGGCTCGGGGAACCAGCAAATGTGTGCCAATGTATTCTAAATTGTGTTTATTTTGAGTAATTCGCCATCCAGCGAAGGCATATCTCGCCTGCACACACACATCGCCTGACTCCGGCAGACAGTTTGGCAATTAAAATTTTAGGTTGCCAACTGTCGACGCGCCGCATGCAAACCAAATAGTTTCTAAATACGTAGAAAGCGCGAAAAGAAGATAGACTGCAGGATACACAGCGGGAAAAAATGGAAAGTAGAATGGTTTAAAAGCAAACAGACCAGAGAGCAGCTCTATACTTGTAGATTTCTTCAACTAGCTCAGAAAAAAATTTAAATTAGAGAAGCAAAAGAAATTAAAATAATTGATATAAAATATCTATGTTGTAAATAACCTTTTAGACGTCGTGACGTCATGATTTATATAAAAAAATAAAATATTTTTATTTAGTACGTCCTGAGAATACTGAGTTTTACTATCTGAAATCCGCGCTCGAAAAGAACTTGATTGTTTTTAGATATTAAAAGATATTATTAACAAAAGGCCCTACTAAATATAGGTTTATTTTCATTTCCTATACATATAACAATAGTAATTTAATATTTTAAGTATCAAAAGAGTGGATCACAACATTCGATTAACAAGTATTTTGATGTTAACAAGATTCCCTAATATGCAGAGCGGCGCCTTTCGTTCTTCAAACTCACGCCCAAAATGGTGGTAAAAGTGAAGGCACCGATCTGAAATATAATCAATTAGATGAAACAAATATATGACAAAAATAATGATTTAATTTAATCTCACCTCAATTACCATTAGCATCCAGCCAACCATCTTTGGACCCTTCAGAACATCCTCGTGTTGGGACTCCAATTTAGATAGACAGCCGTCTTTATGAGGAGCATCATCTGTATCATAACAGCTACTAGGAACGGGTAAATGGGCGTCACCGTAATCCTTTAACTTGTAAATGCCACAGCATTTCAACTGGAATAACAGACAAATTGGTTTTCATGAGGTAAGTTTTTTCTTTTGTTTAAACTTCAAAAATGGTAATTGTACGTATGCGTAATATGCATATTGTATATCATATAAACATATATGGAAAACTTGTTTTAATGTATTTTTTAGATCAAAATCACTAGAAGTCTTTAGAATTCGCCTGTTCAATTCTCATATTTAAAAGATTCGAAGATCTCGTAGTACTATGGTTCTGATCCAGGATCTACAACTGATCACTGATTTCAAACATCTTAAACATATTAATTAACTGCTCTTACTTTAGTTTGGTACTCAGCCATGGCATCGTTACTATTCGTCTGCTTTGCAAAGGCCTGCTGCAGTTTAGTAAGGGAAGCCTCTTCGAAATGCATGCGGAAAACGAACAGCAGTGCTATCGAGATGAGCAGCATAACCAGCATTGAAGTTGCGTACTGAAGTTTGGAAAACATTTAATTAATAAGTGGATGGTATCCTAAATAATGATTACTTACCGCCCAGGTAATGCAAATGTTTTCCCTGACGGCACCAAAACAGCCGAAGAACGATAACAAGAACACAATAGAACCCACGGCGATGTATAGAATGAGTATGAGTCGCTCATTTTCAGCAATTGTCTCAATTGCGATTACATTGATCACAATAGTTGCGATTCCCAGGACCTGAAAATCATTTCACAATACATTAGCCTTGTAACAAAAATAAATGGATGTGGTCATCTACATTCATCGATTATATTTACACATATTCACAAATCCCTATTCACATTAATCATTGCCACCAAATTCATTTGGGCAGATAACGTTCGACAACACAACTTTCATGAGTCACAAAGTAGGTTAGATTAAGTAAGTTAGAAGCCTTATTAACACCATACAACACAATATTTATTCATAAGTTAGACAAAAAAGTCTATAACATAATATGAATATGACCTAACAGATTATGAGTAATTCATAATTTGGTATGAATTTTTTATATTTTTATTTTCACTGTCAGTCGATATGCAAAGGTAAACATTTTTGTTTTTACACTATTGTTCCATTTTTCCATTTTTATTTCGGAATAAGCAGTTTTTCAGGAGACAAAACACTTTTATTTTTAATTAACAAATGTTCCAATTAACAAATACAGTCAGAGAGATAAAATGGGTAGACAAGATTACGAATATCTTCTCGGCAGCAGTTAAGCTTTGTGTCTAAGATTATCACCACTCACCGCACAAAGAAAATTGAACAGGAATGCCAGATATCTTATTATCAACGGTGACCAAGCCATGGCATATACGAAATTTCGGTAGACGCGTGCTCTATTTTTCCGAAAGTTACTAGCTTTTATTCCGATGCTCACTCCTGGAAGGTTATTTCTGTACTAAATAGCAGAGCAAATACGATCGTCAATTGAGTCTCGTTTGCGTTGGCAATCAAGTGTGAGAATACACTGGAACAAATTATTTAATCATATGTTTAAGTTTTAAGTCAGCCGGTTATAAATAAACATTATAAGCTTTAACATTTATTTTTAAAAACGTTTAAGTCTAGAATTCCTTAAAGGGCGTTGTAGTGTTTTAGTATTTAATGTTTTTTTTTAATAGAGTTTTATGTGGTTAACAATGATCCAGTCATGATGCACGCCCTAATATTTTTTTTTATCTCCAACTAAAAGACGTTGCTCCCAACTGATTCACAATGAGTTCAAATCTGCTTCCCTCTCTTAGGAAAATGTCAATGAACATGAAAATGATAGACCAGCTGCCCCATATATCTGATAAGTTATAAAGTTCTCCCCTACTAAATTATCTTTATTGCCTTTTTAAGCGTTTGCTCTTTTTAGGGTGGACATTTTTGTTTGGCTGATAGTAATGTTATTTGTTAAACGCTAGAGAAATATAAGCTAATACTTGATTTTCGCTATGAATCAACTAAAACCACAAATATGCAGATTTGAATACCCCTGACTTGTATTCAAAGACTTTACTTACGCTACTTGCTAAAAAGGTCCAACTGAATCACTCTGCTAACCATACTCAGTGTTTCGGTGGGGTAAACAAATATCGAGCGAATTTCTATGCTCGAGTGCTTATCAAATACAATAATTAGGCAAGGTATAGGAGAGTCGGTCTCTCTCAATAGCTCAGAGCCCCAGCTGTTTGGGGAGAGCCTTATCAGGCCGATGGCCGGGCGCTTTTTGATAACTCTAAGCCTCACCAAACTAAGGCGTGTGGTGTTTGGTTTTGGGCGATGCCTTTCAGTTGATTTCCGATAGCGAGCGTGGGCAAAACTGACAACCTAGACCTAAAAACCGAAGCAAAATGAGCTGCGGCACCAAGACATTGAAGGTGTCCTCCTTCGTTTTGGACTTTCTGTGCTGTGTGAGTCGTTATCGCCAAATCCCCAACTGATAGTGCCCGTTTTTAATATAGACGTTCTCCTCTCGCTCTCAGGTTTTGGCGGCCCTGACCATAGCGGCCTGTTCCTATGCCCTGATCACTTTCAGCCACAGTATGGCCATCCGAGTGCCCGGCATTTTGGGCATAGTCCTGGGAGCCCTGGTCTTCCTCAGCACGATCTTCGGATGCATTGCCGCGTTGAGAGAGAATATCCGCATGACCTGGATCGTGAGTACTGCCCTCTATTCCAGTTGACCCTCGGGTGTTACAAACCCATTCTCTATCGCCCGAAAGTATGCCGTGGTCATGCTAGCCCTGATTTTCGGCCAGATCACTGTGATCTTCGCCCAACCCATAAACTTCGAGCTGCTGGCCAACGAGACGATATACGATGCTTGGCAGGGACAGCTTTATAATCAGAGCAGAATGCCTTATTATGAAATCAAGGTGAGTTTTACAAGGGCAGTGACTTAGGCCAAGAGATATTTACCGATTTTCTTGGATATACAAAGTCAAATTTACCAGTCGTAGAAACCTCCAAGTAAAAAAAAATCATTTTCTTTTCACGGGAATGGAATTAAAGAAACATTATATTATCAATAAGCTTTCTGAGTAATTTTATCGGAATTAATTTGGCAAACTTGCTATCTCTGTTTACGTAAATATTAACCTATTGTCGTTTAGTATCACTGCTGTGGGCAGACGGGGCCCTCAAACTATCCGGATAGTGGGCTGCGAGTTCCGCAGAGCTGCTACTTCAACCAGAATGCGACGGTGGCAACGGATCTCTATACCGTTGGTTGTGATCAGAAACTGGCGGCAGCCTTCATCAAGGGAACCCGCTGGGAAAGAATAAGTGACTGGTCCGTTGTGGGTGTGGAGGTAACTAAAATTAATTAACTTGCCATTAATAGAAATTTTGAAGCTTAAATTCCAACTTTTCATCAGACGCTCACCGTTATTATCGCCGGCCTTCTGGCTATAGCCTTACAGAATGTGGAGCGTCGTCGTCGTTATTGATAAGAGCTGGGTCCTTTGTGCATCTGCCAACAGTATTAAAAGCTGTACGAATATTTTTAGTAAAAGTGTTCCTAAATCTGTAAATATTGAAATTAATATCATTACTCCTGTGGCACTAATTCCTTAAAGCCCCATTTCAAATGTGAAAAACCTCATTATCAGCTTGCTTGCCTAACCCAATGCACATTCAAACAAGAAGTGGCCGTTGTACTGATGCTTTAAATAAAAATGAAATGGAGGATACCCAAATGAAGTCACATATACGAATATTATTAATACTGCAACCTAACAACAAAACATTATCTTTACAAATTTGTCTAAGTAGTTTTATTTCACTAGTAACTACTAAGAGTTTCAACAAGCAATGGGCGCGGAAGAGGGGACAGTCCAATTGGTTATAATTTAGTATATTCAAATCACCGAATATCGATATCAGAGCGCGCCGATAACTTAATTTTTCACCACAGTTATCGAGGAAATGAAAACAGTGCTGCCCAAACTTGTCTTTAAAGTAGCTAAAAAGCTAAAAGCGGTTTTTTTTAACTTCCTTTAATGCAATGCGTACAAAATTTTAATACAGTTCTTTTACGTCGGAAAAATAAATTAAAATGAAACCATTTTCTTTTAGGTTACATCAGAAATATAAACATTAGTAATATTTAGATGTATAAAAAGAATAGCTAGATGCGCAGCACTACACCGCTAGTTCCGCCCAACTCAACTGGTTCCGTGAATTGTTGTTAGAAATGCTGGTGAAAGCAGTAGAATGAAATGTTTTGGCCGTATTTGCACAATTGCTGTGTAAACGAGTGACCGCCGAACAAGCGCCATGTATTCATAAGCACCTGAAGTGGACCATCGAGTTGGAATTTAAAGCGGACCCGGAGCAGAAGCGCCGCCTTTCTTCGGCGAACGTTCCGCGGCGGAGTCGTCGTTTTGGTTTTGGATTTGGACTCGGATTCGAATCGAATCGGTGACTAAAACGGTCGGACAACAACAGTAGCTTGATTAGTTGGCAGTAAACAGAGCTGGCGATCGCATCGCCACCGGTCATTCACACCGCACATCGCACACCTGGCTCACCGTTTCGGCCAGAAGCCATCGGCCATCGGCCATACCAACAACCAAGTAGGCCTTCGAGATGGGTCTGCGGTTCCAGCAGCTGAAGAAACTATGGCTCCTCTACCTCTTCCTGCTCTTCTTCGCCTTCTTCATGTTCGCCATCAGCATCAACCTGTATGTGACCAGCATCCAGAGCTCCGATCCGGGGATGCGGTGAGTACTTGGCCCTGTTAACTGGGTAATTAACCCACTAGGATCCGCCATCCATGCCATTCGGATTGCACAACTTCCCGTCCAAGGGGCCCGCAGGTTGCCAAATGCAAGTGTTCCACTCGAGTGCCTCGTTTCGATTGCGGAGGCACTTTGCATTTGATTTGGGTCTCGTCTCTTGTTTGTTTGGCCATCGCTTCGCCTGATTCGGCGGGGCCCATTGTAAACGCTATGTTTTAATACCATTGTCACCTATGCCTCTCCCCATCTCCATTTGGCTCTTGTGGATCACGCCGATTTTCCGCACAGTCATCCGAAACCGCCGCCCAAGCGCCGCTCCCTCTGGCCCCATAAAAACATCGTGGCCCACTATATTGGCAAGGGAGACATCTTCGGCAACATGACTGCAGGTGAGTGCCGTGGTTCCACCTGATCTCCATCGTTTGGGTAATAAAGTGGTTTATTTCTTGGACGTTTTGCGAACCTTAGATATCATTTTGGGGCTATTAAATGGACTGAGTCTGTGTATCTCAACCTATATTTTATTTAATTTGTTTATTTATGAGATGCTGGTGATGTTTACAAAACTAAGAACTAACAATGGGTCTTATAGAACTATTATAGAACTATACTAACAACATGTTACTCGTACAGTTTTACTTTCATTCCTTAATTCTAGATATAAATAGTCACAAGAGTTGTTTGTTTATCAAGATTCAAAAGGTACCTTTTAACTTTACCTAAAGTCGCTGGGGTTAATCTTACAAATAGTTTGCATTCCAAGGGACTTGAGATGCCTATCCGAACTAATTTTAGTAAGTGGCCTCTGTTAATTAACTTTAAAACCAGAAATGACACATTTAATTTGAGAAATACTTTCCAATTCAACATGCCCAGAAGCTAATGAAGTCGGTGAACCCAAGGTGCACCTTTGAGTAATCTTTGGTGGAAAATAACTATAAAAGAGTTTCCCACAAATGACACAACGTTGCAATGCATTAATATCCATTCGCTTGCAGACGATTACAACACCAACCTGTTCCAGCCCATCAACGGAGAAGGTGCCGATGGGCGACCTGTAGTGGTGCCGCCGCGCGACCGCTTTCGCATGCAGCGCTTCTTCAGGCTGAACAGCTTCAACCTGCTGGCCAGTGATCGCATCCCGCTGAACCGCACGCTCAAGGACTACCGCACACCAGAGTAAGTAGAATATCTAACTCTTTTGTATTCCTGACTCATAGATTTATCTTTCGTACAGATGCCGTGACAAGAAGTACGCCAGCGGTCTGCCCAGCACTTCGGTCATAATAGTCTTTCACAACGAGGCCTGGTCCGTACTCCTGCGCACCATCACCAGTGTCATCAACCGATCGCCACGCCACCTGCTAAAGGAAATTATCCTCGTCGACGATGCCAGCGATCGCTGTAAGTTACCAAAGTAAAGAGTATTTTGTATAAGCTCCAATTATCTCACCTTATTTACCATCTACCTAACTTAAACCAAATTACGTTAAGCGAAACTAATATAGAGCTAAAGAATCTTTTACTCAATTTTTTACTTTTTACTTACGTTTTTAGTAAGATTTCGAAATTTCAAGTTCAAATTGTTATTTTTTCTTTCAAACATAGTATAGTAATGATTCATAATATAATTTTCTTATCTTGAGAAAAGGCACAGTGTTTAACAAATTATGAAATTGAATCATGTGTTGATACATGCTGAGATTTAATAGATAAATTAAATAAAACTCTTGTTTTAGTCTTCAATTTAATAAGAATAATATGTATGTAAGTGTGTAAGTTAATCACCTCATTTATTTCATTTTTAACTAGATGTAATCCTTATCAAATCCTTTACTAATTTTTATATTTTTCTGCCAAAAGCTTATCTGAAACGCCAGCTGGAGAGCTACGTAAAAGTTCTCTCGGTGCCCACGAAGATTTTGCGAATGAAAAAACGCAGTGGTTTGGTGCCCGCCCGACTTTTGGGCGCCGAACAGGCTCGCGGCGACGTTCTGACCTTCCTGGACGCCCACTGCGAATGCTCGCGGGGATGGCTGGAACCACTTCTCGCCCGCATCAAGGAATCGCGCAAGGTGGTTATCTGCCCGGTAATTGACATCATATCCGACGATAACTTCAGCTACACGAAGACGTTTGAGAACCACTGGGGCGCATTTAACTGGCAGCTGAGCTTCCGCTGGTTCTCCTCGGATCGTAAACGCCAGACGCCGGACAACAGCTCCAAGGACAACACTGCCCCCATAGCCACGCCCGGAATGGCCGGCGGACTGTTCGCCATCGATCGCAAGTACTTTTACGAAATGGGATCCTACGACAGCAACATGCGTGTTTGGGGCGGCGAAAACGTGGAGATGTCTTTCCGCATTTGGCAGTGCGGTGGTCGCGTGGAGATCAGTCCCTGCTCCCACGTTGGCCACGTCTTCCGCAGCAGCACTCCATATACATTCCCCGGCGGCATGAGCGAGGTGCTCACGGATAACTTGGCCAGGGCAGCCACCGTGTGGATGGACGATTGGCAGTACTTTGTAATGCTTTACACATCCGGACTGTCGCTGGAGGCCAAAGAAAAGGTGAATGTGACGGAAAGGGTCGCGCTAAGGGAGAGGCTGCAGTGCAAGCCCTTCTCCTGGTATCTGGAGAACATTTGGCCGGAGCACTTCTTTCCGGCTCCGGACCGTTTCTTCGGCAAGATCATCTGGCTGGACGGGGAGACGGAGTGCGCCCAGGCCTACAGCAAACACATGAAGAACCTTCCGGGTCGTGCCTTGTCACGGGAGTGGAAGCGCGCGTTCGAGGAGATCGATAGCAAGGCAGAGGAGTTGCTGGCGCTGATCGATCTCGAGCGGGACAAGTGCCTGCGGCCCCTCAAAGAAGACGTGCCACGCTCTTCTCTGTCGCCCGTGACCGTAGGCGACTGCACATCCCACGCCCAAACGATGGACATGTTCGTGATAACGCCGAAGGGCCAGATCATGACCAACGACAACGTCTGCCTGACCTACCGCCAGCCAAAGCTGGGCGTAATCAAGATGCTAAAGAACCGCAACGCCACCACTTCGAACGTAATGCTGGCGCAGTGCGCCTCTGACCCCAGTCAATTGTGGACCTACGACATGGATGTAAGCTACCTACTATTATAAAAAACTCATTATTATAATAATTTTCTATCGGCAGACGCAACAAATTTCGCATAGAGACACCAAGCTGTGCCTTACCCTCAAGGCGGCGACTAATTCGCGGCTTCAGAAGGTCGAAAAAGTGGTGCTCAGCATGGAGTGCGACTTTAAGGACATCACCCAGAAGTGGGGATTCATACCGCTGCCATGGCGCATGTAGATTAAAGGGTGCCATGCCAGTGCCAGGACATTATATCCAATAACCCTGCCAGCAACTCTTTAACGCAATGTGATATTTATTGAAATTGTTTAACGAAATTCACTCGTTGATTTGTTTATGTAAACAACTGTAACCAGCCCACAAGCACACAAACACCAGACACCTGCAGACTAGCTGTCTACTAGCCCGATTCCTTGGACACCTTTCCATTCGTTACCCAATGTAACGATGTGCCAGTGGAACCGGGCTTCACCACTCAACCGTACACCGATACAGACCCACATGAATTGTTTTTAAAACACTAACCGAATGCGTGGGAGAGCTTTTCTCCCGCCACGCATTGCGACTCTATAGATCTAGATAGCATAGTTCTATGCTATATCTACGTCATATTTATTAAGCAAGTCTTAGGTAACTTTTAGCTGTACTTACTACCGTCGAAATTACTTTTTTACAACACTTGAATAAAACAACCGAATGTAGAAAGTGCCGCTGCAATCTGTTTCTCTTTATGTTACTTCTTATCGCTGGCCCCTGGGAAAGGTCGTGATGCAATTGCTTTAAATTTGGCCCATCTGCCGCCGATTGCAGCACTCTCGCGATGAACGGCTGCTATAACACAATAAAGTACACGGGCCTGCTCTCCAATCTACTCTATATGGTAAGCCTGAATCTTGATTATTGTTTCTTAAACGGTTAATAATCTTTGGACTTTCAGCTGTTGGGCATAGGAGTGATGTCTGGAGCAGGATTGGGACTGCAAGTGGCGGAGCCCAACACCCCGGAGCACACGTATTTCGTCAAGAGTCTGGTGTTGGGCGGAACCATTTGCATGATCGTGATGTTCGGATGCTATGGCATGGTCTGCAACTTGCTCTGTGTCAATCTGATTGTAAGCGATTTGGATATCCAAACTATAGATTCCGTATTTCTGAAAGAATTTCTATATCCGCAGTTCACCCTGTTCATACTGATTGCTCTGGCAGCGGAATACCTTCAGCTGCACCACTACCACAATCCGTCCCTCAAGAGCTCGGGTGGCGCCTGGCAGCAGCTGGAACTGGCCTGGCATGGTCTGGACAGGGCACCGGAGCTGATGCAAGAGTACGAGGCCACGCGACACTGCTGCGGCTACAACGGAGCCGATGATTACAAGCGACTGCATCTGTTGGTGCCGGCGAGCTGTTATCAGGCCACTGCCAATGACACCGCCCAGCAGATCTATCCAAGCGGCTGCCTGGCGACGCTCAACCACAGCCAGCGGTACATTCAGCAGCGCGATAAGCTGTATATGTGGGCCATCGTTGGCCTTGAGGTGGGCAATTGACTTCAGACGGGACTGCAGTTTCTCGAATAATTGTCGAATCGACCTCCCTCGCCCACAGATCTTCATACTGCTGCAAACGGTGGGCCTCAGTGTGCTGCTTTTCAGGCTGCGTCAGCGGCAGCGAATCGCTCGCCGACAGGTGCCACCAGGTGTGCGCCGAGAACCGCGTTCCAACCATGTGTCCGCCTCACGAGCCCAGCTACTCGTCGACGCTTGATTTAAGATCTTATCAGATGTGTTGTTTATTGTATATCCAAGTGGGAAGTGCTTATGTATAAATGTCATGGGTGATCAGTAGTTGTAGCGACGAGTCTTGTTGGTCAGCTGGCAGCATAGGGTTATGCCCAAGATGATGCCCACGACCTGAAATGGGGGAAGGAAGGTGATAAGGAAATTTTCGAATATTTATCTGCTATGTTTTATTGAAGAATAAGGGAGTTTTGATATTTAAATTTAGCATTATATGCATAAAAACCAGTACTTTATGCCAAACTTGTTAGTAATGTATACAGTCGACTTCCATAACTCGAACTATTATTTGTCATAAACATAATTTCAAGCTATGGAGACTTTGAATTCTAGATTTGATATTTCCTGTGCTTATTTCATCTTCGAGACTTCGAAAGATCGAGTTATGTTAGTTTTTTTTGTAATAATGATAAAATAAGCTAAAAGATATCTTTAGCACTGAGCTCCCCTGAGTAATTATTGATGATTACTGACAACATTCCCTTAAATATGTTCTCACCTCGTAGCCAATAAGTCCGCAGTGGACCCACCTCTCGTAGCGGTAAATCTGCAGGTATGCTCGCTTCACGGCAGCCATGCAGCCCTCACCATAGGGTAGCAGGGCGTGCAATCCGTCCTTGGTATGGTAACAGCTGCGCGGCATCTTAATGTTGAGGCTTGTGTAGTCGGTGGAACCCTTGTCGCCACAGCACTGATACTGAAGGATGAGGAAGAAAAGACTGGGATAATCTCATATCATACCATAGGCTAACAGGAACCCACCTCCTGCTGCAAGTGGTTCATGGCGCCAGGGTGTATCAGCTCCTTCATCCAGAGATCCATCACGTACACCTCGGTGGCGTCCAGCTGCTTGGTCTCGTTGTAGTGGGACACTTTCCAGATGTGCGCGACCATCAGAATCAGAAGCACAGCCAGGTTCTACAACTCAACGGGTTTCAATCAATCGACACATGATCTGCTTTTGGGCCACTCACCACCACCATCACCTTGATGGAACCGAAGATAGCTCCCAGGCAACCGACCAATCCGGCCAAGATCAGCGCACCTGCCATTCCCAGTTGGACGAACTTTTCGAGATGCTCCGCGGAGCCCTCGCTGTATTTGTCCAGCTCATAGACACCGGCCAGGGCCGCCAGGATGCCAACGATCTGAATCGGTATTAAAATTATGAATTATGCCTGCGCACAATAAGCGTTTGTTAATGGCCCATGAATTGGGCAAACCAAATCTTGGGAGCAAACTTTGCGACGACGTCATCGGACATCGCGAGAACAACCAAAATAAAAACAAAACTGACGCAAAGATAAATTAAATTACTTTGGACTTTATTTTTAAATGGCACATACACAGTTTCCTTTCTTGTTGCTGTCGTTTCGATTGTGCAAAAATTCGGCTGCCCAACAGAATGAGAACCGAGTGACATCTTGTCTGGTAGAAATGGAAATTTTGGATTGGGATTTGTTGGCTGCCAAATTGGCCAGCTACTCGGACACCACACGAAATTACAATCGTCAATGAAAAATTGGACGAGAATGTAAGACATTTAATGATCTTGCTTTGACAGACTGCCAGAGAGATAAATTCGAATTGAGATTTCCACGAGCAACTGCCTCCATTACTCATACGCAGTGTGTGACTCAAGAAGTGCAGATGACAACTGTTGCATTGAAATGACCTACGCACAGTGACAATGAGTGGGCTTGACCTCTGACTTGTGCTTTCCCATGATAATCATGCGAAATGAGTAATTTTACTTGCGCTTCCAGTAGAAATCCCTTACCAAGGTGATTGTACTGAAGACAACCGAAGTCCATTGCAGGCACACGCGAATCGTGGGCATTTTATTATTTGCATAAGCAATATTTTTATATTTTTCAAGCAGCGGCTCCAGGCAGCGGACACGTTTCCCGGGAAAATTCGCTTTCCACTCTCGACCGACTGTGCGTCGCGGTGACCGAACTATTAGTGCCGTCGGATCGGGCCAGAATAAAGCGAAACACGAAAAAAGAGCTAAGAAGCTGCGAACTGTTTACAAATCCGCCGAGTGGCCGTCCGTATCCGTGTCCGTGTCCGTCGCGGTCTCCGTTTCGGCGTTTTGTGTGCCGGTCATTACTCAGGAGGCCGGCGTTCACCAGATCTCATCGACACCCCGCCGCTTACGCCCTACACCAGGAAAAATTCCGTTGAGTTTACTCGAAAGAATTAAACCTATTTTCGAAAATGTAATTTGTAGTTCATTCCTTCCAGACCCTAAAAACAATTTTCTGCGGAAAAACCAAAATTTGACTCACTTCTTTACCTGATATTTTAAATTAAATTTCCCATAAATATTTTTAAAATCCAGTATGGATAAAATCCAAAGATGAATTACTTACGCGACAAAATATCGGTCTTACAAACTGATTATTCTTAAAGCGATAATGTTTTAAATTTAAATAAAACCCAGTGATAATAAATATTACAAAAAATAACCATAATACACCATCAAAACAATATTTTCGCCTTTTTTTACATATAAAATTAGAAAAAATATTTCTAAAAGTGTATCTAATTTTTTCATATATTTTTATATGCGTCTTTATATGCAGACATATATCTACTTAGCAGCTCCGCCGATATCTCGCATATAGTGGGCACAAGCAACACTTATTGAATATTTTGATTTTGGTTTATTTTTTATTTCTACGTTTTTGTTGCCTCCAGATCATCTTAAGCTGCTATAAAAGTCCATACATATTGGTTTATGTGTTCCCAACAACCGATTTCGGTGATGCGAAGGAGACCCGTTAGAATCTCTCGCGCCGCAATTTGTTGCGCACCGTGATGCCCAAGTGAGTGGCGGCTCCCAGGGCGGCGAACTGTGCGGAGATAGCGGAAAATTTGATTAGGCCCCCACCGTCTATATCTGGACTCTATTTATAAGGCCCGCCCTTGGCCACCCGAGCCCTCGGAAATATGTGGCCAAGGGCGGCGACATGGAACTTACCTCGACCAACAGCAGCAGCCACTTGATGATGAGTCCGACGGCCACGTTGTCGGTGGCATGCGACTGCACGGCCTGCAGGCAACCCTCGGTGAAGAGGTGGTCCGCGTGCCGCTCGAAATCCCTGTAGCAGTTATTGGGTATGGCCCGGCCCATCAGTATGTAGTCATGGGAGCCCAATTGGCCGCAGCAGGAGTACTGCAAAGTCAGTCGGTAAACGAAAAAATGCGATAAGTTAAATTTGATTAACGGGCTCATTTTATTGGTTAAAAAATGTTTATAACCCTAATGAAATTTCGGTTTAGTTTAACAAATTTGTAACCAACAAGAGATCGCTGGAATTCGGCTTCAGAAAAGTCGAAATAAATCTTAAAATAAATAAGTCAATATGGGGATTAAAAAAAAGATTAAATTTTGTTTGATTAAATTTTTTTTACAAATAAACTATTCTAAATTAATCCAGTATAAATTGGTACGAAATTGACTTTCTGGAAGTGTTCAAGACATGTAGCTGTGTTAGCTTCGGAGATTCAAATTCCCGAAACACTTCTCACACAGAAATGTATCGACTCGCCGCGATACCAATCAGGAATATTCCTATTAATACCAAAATTAAGGGGTACACCAGATAAAATACAATGTACCTTTCGTTCTATGAGCGATATGCGGTCTCCATTGTTTTTTTGATCCGCCCAGATGGCCAGGAAGTCTCTTTTGGAGCGCTCCACGTAGTCCGTTGAGTGCGCTGCCGCAATGATGTAGATCTGCAGGCACAGCAGGATCAGCAGGCAGATCACAAACTAACGGGAACTAGGGAATTAATCAAAATCCAATTGGGCTATCCGACTTTCACTTACGCTCCAAACGAGTCCGAGGGAAACCCGAGCCGTGGCAAAGCAGCCCAGAAACGAGGTCAGGACCACGAAGGTGCCCACGAAGATCTGGACAACGATGGCGATGTGTTCGAAGGTGCCCGGCGTGGAGCTATTCAACTCGTACACGGACAGGGCAATAAGAGTCACTCCAATAAGCTGCAAATAAAATAATATTGAGTCAATCGATAAATGCTCTATTTCCTATAGGACACCTATGTCATGTCACTCATACGCACCGAAAGCAGCACATTAAGTATGATAAGAATCGCTTTCAGGAAGGATTCGCGGCAGGCCATGGTTCCCAATCAATAATCCCTATAATTAACCACTGCGTTATCCTTAATACCCGCACCTGTTTTTCTTTACGCTGCGATGGCCACGGGAAAAGCGAATACCTCAATGAACGCCGACAGCCCTGTTGCCATAAACGTTGACGTGCGACTAAGCGCAACGCTTTCTATTTGAAATGTGGCGCCCCCCAAAAGCGCCAGTTAGTATGTGGGTTCCGCCACTCGACAGAAATCAACTATTCTGCGGCGGTTCTCGATGATACACATGAAGAAAAAGAATCTAAGTCAGTCACATTTAAATTTAATCACAAATAATGATAAAACTTGATGGTAGAGAAATGAATACATTTTGTTTTCCATAAAAATAAAAAATAATTTGATATAAAAAAATATTCTCAAAACTGTGATATTATGTTAAAAATGACAAAATATATTGTGTTCGAAAAATAACATATCATATATGGGCATTTCCAGGGTGACGGACGCGACATTTTTTCAACTTAAACCTTAAAAATAAGAGTGACGCAGCATACATTTTTAACTTTTTATTTTTTTTTTGAATAGCTCAGACGCTCTTGTATTTATGGTGAAAAAAGGAAGATTATCTGTCCAGCCAGTTCTTAGAAATAAAATAAAATAAGTGAAATACGGACGCGACAAAAATAGAACTGCAATATTGAAAACTTTAGAAAAACCTTAAATCCTGCGAAACTAAGGGGGCGTATTTTTTTGGTTTTTTTTTCCAGTTTTCCTGCTGAGTAACCGAACACATCAAAGCAAGTTCGGTGGCAAAACATTCAGCGGTTTTGTTTCTAAAAATAGTGCAAGAATACGGACGCGACAATTACGGACGCGACATGTTGCTACTTAACAAAAAATTGCAACTTTTTATTTTGTTAAAATGTTAAAATCGCCTATTTCTCTCCGCGTTGTTTATTGATAAGGTTTATGTTTATTGTTTTTTTTTCGGTCGGTCTCCCGGCGGCACAGAAGATCTCTAAATTGACGTGCTTATAAACGCGCGTGCTCTGGACAACGGAACTCTTGTCAATTAGCGATCGGCGCGATGCCAGAGCTTTTCCCCAGTTCCCCGATCTTTAACCCGAACGATAGATATATGTTGTAGAGAAAGAGCGAGCTTTTCGAGCTTTGTATCAGCTGTTTGATAACAACTGGCACGTTTTTACTAGCAGTCGTAGAAAGCCAGTTTGCCCCTCCTTCTTTCCTACAGTTAATATTGGTTTAGTGCAAACGGTTAAAAAAATCTAAAAATTTGCATATATGGTCAAAGGGGCCTTAGAACATATTACAATATGGTCAAAGGGCGCCTTAGAACATATTACAATATGGTCAAAGGGGCCTTAGAACATATTACAATATGGTCAAAGGGCGCCTTAGAACATATTACAATATGGTCAAAGGGGCCTTAGAACATATTACAATATGGTCAAAGGGCGCCTTAGAACATATTACAATATGGTCAAAGGGCGCCTTAGAACATATTACAATATGGTCAAAGGGGCCTTAGAACATATTACAATATGGTCAAAGGGGCCTTAGAACATATTACAATATGGTCAAAGGGGCCTTAGAACATATTACAATATAGTCAAAGGGGCCTTAGAACATATTACAATATGGTCAAAGGGGCCTTAGAACATATTACAATATGGTCAAAGGGGCCTTAGAACATATTACAATATGGTCAAAGGGGCCTTAGAACATATTACAATATGGTCAAAGGGGCCTTAGAACATATTACAATATGGTCAAAGGGGCCTTAGAACATATTACAATATGGTCAAAGGGGCCTTAGAACATATTACAATATGGTCAAAGGGGCCTTAGAACATTTTACAATATGGTCAAAGGGGCCTTAGAACATATTACAATATGGTCAAAGGGGCCTTAGCCCATATTACAATATGGTCAAAGGGGCCTTAGAACATATTACAATATAGTCAAAGGGGCCTTAGCCCATATTACAATATGGTCAAAGGGGCCTTAGAACATATTACAATATGGTCAAAGGGGTTTAGAACATATTACAATATAGTCAAAGGGGCCTTAGCCCATATTACAATATGGTCAAAGGGGCCTTAGAACATATTACAATATGGTCAAAGGGGCCTTAGAACATATTACAATATAGTCAAAGGGGCCTTAGAACATATTACAATATAGTCAAAGGGGCCTTAGCCCATATTACAATATGGTCAAAGGGGCCTTAGAACATATTACAATATGGTCAAAGGGGCCTTAGAACATATTACAATATGGTCAAAGGGGCCTTAGAACATATTACAATATGGTCAAAGGGGCCTTAGAACATATTACAATATGGTCAAAGGGGCCTTAGAACATATTACAATATAGTCAAAGGGGCCTTAGAACATATTACAATATGGTCAAAGGGGCCTTAGAACATATTACAATATGGTCAAAGGGGCCTTAGAACATATTACAATATGGTCAAAGGGGCCTTAGAACATATTACAATATGGTCAAAGGGGCCTTAGAACATATTACAATATGGTCAAAGGGGCCTTAGAACATATTACAATATGGTCAAAGGGGCCTTAGAACACATTACAATATGGTCAAAGGGCGCCTTAGAACATATTACAATATGGTCAAAGGGGCCTTAGAACATATTACAATATGGTCAAAGGGGCCTTAGAACATATTACAATATGGTCAAAGGGGCCTTAGAACATATTACAATATGGTCAAGGGGCCTTAGAACATATTACAATATGGTCAAAGGGGCCTTAGAACATATTACAATATGGTCAAAGGGGCCTTAGAACATATTACAATATGGTCAAAGGGGCCTTAGAACATATTACAATATGGTCAAAGGGGCCTTAGAACATATTACAATATGGTCAAAGGGGCCTTAGAACATATTACAATATGGTCAAAGGGGCCTTAGAACATATTACAATATGGTCAAAGGGGCCTTAGAACATATTACAATATGGTCAAAGGGGCCTTAGAACATATTACAATATGGTCAAAGGGGCCTTAGAACATATTACAATATGGTCAAAGGGGCCTTAGAACATATTACAATATGGTCAAAGGGGCAACATATTACAATATGGTCAAAGGGGCCTTAGAACATATTACAATATGGTCAAAGGGGCCTTAGAACATATTACAATATGGTCAAAGGGGCCTTAGAACATATTACAATATGGTCAAAGGGGCCTTAGAACATATTACAATATGGTCAAAGGGGCCTTAGAACATATTACAATATGGTCAAAGGGCGCCTTAGAACATATTACAATATGGTCAAAGGGGCCTTAGAACATATTACAATATGGTCAAAGGGGCCTTAGAACATATTACAATATGGTCAAAGGCGCCTTAGAACATATTACAATATGGTCAAAGGGCGCCTTAGAACATATTACAATATGGTCAAAGGGGCCTTAGAACATATTACAATATGGTCAAAGGGGCCTTAGAACATATTACAATATGGTCAAAGGGGCCTTAGAACATATTACAATATGGTCAAAGGGGCCTTAGAACATATTACAATATGGTCAAAGGGGCCTTAGAACATATTACAATATGGTCAAAGGGGCCTTAGAACATATTACAATATGGTCAAAGGGGCCTTAGAACATATTACAATATGGTCAAAGGGGCCTTAGAACATATTACAATATGGTCAAGGGGCCTTAGAACATATTACAATATGGTCAAAGGGGCCTTAGAACATATTACAATATGGTCAAAGGGGCTTTAGAACATATTACAATATGGTCAAAGGGGCCTTAGAACATATTACAATATGGTCAAGGGGCCTTAGAACATATTACAATATGGTCAAAGGGGCCTTAGACCATATTACAATATGGTCAAAGGGGCCTTAGACCATATTACAATATGGTCAAAGGGGCCTTAGAACATATTACAATATGGTCAAAGGGGCCTTAGAACATATTACAATATGGTCAAAGGGGCCTTAGAACATATTACAATATGGTCAAAGGGGCCTTAGAACATATTACAATATGGTCAAAGGGGCCTTAGAACATATTACAATATGGTCAAAGGGGCCTTAGAACATATTACAATATGGTCAAAGGGGCCTTAGAACATATTACAATATGGTCAAAGGGGCCTTAGAACATATTACAATATGGTCAAAGGGGCCTTAGAACATATTACAATATGGTCAAAGGGGCCTTAGACCATATTACAATATGGTCAAAGGGGCCTTAGAACATATTACAATATGGTCAAAGGGGCCTTAGAACATATTACAATATGGTCAAAGGGGCCTTAGAACATATTACAATATGGTCAAGGGCGCCTTAGAA
>JBAMCF010000618.1:0-42650 GCA_037075285.1 Drosophila lutescens
AAATAATGTGAATTTTAGTAACAATTTTGTTTCGCAAAATTATGAATTAAACATTTTAAAAATAAAAATTCGAATTAGCAAAGTACAAAAATTAAATTAGTAACAGTCAGTACGGCCTTACATATTTCTTATTAGAAGAGAAAAAATACTAATTAGGTGAAAAAATCCTAAAACATTTCGGTCAAGTCTAATTAGAAGAAATTTAGTATTTTCCAGGAACAGCTGTTTCTACATTTTGTCTGGCAATACTAATTTTTTGTTTACATTTTGTATGGTGAAAAAATTTGTAAAATTTTGCATTTTGAAGCTAATTAACTGGGTTTTTACTTTTACAGGTGTTTGCAGCAGCAGAAATAAAGGTCCAACAATCCAGACGACTTCAGCAGACGAATCAGGGCGCAGTTCCAGTTCCAGGCGGAGGAGTAAATTTGCTGCGAGCTTCACGCAACTTGTTGCCAGCGGCGAGGTGGCAGTTAAGATGTTGTAGATTCACGAGTCTCTGCAGCACGAATCTGTGGCAACATGCGTCGGAATTTTACATCTTAATTCACAGCGTTGTAGTTTTACATGGCAAGTAAACTTTTAGGTGTAGATTTAAAAGCTCCGTTTGATGTGAATCAACTCCCTTTTTTCGGCTGCGTTCCCGAGTGATTTGTGGGATGTAGATGTACTTCCAGGTGTTGCAGCAGCAGAAATAAGTGTCTGGAGATCCAGAAAAACAACAGCGGACGAATCAGGGCGCAGTTCCAGGCGAATAAATCGGTTGGCTGCGATCCAGACGCAACATGTTGTACGGCTGTTTTGCTTTGGAGCGAGCGAGACAGAGTACAGTGGTTGCGAGTTATACGACTTCTTTCAGCGGCAATTTGTGACAACTTCTGTCGGTGTTTTTTCGTGCTAATCAACTGGGCTGAAGTTGGATATGAAGAGCATACTTTTATTTGTAGATTAAAAATTCATTTTGTTGCAAAAAATAAACACCCTATTTTTCCACTGCGTTCCAGTGCATTCCGCATAAGAGAAGCTGTTTGTTTAGGGGATTTATTTATCCAGTAGGTGCGTCTCAAAGATGTAATTGGTGCCACAGTCCAGAATGAAATATTTAACAGCAACCAGCTGGATTTTTAAAATTCACAGAATTAAGTAATTAAATGTGTAGGGAATCCGTTTGCCACAGACAGATTTCCAATACACAGAGTAATTTTCCAGATCCCAAAATTGAATTTTATTCTGGCGGCAAAGAATTGCGGTTGACTTCAAACATCGAAATAAAAATATGCAGTCTGTTTTAATAGATTTCTCTGCAGAGCGAGTGCCTTGAATGACGGTGGGAGTTACGTCTGGTGTAAGTGATACAGTGCAAGAGATTTGGTTTTGTGGCGCGGCACAATTTTTAGCGCTGCAGCGTTTCATCATAGATCTAGGTCTTTATAAAGCGCAACATCGTCTGTCACTCGTAATAAATTTAAATCGCAGTGTTTGAGCGCTGGTTGATGATAGGACAAAAAATGATTATCTGGACTAAAAATAGTCGGCGGGTTTTTTGAGGACTGATTTTTGTGATTTTTATAATCGAATTAATTTTTCTCTTAAACGCCGCTGGAGTAACCACATTTTCCCAAGCCGCGCATCAAATGCTGTGCTTTTTAAGGCCCGATTTAATTCCCATTTAATTATGACTTGCATGGTGTAGTAGGCTGATGTTTGTTGACGTCCAGCGCCGAAATATTTCAGTTGGTGCCGACAGTGCGTGCACAAGTATGAACAGGACCACCAGGGCAATGGCTATTTTATTTATGTCAACTTTGTATTGTACAGAGTTATATATAAATACTAACTAGAGGCCAGAAGGGCAGAGACCAATAATAACAGGTTTTACATGAGTGATTCTTTGTGAAACGTATCGAGATTTTCTTAATGGTCTCAGAACGATATCTCATTTTTATCACCATATTACACCATTTAAAAAGAATTTTTAAAAAGGTAAAAAAAAAATCCATTTGACAGAAGCGAAGATATGGCGACGCTTTTTTTTGTTTAATTGATTTATAACTTAATATTACGTGGGGTAAAAAATAAATAAAAATACTCCAAAATTATTAAATTTGACAAGCTTTCAGATGAAAATAACACCCACAATGGTTCCAGTGCAATGTATAGTCCAAACTTAAAAAAAAATATTTCAGTCGCGGTTTTCTGCAAATCGGCATTTTTAATCTTTCTAAAAAATAGTATAATGTACAATACATAATTTGTGTTGGCCCCTGAAAGTTTCGTCATGGGACCTCCATTACTTTCTGCATAATTTAATAAAACAATAAAAAACAAAGCAGTCTTTCGTTGTTATACTTTAAATAATGTTAGACGAACAGTTATCGTTCTTAATGATTTCCGGAAGAACGACCGTTCCCATTTAGGTGAAACTAATAGGAAAAATGCATATTGGTCTAACAAAGAAATCCATACCAATTTCAACGTGGGACAATAACTTCTTGCTTCTTAATTTAAAAAAATATATTAATGCATTCTAAAAAATTATGATGTTCAATGAATAATTTGAATTGCTAATAATGGATTTTTAAAAAATGAGAAAGTGGGTTACAATTTAAAAGTATAAGCTACGGAAATCTTTTTAACTGTATTATGGTTTCTTTTTGTTGAACGGATTGGTGCAGCGATTTTAAAATATTTTCATTTTTCTATTGATCAGATTTTAAAATACAGTTAAAAAGATTTCCGTAGCTTATACTTTTAAATTGTAACCCACTTTCTCATTTTTTAAAAATCCATTATTAGCAATTCAAATTATTCATTGGAGGCGTAACCAATTTTATTTTGCAGCAAAACAAATGTCAGCTGTAGAAAACTCGGTCAGCCAGCCATTTTGGTGCCACATAAAAATGGCAGCCTTTCGCCGCATAATCACTGCTCGCCACCAGCTTCACCGCACACAGGACAGGCATGTGCATTAGCTACAGCTGGGCATAAACATTGGGGCGAAGTGTATCCGGCAGTCACTCCAAAGCGCACAAGAGAAGCCATCTCAGTAAGAGATTCCCATAGCCGCCTCGCAAGATCCTTTGGGGAGTCACACTCCAGCGTCAATGTGAGGCCCCAGGACTCAGTTTTCAGGATTTTAGTTCCCTCGCCGCAGTCCGATGGCTCGCGCGTTGGTCAATCCGGAGTGAGTTTTGATTTATATGGCATATAAAATCGTATTTTGCAGGACAGATGTACGGCGCAGCTGGAGCACATCTTGGGACGAAAGTAGCAGCCGGCAGTTACTGGTGAGAGGCAGCTGGAGAACCCACTTTTTAACCGCGCACAAAGGACCATTTGCTCGTGGAGAGGAGTCCGAATTTGCAGTCCTAAGGAGCCACGGGTTCAATTTCATGGCGCCTCCGATTTGAATAAACCGCTGCCACGGCGTCATAATACTCCAACGCCCACTGTAGTTCTCCTTTCAAGCGGTCGTCTGCTAGGGTCCTTTTGGGTGGCAAGAAAGGAGAGGATGTCGAAAGACTCGCCGCAGGCCTCTTGTTTTTTTTTTTTTTTTTTAAATAATCCAACGCCGCCGCCGTATTTGGGAATTTCTGCAGAAATTCCAAAGTCCAGTGTGAGTTTTGATTATTATATTAAATTTTTTTAACTTTACTTGCTGGGCGACAGACTAGGACTGGATGGTACCTAGTTGCCCCATGCATCTTTTATTGACCTCAGATTACAAATACATGAATATATAGGTACAATTATTGAGAGAGAGAAATTACATAGCTTTCAATCACAGGTTTAGTATAACAGTTTTTAAATTGTAACAAAGTCTACCAGTATTCTGGTTCATGTCTCAGATATTTTTACGCTCTAACGCGACTTTCTATTTTCTACTTAACAAAAGTTGGTAACATAGATTCTAGATAAACAAAGCGTGCGTGCCACACAATTAATAATTATTTCCTTTCTGTTTTCCAGGAGTACATCAGCCCGTAGCCAAAGTGGGCCACTGGGAGCCTACATCCGCAACCAGATCGGAGTTCATGCAGCATAATTGGCGCCGGAAAACTGTAGGGCAGCAGCCTTGGGACAGAGGCGAGCAGCAGTCGCGTTCATTGCCGCAGCAGCTGAGAAATACTGAGGATAACCGTTTCCTTTCTGTTTTCCAGGAGTCCATCAATTCGTGGCCAAGGTGGGCCGCAAGGAACCTGCATGCGCTTCCAGGACGGAGTTCATGCAGCAGAATTGGCGACGGAAACCTGCAGGGCAGCACCTCGCCATCTCGCCAGAGAATCAGCAGGCCAGCATCGTCAAAACAGCAGACAGGGATATCACTGGCGGGAGCCAGCAATCATGACTGGGGAGAAGACCGTGCAGCGCCACATCACCGTAGAAGGCAGGCCGTCGTCGGAAGAGGGCCATCATAGATTCCACAGCCAAAGCTCACATCTAGGACCGACTCAAGCAAGCATCTGTGATAGGTCTTGGAAAAACCCAATAGAGCTTCCCCGCCGCTGTCACCTTTCCGGAAAAGCAGGTCGCCATCAGGAGAGAATCCTTCGCACCAAAAACGCTGTTGGGGAACACAATTCAGCAGCTTAGGGCAGGAGGCAAGCAGCAGTCGCGTTTATTGTCGCAGCAGCTGAGAATTACTGAAGATAACCGTTTCCTTTCTGTTTTCCAGAGGTGCATCAGTTCGCAGCCAAAGCAGGCCACAGGAAGCCAGCATCCGCAATCTATAGGTCTTGAAAGACCCGATAAAGTTTCCCCGTCGCTGTTATTTCGCCGGAAAAGCAGGCCGCCATCAGCAGTGAAATCTTCGCACCGAAAACGCTGCTGGAGCATACAACTCAGCAGTTTTGGGAAAGAGGCAAGCAGCAGTCGCGTTCAATCACAGCAGCTGAGGATTTCTATGCCTACGTGTCGCAAGCGGCAAGAGAGATCCCTCTGCCACAAAATCATCGCTTGCCCCGTGTCTGGAGTCATTTTGGCCAATAGGAAAAAATCTCGATACAGGGCCGTCGGGTGGGATAATTTTCCCCATTGATTTAAGCCATTTTAAGTTGTGACGGGTGTAAATTAATACCAGTTTTAATCTTTTGCAGAGGTGTCCATATTTGGCGCTCAGGTGAGCAAAGATTTGCCTGTGATCAGCACGATAGCTCGAGAAAGATTGTACGTCCAAAGGCCTCTATCTCGAGAGAGCCTGTATATCAAGATTTTTCACAGAGGGTAAGTAGAGGCCTATTTAATTCCATCGCTGCAGTCAATCCCAGTCTCGCCTCCTAATTTTGCTTGTGCCAAGTAACCGACGTGTAATTAATTCCTTTCAGGCCCGTGGCGACTGTTTTTGAGGGCGTCAGACAGCATTCATCCTCAATCCGTGAAGACCGCAATCAAACTCACCGCATATTCCCATTTGGTGCTCAGGTGAGCAGGATCCTGAGTGTAGTCAGCACGGGAGTCCGAGGAAGGTCGCTGTTTCGCGCATCTTACAGCAGGCACCATGAGGATGGTAGTGGGCAAACAATTCTTGGTTTAGCAGAGACATTTTTAGGGGCCAGCGTCCACAAACAAAAGCGAAGCTTTTGCAACGCCATCTCGCCTGTGATAGATCTTTATCAGCCAAAATAAAGTTACCCGCTGCTGTCAAAAAATCGCCCCACTTCCTATGTTCATTTATGCCAATCAACCAACTTGCTTTAGCTTTAGATCGTGTCCAATTTGAATCTTTGTTGGACCTTGGTAGTTTCCTTAAAAGACATCAGACAGCATGCTGCTCCAGTTTATGGTGAATGCTTTGATCTCTCCGCAGACCCCAGGAAAGCAGAAAAAAAAAAAACATCTGCTGGGTTACATCTTGGAAGCAAGGTAAAAGGTTGTGTAAAGCATCTTTAATGTCAGCTCGACCGAGGCTTGCGCGCCCTTAGAAAGTGGATCCGGTGTTATTGCAGCAGCCTTTCGCCGTATGTACTGGACAGAGAAGAGGAGAGCGCCGTCCAAGTTGTTTTGACCAGTAGGGAAAAACAAAATCTTAAAGCGGGGCTCTCAGATGGGAGGCCGCCTTCAATCTATTGCAGGGATATCCTTATTTGGTGTGCAGGTGAACAAAATCCTGTATGCGGTCAGCAAAAAAAAAAAAAAGAAACCCGAGAAAAGTCTCCCATCCGCTGTTCCTGCAACAATTTCATAACGATGGGAAAGGGCACCATTTCTCCGTTCAGTAAAGCCACATTTAAGACATGCGTAGGAAACAGCTGAGTTTCGTCTCAATTTTTCATGTCGCGAGTCGGTAAGAAGAAGTCTCTTAGTCATTTTATAAGAATAGCTGATTTCAGATCTTGTAGGGTCGTGGCAGTTTCAATCTGAGGCCGCAGACGTTATGCAGGCTTCAGTTTGTGGTAGTTTTTGCAGAAAACTTCGCAGATTTTGACAGCGGGGGGATAGCCACTATCCAGGAGCACATGAATATTAAGTGCGACGAAAGGTGAAGGCAGTTTGTCAGAGGCATCTAACCCATCTGATCAAAAATCCGTGTATTAGTTTTAATGTTTGTCTTCGATCCCCAGGGCATTGGTTTTTGCAAAATAAACAAAGCGTGCTGCATAATTAATGAGCATTTATTTTCTGATTCCAGGATTTTCCAGTTCACTTGTTTTAGTTTCCAACCGTGACCACTTTTAGTCCCTGCAGCTACAAGCAGAGGTTTTCAGTTGGTGCCGACAGTGCGTGCACAAGTATGACCACGATTTTTTTTTCGATCATACACAGTAGCAAGATTAAAAGGAACTGACTAGCAATTCCCTCCGCCACTTCTTTTATTTGCCCTCTTGTTACAATGGTAGTAGCTTATAGGTACAATTTACATGGCTGGTTTTACGTTATTTACATGGCTTTGGTATAACTTTTAGTATTTAAGTAGTTAGTTTAATCTAGTCTAATCTAAGTATTTATTTATTTATTTATTTATTTTAGCGATTAACTGCTAACTTAGACTTGAACAATAAAACTAACAATTAGGCATTAAATGCGGTAAACAATAATAAATTTACATATTAGAATTTAGGTAATTGTAAATTTTACACGGTAAAGAACTTATAGTTACATTAGGGGAGAGGATATCAGATAAAGTATTGTAATTGTGGCAAAGAACACGAAAAGGTTCGTGTTGAGCGTAGTTAGACCTACATATTGGCAAGCGCAAAGGTCGAAACGTACGTGTAAATCTTGAAGGAACCGTGAGATCAATATAGGAAAGGAGAGTTTGTGAATCAACTAAACCGAGAAGAAGCTTATGAACAAACATAACGCCAATACAAATTCGTCGATGATATAAAGAAGGCATGTCAATTAATTGTAGCCTACTTCGGTAAGGTGGCAATAATCTACCAGAGTCCGAATTTAAATTACGCAATGCAAAAATTAAAAATTGCTCTTGAACAGATTCAATAATAGCCTGTTGTTCCATGTATTGTGGGCTCCAAACACAAGAACAATACTCCAAAATCGGACGCACTAACGATACATACAGAGTCTTAGTAGTAAATGGGTCATCAAATTCCTTGGACCATCGTTTTATAAATGCTAAGACACCCTTGGCCTTGTTTACCATAGCTGCAATATGATTATTGAAACACAGTTTGTGATCAAAAATAACACCAAGGTCATTTGTCACAGAAATTCGATCAAGGGTATGATTTCCAAGGGACTATGAGACAAGATGAGGAGAGCAACGGTGCAAAGTCTTAACTTTACATTTTGTATGGTTTACAAAAAAGAAGATTATTTTGGCACCAATTCTGGAGTTCATCAAGGTCGAGCTGAAGGCGCGTGTGCAGATACCAGTCAGAATAGGACAAACAGATTTTAACATCGTCAGCATACATGAGGATGGAGGAGTTTAAAATTACTTGAGGAAGGTCATTTATAAAAAGTATGAAAAGTAAAGGACCCAGATGGCTACCTTGTGGAACACCAGAAGTTACATTGACAACATTTGAAAACACATCGTTAAACAAAACACGTTGTGTACGGTTTGACAAGTAAGACGCAATCCATTTTAAAAGATTTGGAGGAAATCCCAAATGCGAAAGCTTAAGCAGAAGTATCGAATGGTTTACCGAATCAAAAGCCTTGCTAAAGTCGGTGAAAATTACGTCGGTTTGCAAGCGGCTCTGAAAACCTCGATTAACGAGAGAAGAAAACTCGAGAAGATTGGTCGTGGTTGACCGATGTTTAAAGAAACCATGCTGAGATGGAGATATAAGACTGCTGCAGAGGTGTTGCAGTTGGTGCGTGATCAGGTGTTCGAGCAGTTTGGGAATAGCCGAAAGCTTTGCAATGCCTCGGTAATTTTCAACGTCAGACCTTGAACCTTTTTTGTGCAGAGGAATAATGTAGGATTCATTCCAAATGACTGGCATGCAGGATTGGTTCAGAGATAAATTAAATAAATGTGTGATAGGGCGTGCAAGATTTTGGGCACATTGTTTCAAGATGCAGTCAATTGAAGACAACCCATCAAGGACATCACCTTCCGTGAAAGATGCCAGAAAAATATTGTTCGCATGAGGTAGGTCATAAGGATATGGACAACGGGGAACATAGAGTTGTGTAGAGTAAGTTGACTGGAAGAAAGAAGCAAATAAGTTTGATATACCAAGATTAGAAGATTCAACACTATTACGATAACGGAGGGACGAAGGAAATGCGTTAGATTTACGTTTGGAGCTAACAAACGAGTAAAATTGCTTAGGATCAGTGCGGAAGTTTTCTTTGCACTGGGAGAGATAGTTCATGTAGCATTGACTATTCGTAGTTAGGAATTGGGAGCGGGTGGAGGAATATTGAGCGAAGTCAACCAAAGATCCAGATTTTTGGTATTTTTTAAATAGCCTAGATTTCTTATTTTTTAAATAAGAAAGATTCCTTGTGAACCACGGAGGCTTGGAAGTTGAAGTAATCAGAACTATGGGACGGCAGTCCATGTAGTGACGAAGCACACCAGGAGAGTGTGCGAATGCGACTACTATATATACACGAAGAAATGAAAATCTGCTGTGATAGTCCGATCGTAATGAGTAATACACCAATCGAAAGGTATTGAAAAAACTTAAAGGATTGCATACCAAGACTTTAAGAAAATCAATTGGCTTGGGAGAGAGAGCGGTGAAAGTGAAAAAGTGCAAATTTCGAAATTTGGAGCTGTTGGGGCCGGTGGGGATAAATGCCCCCTCGCAATGTTTTAGTTATAGCCAAAATAAGATTTTCTTCTTCCCAAAATGAAAATTTAATTTTGTTTGTCAGTTTGTCAGTTTGTCCAAAACATGTTTTTTAAGTTTTAAGTTTCAAGATATAAAAAACTTTTGTTCTACCACTTTTGGAAAAACTCGCTAGTTTAGCGGGAAAACAGCTATAAATAGCTAAAATTCGGAAAGCCGTAACTTCTATACTACTAAAGCTACAGACTTCTGCTGCATCTCGTTTGAAAGGTATTTTTAAATGCTATAAACGCCTTCTATATGCAATTTGTGTAAATATAATAGTTAAAAAGATATAAAGAAAAGAAAATTTTTTAAATCTTTTTTTAGCTTTTTTTTATTTTTATTAAAAACGGCTCTAACGATTTTCTTTAAAACTTGAAACTGTATAGCCCTTGAGATTCCTTAAGTTTGGTATATAACACATTACTGTAAAAAGTCACGTTTAAAAGTTATTCAGAAACGAAAATCGAGCGGTTGAGATGGGTTCAACGTGAAGGGCAGCAGCAGGTTCAGTAAAGCCATTGGCAGGTTCGGTAGAATCCATCCGATTATATGTAGGTCCAGGTGCAGCGGGTAGAGGTTGATGCGTGGCAGTTATGGCAACGGGCGCAATAGTGGAGTTAGACGCCAAGTTGGTTTCAGTTGGTGATTCGCCTAGCAGTTTCAGCTCAAGAAACCGCGACTCCATTGAAAGGAATTCATTATTGAGGGCAGCGAACTGTTTTCGAACCCTCTGGAAACCATTTCGTGTTTCCCTCATAAAGATGCGCATTTCCATTTCAATTCCTCGGCATGCCTCACACGACCAGGTGAATCCAGATTTTTTGGATAAGAGATCGGCTATGCGACCATTATGGCCACCACCACCACATTTAACATGCGAGCAGTTATCGCAAAGCCAACAAATTAGGTATGTTTCGCAGGCAATGTTGCCACCGAAATCGCATTTCTTAGCAGAGCATCTCAAACTCATTTTAGCAGCTAGTTAAACCACTGTGTGCGCAGAGTACAGACCAAACTAAGAGCGATAGATAAGAGAGCAAGTAGCGAGGAGCAGCGTAATCACAGCAAGCAGCGAATCCAGCGGCGATGAGTACGAAGAGATGAGCACGGCAGAGACGAAAGAGAGCAGGTGCAGGTGGAAGTGTCCGCTGAGTGCAAGCGCCAGAAGTTCCGTTACTTTGCGACAAGTAGATGAGCGATGTAACAGAGAGCGGTAGACTGCGGCGGAGAACGGGAGAGATCGGCAGAGAGCGGCAAACAGGGCCAAACAACAACAAACTAGGCAAATTGTTTGGCGATGTCTTTGCTTGCACTTTTCGTCGAATTAAATATGTAAAACAAATCGACAATAAAACTGTCTTATGCGACGTCGGCTATCGGAATAGAACGGCGTTGTAAAGTATAACTTATAAAACCGAACAGTAGCTAAATGGTCGCAATATTTTCAACACGGGGCAGAAATATGTGGGAGCGATTGAAAAACACGTCCGACTTCGAAAGGAAAAGATGTTTTGATGTTTTAGTAGGTGTAGTAATTAGCTGGTTTGAGCTTCTGCTTAGGGAAAGCTGGAGATTTTTACTTATTTCATAATGGTCACACTGTTTTATTTCCAGTCACTGGAAATCTCGCGCTATACTCAAATTTGCCTGAGTGCAGGCTGTACATTATTCCATTTGGCCAATAGGAAGTCAATTGCGTTTTTTCTTTTTTTTAATATTCAAACTCAGGTAAACCGCCAAGGTCGGCCCTGTTCATTTTATTTTTTAATATTCAAACTCAGGTAAACCGCCAAGGGCGGCCTGTTCATTTTATTTACATTGTTACCCATGGTAACCTTCATAAATATCACAATAACGTTATAACAACATATAAATTGGAGGTAGTTTAAACAATCATTAACAGCCAAGTAAATGACAATTTTGTTTTAAAAGAAGGATAGAAAGAGAAGATGAAAAAGAATTTTTTAATACTAAATACTAATGCCGCTTTCAACGGGGTCAGCAACCAGCATCAGCTGCCAAATAGCCAGAGTCGTCTGTGCACAGAAATTGTCCAGGGCCGGGAACCAGCTGATACAGTCAGGGAACCGGTGTCCAACACGCTCAGGGAACAGGATAGCTGGGAAGACAGGACCCATGATGATGAAGCAGTGTACGGCTAGGGAGCCGCGGCGTAGTTGGCCCTGAGCAAGGTGTGGAGAGTGTAGTTGCAGGTGCATCTTCGTAGTAGCTGCCGGGTACCAGCCGCCGCTGGGCGGAGGACTCCAGGTCTCCTCAAGCCAGGAAGAGGGGGCAGCCTGTTGCTAGACAGCTGCCAAGGTCCAGAATACAGCAGCCAGCAGACAGCAGTCAGAAGCCCAGTCGCGTCCCAAGAGCGACAGACGGCATTTGAGGACCACAGAACTCCTCTGGCTCCATGCGAAGAGGGAACAGCGGCATAACGTAGAACAAGCCGCAGGCAGAGGCAGCGCAATGACAGAGCTCGTGGTCAAGTAGTATAATCGTTGAACTCCGCTTCTCTGTTGGATTAGTAGCTCGTAAGACGTATTTAGTTTTAGTTTAGCCGAGGTGAGATAAGTTTTAAGATTTTAAGCGCGGGTTTTTAAGTTTTAATATTCGGCTCGGCTATATACGTATTTGCCCGGCGTTAATTTGGATTGGTGTGGCTGCTTGATGTCAATTTGGTATTTCTCTTGTCAAACGCGCTTTAGTATTTTTTGCCAGTAAATACCAACCAGTAGCCACCCGCTCTCATCTTCAGAAACCCAATACACAACACACTGCATAAATCGTAAGAAATAACCTTAACCACCGCATCAACCCAGTCAGTATTTAGTCTACGTGATAGCACACTAATTTTATTTCCCCGTATTGCTATTACGTTTCATTGCGTCACGATATTTTGGAGTTAATCGATTAATCGATAAGGTTCTAGCTTTTTCCCCCCAGAAATCTATAGCTGCTCAGAGCTGGCATGAGAAACAGCTGCCTGCCTTTGTTTACATTTGCAGTGATTTAAATTTGCAAGTAATTGACACTATTGTTTTGTTTTCCAGATCCGATACGATGCCATTTGATTGGTAAAGAGGTCCTGGAGCAAAGGAGGAGTGGCGGAGAAGTGGCGCACAGCCGTAATTTGCAGGAGAGCACATCGATATTGGTCGCCAGCAGGCCTCCAGAGGCAGCAGGCCAATTTGGAGAACCTTGTAGTTTGCTGCTTCGCGTATTGCCTATTGTTCGGTTGTCCTTTTCTGGCCCTCCTGTGGGCATATTACTAATTCCACTTGCAAAGACAGGCTCAGGAATGGAGCAGCCGCTGCAAAAAGGACGTTGGTGTGTGTTAACGAGATCCTTCTGGGGCGCTGCCGTATAGCCGTTCCACGGGTTTGCCGCAGTAGTCATCCTCAAAGCTATCATCTGAAAGTGGGTAAGGCTTCTCTCCAGTGTTTGGATCTTGTCGGCAGCTGAATTTACAATTAAAATTTTAGAAGGCCATAAGGCGCATACTAATTTTCGTAATCGCACCCTAATTTTCGTAACGCACCCTGATTTTCGTAACGCACCCTAATTTTCGTAACGCACCCTGATTTTCGTAACGCACGTACGTATTATGTTATTACGTTTCATTACGTTGCGATATTTTTGGTATTAATTAATCGATAAAAGCAGCTGTGTTGCCCTTGTTTATTTTTGCAGTGAATAAATTTGCAATTAATTGACACAATTGATTTGTTTTTCAGATCCTATGCGATGCCGGTTGATGGGGAAACAGGTCCTGGAGCAAAGAAGGAGTGGCGGAGGAGTGGCGCAACGGCGTAGTTACAGGAAACTACTTCTGAGGAGCACATCGAGATTTGCCGCCAGCATGGAGCTTTAGCCAGAAGACCAATTTGGAGAGCCCTGCAGTTTGACGCTGAGTGTATAACTTGTTGCTGTTCAGCCTTTATCTGGCCCTCCTATGGACGTTTTAGTGATTCCATTTGTATCGGGCTATAAGGCAGACTCAGGAAGTGAAACAAGACGTCTTTGACAAGGCTGTTGGCGTGATTTAAGAAACAGCAGGAGCAAAAGTATAAACATTATATCAGCCGGAAAAACTCTAGCTGCTCAGTGCTGGTGTTGTAAAAACTTGCCATCTTTGTTTACCTTTTGCGAAGAATATAATTTGTGAATTATTGACTCAAGATTACCAATTTTTCAGCCCATGTAATACGAATAGTCGGAGAAAGCGGTTCCAAAGTGGTGGAGAAGTGGACGGGAAGTGGCGGACAAGTGCTGTTGGCAGGAAATCTTAACAGAGGAGCAGCATCAAAAGCTTGGCCGCCAAAGATCCGTTTTGGCCAGATGTCCATTATGGAGAGCTCTGCCGCTTATGACTGGCGTGACTCCCGTTGTTGTCATGCCATTTCCCAATCCTCCTGTGTGCACACCAACGATTCCAACTGTATCCATTTGTGAAGCAGCCTCTGTGTATTGTACAGCGACTACTACTGAGATGCTGGTGTAACTGAACGCTGGCAATATTGGAATTTTGTAATGGTCCAAGTGTCGCATCTATTCCCTTTTGTAGGGCGACTGCAGTGCCAGTGGTTGGGGAAAGCAATCCAGAGGTGGCGAACAAATTAATTCGCCGTAAGTTGCGGCTCGGCCTGAAGAACTGGTGAGATGGTTCTGAAGCCGCCTAGCTGGGGCCACCGAGCGGGTCGCAGGTTGCGGATAGCGAACGACCTCTAGTTCTGGAGGTTAACTGTGAATAAGCTGGTGGTGGAAGTCAACCACGGAATCGTGGACGGAAGCCCCAGCAAATAATCAGTCCCGGACAACCAGCGGGTATTCTGCATCGGAGCAGTACCGACGATGCGATTTGTTCAGCCACATCTAAATAATTGCTCTACACAAACCCTATACCCTACACACTACCTACCCCCTCCCTCTCCCAAACAACATCTCACTCCGGGCCGGACTACGGTGTAATTCGGACCGTGCCAAGAGTCAGCCTGGCTGGGGGCCCGGATCAAAAACTAGCCCAGTCTTGAACGGTGAGCTCAGGGATATGGCGACCCCCTGTTCTAACTATCGCCTTACCCGGGCATCGCGGATCTCTGCCCGGGCGGACCTTTCCCCTTCTCCGCAACTCGTGGGATTTATTATGGACAAATCAACAACAAATAAAACAAAACAAGAGACGGGAACTCTCAAAAAACCCACAGAAACGCTGAGCACTGGCTCCAACACACTCACCAGCACGGTCCAGAAAGGGCCGCATCCCAAATTGGGGATGACGGGAGGCAGAAAGCCGGCTGCCGATACGTCCGCCACAGATGCGATAGCACCAACGGCAACGGTAGGCACTGCCAAGGCGATCGGGCCAACCACTGGTGCAATAAAGCACACATACGCAGAAAGGAGGACTGCCGCTCAGACTCTGCGCTCACATGCGAGAAGCAACATTGCCACACCTTCGCCAGAATGGCTGAAGAAGGTAGAGTGGGCAAAGTTGGTGCTTCCCAACTATGGGCAGGATAAGCCCACACAAGAAGGTGCTCAGACGAAGCGGCAACGATCCCTCGAGCTACCCGGACCTTCGGCGAAGAGATCAAAGGTCCAGCCCTCTGTCTCCTTCGCGGAGATCACCAAGGATCGAGTCCTACTCGGTCTTATCGATAAGGGTAACACGGAAGGACGGATCCCCAGAAACAAGTGGAAAGCAGTGGAGTCCCACCTGTCCATAATTTGCCTGCGCATGGTCCGCGAAAACCCATGCTCTCCGCCCTGCTGCATGGACGCGGGATGGTACCAAGGCAGCGTTAAAGTGGTAGCCTGCGATAGTCAGCGGTCGGCTGATCTATACAAGCAGGCGGCAAGTAAGCTCGGTGCGGTCTACGAGGGGGCGAATATTGTCGCACTTGACTGGTGCGACGTCCCTAGTAGGCCCCGAGCCCGGATCTGGCTCCCAGCAGCTATGAAGGCCCCGGAGGACATCCTCTACATGCTGCAAGTCTGCAATCCGCACCTCCCTACGAAGGACTGGAGAGTCGTCAAGGTGGAGGAGCACGAAGGGGACGTTAACCAGGCGGTTATGGTCCTGAACAAGGAGTCAGTTGCGCCAATAGAAGCGGCTCGGGGCAAACTGAACTTCGGTTTTAGCGCAGTGCAGATGAAGATCTACAAGGGCGACTCAAACGCTGCCGGAAGCTCCGCGGGCAATCTTGCCGAACAGGTGCTTGCCGAGGAAGTTGAAGCGCCTGGAGGGCCGGAGGACGGCTATTCCACCGATTCCTCGCTTAGCAGGGAAATGCGAGCGTTGGGACCGGCAATCGACGAGGTGGACCTGAGCGACTCGGAGGCCGACGTTACTGTGGTGGAGGCTGCAACTGGGGATGTCGCTAAGACTCCTGCAGATAAACCTTCACCACAGTAAAGCAGCGTCCGCTGCACTATCGCTTCGCCTGGCTAAGGGCGAAGCCGACGTGGTCCTAGTACAGGAACCTTGGGTAGTAGGAGGCAAGGTTGCTGGACTAGGAACGAGAGAGTATAAGCTAATGCTTGACCCCAAAGAAGGTAAGCCTAATATGGGTTCCGGGTCACCGGGACATCGTAGGCAATTGCATAGCGGACGAGTTAGCCAGGCAAGGCACCATCATGCCTCTCCTTCCAGAAAAGGAGAGTGTCGGTATGCCCATGGCGACTTGCAAGCTAAATATCAGAAACAACTTCATCAAACTAGCCAACACTAGGTGGCAAAACGCACCGCAGTGTCGTATCACCCACCAGACTTGGCCTGGGATAAACAGTAAAAAAACAGCGGAATTACTCAAATTTAGTCGCACAGAGTGCGGTATGCTAGTTCGAGTCCTTACAGGCCACTGGCTAGTCGGCACACATGCCGGCAGGCTAAAAAAAAGCCCCGTACAATGACTTCTGCAGAAGCTGCAGGGACGAGGAAGAGGAAGAAACGGTGGAGCACCTCCTATGTTTCTGCCCAGCCCTATGCAGACTAAGGCTGAAACATCTAGGAAACCCCTTCATTAGCGATCTGACCGAAATATCGGAGATCAACCTTAAAAGTATAAACTCTTTCGTTAAATCTTCCGGGTGGAAGACATGCTAAGTATCCAAATTTTCTAGGACGAGAGACGTAAGACAGGGGACCCCAAATAAGGGAAAAGAGATCACACGGTACCACAATGGACCCACAGAGGTCTAAGTGTGTCAGACGTTAGTCTGGCAGCCGTTTCTAACCTAACCTAACCTAACCTAAGTTGCGGCTGAAAATGAGCATTATAAGTTGGCCGCCAGCAAGCCGCCTTTGCCAGCAGACCAATTTCAAAGGCTCCGTAACTTGAATCAAGTTACTTGATGCTTGGTCTATTACTGGCCCATCTGTTGCTGGCCATCCTGGAAGCATGTGGTTCAATTGTGGCGATTTGTGGAACAGGCGCACATAAATCGTAAGAAGCAGCTTAACACACTAACTTTATTTCTCCGTAATGCTATTACGTTTCATTACGTCTCAACATTTTCGGTAGATAGTTAGTAGACTCTAATTATGTTGCGCTCGTAATGCTGTTACGTTTCACTACGTCGCGATATTTACAGTATTAATCGATTAATCGGCACGGTTCTATCTTTTTTTATTTTCCCCAAAAACTATCTGGCTGCTCAGAGCTGGAATGACAAACAGCTGTGTTGACAATGCTTACATTTGCAGAGATTATTTTGAATTTAATTGACGCAAATTTATTGTTTTTCAGATCCGAAGGAGAGCCAGAAGATGGAAAAGCAAGTCCCCGGAATGATGCAGCAGCAGCAGAGGAGTGGCGGAGAGGCAAACTCGCAGGATTCTTCAAGTGGGGAGCAGCAATAAGTTTGGCCACAATCAGACGAATTCGGCAGCAATGCAAACAGCTGTGCCATTTTTGTATACCTTTTGTGATGAATATAATTGTGAATTATTTATTCAAGATTACAATTTTTCAGCCCATGCAATGCGGATAGTCGGAGAAACCGGTTCCAATGTGGTGGAGGAGTGGACGTGAAGTGGCAAACAACTGCAAATGGCTGGAAATCATGACAGAGGAGCATCAACAAAAACTTGGCCGCCAACGAGCCGATTTGGCCATAAATCCATTTTGGAGAGCTCCGTAAATTGAAGCCTGGCGTGTCGCCCGTTGCTGTCATGCCTTTTTTCGGTCCTCCTGTGAGCGCACCACCGATTCCAACTGTAGTCATTTGTGAAGCAGCCTCTGCTATTGCTGGCCATCCTGTAGGCGTGTGATTGGTTCCATTTGTAGTGAGTTGTGGAACAGGCTCAAAAAGGTGAACAGTGACTGCGTCGGGGGTGCTGGTATGTGTTGGCTATCAGAGTTTTGCCTATATCCTTCTGGGCCGCTGTAAATCTGAGGTTCCACAATGCTGTCGCCGCCCTCATCCTCTAGTAGTAGACAAAGGCTTCTTTCCATTATACGCAAGTTTTCGGCCAGCTGGGTTTCAGGGCTTAGTTGCACAGGCAACTCCCCTACACCAACAACAGCAATAGAATCAGCATTAGCATCAGCATTAGCAACAGCATTAGCAGCGGATGTTGTGGGCAGAGCGAGCAGAAGATTTTGCAGGTTGATCAAGGTGGGCGTAGGTGCAATAATCAGCGGCTCCAGATACTCCTCCTCTCCCCTGAAATCAGGAATTATAAGCCTTTGTATAGTCAGACATTGCCCTCGGATTTTCTCTGCTACAGCTCTACGGGAGAGAGTGCCATGCACGAAGTCCCTTCTGCTGGGTGGTAGTTTTGGGGCCATCCTTGCCTCCGCAGCCAGCCGATCCGCTCTCTCCACCTGCAGCCTTTCCAGTTCTTCGTCCTGAAAACCGAGTAGAGTAGGTATGTACCGCCTCAAGTACTCTCGTATCGCTTTTCGTTCGGCTTCAGTGTAGTCGTGGGTTCTTGCTCCTTCTGGGATTGGTGGGGGAGGAGGTTCGTTGAGCTGCGGCAGATTGCGTCTGAGTGGATCGAAGAAAAGCTGCTGTTGGGCGAGGAGTCTTGGCCTTCCTAGCGCGAGTCTATTTGGGACGTAAGGTTCAGCCAAAATTCTTCTAACCAGAGGGTTTTAGTGACCAACCAGAGAATTTGCAAGCCTGCCACTGGCCTGAGAAAAGATGCCATCCACTGTCTTTATATTATAGGCGCTTCTAATTGTGTCATTTCTGGTGTACCTGGCTGCACCTACCGCTCTCCTAATTACCCTATTTTCTGCAGTCTGTATGCGTTGCATTGACGAGTCTGAGACCAGCGCCCCCCAGATCGGTATTGCGTACTGCCAAATAGGGGTGATTAACTGTTTGACCAGGAGCATCTTACATTCCTTTTGCAGGTTGCTGTTTTTACCCAGAATCCACTCTAGTGTTTTCTCTGTGGTCCTAATTTTGCCTCTCAGAAGATTAACATGGGTGAGCAGATTGAGTTTTCTATCAAGAGCGACACCTAAGTAGGTTTGTTTGTTGCTTAGCGGTATGATATTATTGTCAAATTTGATTTTTATGGGCCCCCTTGCTTTAGACAAATTTTTGAGTGCATACATAACATGGGCTGTTTTGGATGTGTTTACTGTAATGGCCCACTTTTTCGCCCATTCTGAGAAATGCCGCAGGAACTCTTCTTTATTCCTAATCGTACAGGATTGATGCTCTCCTCTGCAAAGGATGATGGTGTCGTCGGCGTACGTTGCTAACATCATATTTTTAACCCTTGGGGCATAAAATTCCCCAAAATTAACAGTCTGTGTAATTTCTGGTGTGGGCATGTCAGAGGAGTATATAGAGTACAGTACAGGCCCAAGATTGCTCCCTTGGGGGACTCCAGCGTTTATTCTACCCTGGCGTGATTTGGAGCCGTCTGTAGAGTTTACCTCAAATGTTCTGTTGCTCAGGTAGCTTTCCAGGACTTTGTACATTTTGTTCGGCAGGATTTTGGCCAGTTTACAGAAGAGTCCCGCATGCCAAACTTTGTCGAATGCCTCTGTAACGTCTATGAATACGGCTGAGCAGTACTGCTGTTTCTCATAGGCTTCCAGGATGAAATTCGTTACACGGGCCAGCTGCTGTTCAGTACCATGCTGTTTCCTAAATCCGAACTGGTGTGACGGTATTGCCTTAGCAAACAGGGGAAATTCGAACAGTCTCCTTAATAGCATTTTCTCAAACATTTTAGACAACCCAGACAACAGGCTGATTGGCCTATACGCGGAAAGTTCCGAGCTATCCTTGCCAGGTTTGAGGATGAGGGAGATGGCAGCATGTTTCCATTGCGCTGGGTAGTGTCCCAGCCTCAGGATGGAGTTATAGATGAGGACCAAATATAGAAGGGCTTTATTTGGGAGGATCCTAATTAGCTTATTGTCAATCTTGTCGTAGCCAGGGGCCTTATTAAGGTCAAGGGATTGTATTTCGAGTTTAAGCTCGACAAGAGTGACAGGCCTGAGCGCACGTTCGGGACGGTCATGTAGTTGGGCTCTCAAATCGTTCTGGATTGACATCCTTTGCTCAGGGGTGTTATGGAGTTTTGGGCTAAACCTATCCTCAAGATGTTGAACAAACAATTCTGCCTTTTCTGAGATAGTTTTGGACCAACCTGAGTGCTGCGTGCTCTGCCTATTGCCACCGTTGCGTGCATAAATTTTTACCGGATGATTTGTCTGGGGTTGTTTTTTGTGTAGGTTAGTTATTTTCCACAGTTTTTATACCCGTTACTCGTAGAGTAAAAGGGTATATTGTATTCGAGCAAAAGTATGTAACAGCTAGAAGGAAGCGTTTCCAACCCTACAAAGTATATATATTCTTGATCAGGGTCACTAGCCGAGTCGATATAGCCATGTCCGTCTGTCCGTCTGTCTGTCTGTCCGTCTGTCCGTCTGTATGAACACTGAGATCTCGGAAACTATAAAAGCTAGAGGATTGGTATTTGGCATGAAGATTCTTGGAGTTCCTACGCAGCGTAAGTATGTTTCAAGAAGGTGCCACGCCCCCTCTATCGCCCACAATCGCTTATATACGATTTTAAAAATTTAAATATTTCGGAAAAGTAAAAATGCAGTTTTATTGTGTTTATCAATACCTATCGAAATGTAGAAGAAATTTTTCAATTCGGACCATTCGTTAAAAAGTTATGCGTGATCAAAGTTTCTATCTCCATCTCCCTCGCACTCCTTTACCTGAGTAACGGGTATCTGATAGTCGGGGCAGGAGAGGAGAGTGTATTTCCGAGTGGCCAATCACCATTCGCCGCCCTGTGGCTCCTCAGTTTGCTGCGCTCGGCTTTGAAAGTGGGGCATCCTTTTTATAACTACTAACGTGATTTCCCCCGCAGTTGGCGCAGGTTGGTGGCACGTTGCTAGGCTTAGTGCAGGTGGCAGTGGGGTGCCCACCAGCACATTTCATGCATTTGTAGGGAACTTTACAGTACATTTTGGTGTGTCTAAAACCTTGGCATCGGTGGCACATGATAGGGTCGCGTTCTCTATGTTTGCGCTCAACAATTACCGCTTGACTACCTAATTTTTGGATTTTAAGAACATTCATATGGCTTCCATCGGGACTGGTTTGCAACTCGCATTCGAAAATGTTCATCGGATTATCGTTAAATCGGTGGCGCATGACTCTAACGAAGCGGGCAGTAAAGCCAGCTTTTTGTAATTCATTTATCACCCACTGGTACGGCGTCGAGTGATGGAGATGGCGTATGACGGTTTTGAAACCTCTCTCAGATTTTTTCTGATGCGTAAACATGGCAAAATTTTCCACGTTTCCATGTCAATACACTGGATCCTAACTCCGTTTCCCGGTGTGCTCCTTGTAGAGAACTTGTCCGCTGGTATGTCCTTAAGGCTTTCAAGAAGAGGCTGAATGTCGTCCACATTTGGCAAATGAATAGAGGGAATTCGCTTGCTTACGGGTACCACCTGCCATTCCGGGAGAGCCTAAATCGGTCCACTCAAATTGCTGCTCAAATCTACTGGTTCTTCGGGTTGAGGGGGCTGGTTGGTGTGCATGGTGGGGGTGGGAGGCCGGTGGGCAGACTGATTTTGTTCAGCATCCGTGGGGTTGCTGCGTGGCTGGCTGGTCCGGGAAGTGTCCTTGAATTTTGGGTGGAAGCCATGGACAAAAGAGTGGGTCATCCACCATGCAAAAGTCGTCGTCCAAAATACGCCTTCTTTTCCCTGGAGTCTGCTCAAACGGAAGGGAGACCAGATTTGGCAAGCCTCTAGGTGACCGCAGCAGCTCGTCGCTTATTACATCTAAATCGCTGCATTTTTTCAGTCTTACTCAGTGGCGAAAATGGAAGGAACTGACTAGCAATCCCCCATGCCACTCCTTTTATTTGTCCTCTTGTTACAATGGTTGCAGCTTATAGGTACAATTACATGGCGGGTTTTACGTTATTTACATAGCTTTTGAATTTTTAGTGTTTTAGCGGTTAACTCTACCTAGTTCTAGTCTATGCTATTAGTAGGGGCAATTATTAGAGGTTTTGAGTTTCGGCTAAGGGAAACTGGGGATTTTTACTTAAAATTAGATGGTCACATATATTTTAATTCCAGTTAATGGAAAGTCTCGCGCTCTGCTTAAATAAAATGGTACAGCCTACGCAGTTTTAACGTTGATGGAAGTTCAGCTTCTTCATTCCAGCAGCACATCCACTTGTTGTTAGCGTCAGTGGAAGATTTTCTTTTTCGGACCTCTAACATCAAGGCGTCTTACATCGGTCAGTTTCTGATATACTCTGTGGATAGTGGCTCCGGTTGTTTTCGCAGATTTTTGCAGAGGTGAATGTTTTGGTAAAGTTTGTAGTTCGCCCAATTGAAAAATTCTCATCTCATCCAGAATGTACGCCGCGGGGGCGCATAAATCTCGGGTCCAGTGTATTAAAGTGCAGCCATAGGCAAAGAGTTCCAGCCCGAGGGCAGATCCCAATTGGCCCTTTGGGAGTCTCCTTCACATCCTGGACGCTCCCGGGCAGGCAGCAGGAACAGCCTCCAAACACCGAAAAAGTGGATCGCAGTGGTATGGGTTCACTACTGGTTCGAGTCACCGGCAGCCCTCTCGTCGCTCCCGTGTGGTGCCCCACTTCCAGAATCCTGTCAAGCACGAGCTCCTCTGCAGCGCATGCAGGCGCCTACGTTCTGCATCCAGTGTGGGCATCCTCCTTTAGATGCTCCAAGATCCCGAACATCGTCTCCACTAATCACCCCATCGGTCAGCAAGTATCAATATCGCCCCGTGAGAAGGCGCTAGTAACTCTCGAGGGCGCCCAAACCAGCTTTGAGCTCATCCAAGTGCCCACCGTTGCCATGTCGTTGATAGCGCCATCCTTGTTACATGGGCTGGCTGAAGTTTTTGGGGCCATTTGCCAGCAGCGACCCACTGGACCGCAGTCATCAGCATCAGATCCTGCTTCTCCAGTACAAAGTGCTCGCCACATGGCTCAACAACAGCCACCCTGTTCCTTCGGCCAGAAGGAACAACAGAAAGCCCCTATTCACTGCGCAGAGCGGACTGCTGAAATATAGGGACATTAGAAATTCTACTAATACATCTTATTTCATTTTGGCTTCTTTTCAGGACGGAAGCGTTAACATAGCATACGCCTCCTGTAAGCAGCAGCGCCAGAAATCCAAGCCAACCATCCCTGAAGTCAACGTAGCCGGCCAGAATGGATACCCGTTCAGGAAGCAAAATCGATGTTTTGTGGGTGCAGAAACAAGGGCCATCCGTGCGGCTATGGATCAAAAAGTGGCGCCACCGAAAAAACAGCTCAGGCGTGGGCAATGTCCCTGTGATTCCGCACATCAAAGGGCTTGGTCCTTTGATACGCTCACCACGAGGGTCTGGAGTTCGTTTTCCGTGGTCATCTCCTTGGTCAGCAGTAGCTAGGATAGCCCCTCAAGGAGACGCAGGTCCAATGGTGAGTCTGTTCCTTGTAAGGCCATTTTTAAGGAGCCAGTACCCGGTTCCTCGAGTATGTACGCCGTGGATACCGCCTCGTAACCGCAGCAGTCTGTTCATTGGCCGCCGCTGAGTCAGGCTCTCATCCACTCCATCGCCTGTCGGACGACCGCGCGCCCATGCGCCTCCTCTCATAGCCCACTCATGGACGCCACCCTTTTTGGGCAACAGTGCAGAAGTTCCTCTCCTCATCGCTATGGTCGTCTCCTCGGTCAACATAATCAAGATCGCCCCGTGAGGAGACGCCAGCGATCCTCAAGGAAGCCCCTATAGGAAGAGTCCATTCCATCTTCGGGTACCGCCGATTTTCCACCTTTGTCGCTCCGTCCATCCCCATCTCGGAAGCGTGAGTTGGCTGAAGTTTTGGGGTCCATTTGTCAGCAGCAAACGACTGGAGTACGTTTATCAGATCATGTCTCTTAGGTCCAAGAAGTATACTCAATAGTACGTCAGCAGTAGTCATTTCCTTGCGGGATTTGCAGGAATCTATAAATTAATGATTCTGTAGTCTACTGAAATATAAGAGCGTTAGAAATTTTGACAACTGTATCTAATTTCGGTTTAATTTCTTTTCCATGTCGGAGGTGTTTATGGAGTGAACATTCCCTGTGTGCGGCAGTGCCAGAGGCACCAACCGATCCTTTCAGTCAACATCGCCAGCCGCGGAAAGGGTCAATTTGAGAAACAAACCCTACGCTTTGAGGTTGCAGCGTAGAGAGCCTGCTTGTGCAGAGGCAGTTCTAGGAGTGAAACCCCAGCAATCAACACGGGTGTGGGGAATCTTTTTATGATACCGATGACCCTTCCTCGTTCCTGTCAACTGACAGGAGGAAGATGACCGCAACCACCCAGGATGTAAGTTGCCGAGCCTCAAGAGGAGTCCAAATTTGATCCTTCCTGTCATCGCCTCTCAAGATGTCATTGTTAATCCTCGAGACCATGCCGCTTTTGCCTTTCCGTCCTCGTGCCATGGCAAAATGGTCAAAGAGTGGCACCTCGTGCTACTCCCAAAGGAGACGGCAGCATCTTTTATTCGTCCGTGAGTCAATAACCATTTTGAAATGGTTTCTGCTATTTTAGAGGCATGATTCTAATTTTTCCCTTTGTTTTCCTTTCAGGACAGAAGCCATCGCTGTCATCGCTGTCATCGCCAGTTAAGGACCCTCAGGATCAGTTGCAGAAGTAACCATCCTGGCAGATTGGAAATAATTCGCTGGGGTAAATTGTGCAGTTCCCACCGTGTGTATGTAGCGGGTGTGTAGTCGGCTCAGCATCCTCGCCGCTCTCACTCAGTAGCAGAGCAGTCAGCAAGGACAATCAGCAGGAAACCAATTTAGCTCTCCCCAGGCACGATCGTGCCACGGCAAAATGGTCAAAGAGTGGCACCGCGTGTTACTCCGCAAAGGAGACGGCAGCATTTTTTTTATTCGTCTGTGAGTCAATACCGTTTTGCAACAGTTTCTGCTATTTTTAAGGCATGATTATAATTTTTTCCTTTGTTTTCCTTTCAGGACAGAAGCCATCGCTGTCATCGCCAGTTAAAGACCCTCAGGATCAATTGCAGAAGTGACCACCCTGGCAGATTGGAAATATTCGCTGGGGTAAATTATGCCGTTCCCACCGTGTGTATGTAGCGGGTGTGTAGTCGGCTCCGCGTCCTCGCCGCTCTCACTCAGCAGCAGAGCAGCCAGCAAGGACAATCAGCAGGAGACCAATTGCGCGCTCACCAGGCGCGATCGCCCAAGGACCCCATCGATCCCGCACTCGGAATTCAATCTCCTCGGGCTTCCCTCAGGTGAGTGCCTCAACAAATTCCGCTCGGGTCCCGCGCCCGTTCTGAAGCAAGGCCCCTGTCAGGCTCACCGCCCAAACGGCCAGTATCTCATCCAGGTGCCGGCATCCTGCATCTCCGTCAGTCTCAGTCCCTTGATACGCCCACCGCTAGTTCCAGAAATCCTCTGTTACTCGTCTTCTCCTCGGTCAGCAGTATCCATGATCGCTCCGTGAGGAGGCGCAAGCAATCCTCGAGTGCGCCCAGTCAGGGCAAGATCATCACATCCTTGCAGATCGATTTTCGCTTTCTCTTTCAGGGCAGAAATATTCATATATCGTGGACCACCAGTCTTTTCGGGAGCCAGCACAGTCGACAATTACGAAGACCAGTTCAGGAATCAATATCAACGTTTTGAGGTGCAGCGTGGAAGGCTAGCCCGCTTGAATGCAGTCCAGTAGATGGAGCCTCAGAGAGTAGTCTAGGTGTGGGCAATCTCCTTGTAATTTCACTGTGCACTCCTCGCCCCCGTCCTCCGACAATAGGGTGTCAATCGCCGCTCAAAATGTCAGTGCTAATCCTCGAGAACATGCCACTTGGGCCCTTCCGTTCCCGTGCCACGGCAAAATGGTCAAAGAGTGGCACCGCGTGCTACTCCGCAAAGGAGACGGCAGCATCTTTTATTCGTCCGTGAGTCAATACCGTTTTGCAATAGTTTCTGCTATTTTTTGAGGCATGATTCTAATTTTTCCCTTTGTTTTCCTTTCAGGACAGAAGCCATCGCTGTTGTCGCCAGTTAAGGACCCTCAGGGTCAATTGCAGATGTAACCAACATGGCAGATTGGAAATGTTCACTGGGGTAAATTATGCCGTTCTCACCGTGTGTATGTACCGGGTGTGTAGTCAGCTCCGCGTCCTCGCCGCTCTCACTCAGCAGCAGAGCAGCCAGCAAGGACAATCAGCAGGAGACCAATTGCGCGCTCACCAGGCACGATCGCCCAAGGACCCCATTGATCCCGCCACTCGGAATCCGCTTTCAATCTCCTCGGGCCTCCCGCAGGTGGACGCCTCCATAAACTCCGCTCGGATCCCGCGCGCCGTTCCGAAGTAGGGCCCCTGTCAGGCTCACCGCCCAAACGGCCAGTATCTCATCTAGGTGCCAGTATCCTAGTATGCTAGTATCCACAATGTATTTTATAACGTCCATGTCCTCGAACGTCCCTTGTCCAGCAATATTACGCATAGCAATAAAATAATGTAGCAGCGATTCGCCTTTAAGGATTGAGCGACTCTGCAACTGCTTTGCAACCTCATGGTTCGTCATTTGGAAACCAAAAACTTTTAGTAGGCACTCGCTCAGTTCCTTCCAGGTGGTGGTTTTCTCGTACATCGTGTATGAACGGGCCACCCCTGCAGCTTGCGATTACCCAGTAGCCAACGCTGGGAGTCGCTCAAACCGTGTGTAGCAGCAGCCAAGTCCACCTCACGGATCCATGCATGAACGCCCACGTGATCATCTCCAGAGAAATTTCGCAAGGTTGATTCTATATCCTTAATGTCAATGGTGGGCTTTCGGTCCACGGTGCCGCTCTCCAAAGCAGCCACTTGCACTTTCAACTCGGCAAGCTCTTTCCGGGCTCTGTACAGGGTCATCCGGCTCAGAATTTCGGCCATTTCGTCCATTTCGTCGGGATTGGGGTCGTCCCCTCCTGGCACACTCTCAGCTACATTATCGGCATCGTCATCCGATTTCTCAGTAAGATTGTCCAACTCCATGGAAGATGTTGGCTGTAAGGCTTTTACCATCGCCCGCAGCTGCTGTATGGCCTCTGTGCCGGTCACTGGTACATTTTTTTCAATTAGCACGCTCATTAGTTCATCCTTTGTCAGGATCAATATGTCAGAGTATTTCATCCCGATAAGATTTGGGGCAAACCCCACACCTGATTTGTAATCGCCTTTATTTATTCGTTTTTAAAAAGCCACTAGGATGGGCTTAGTTTTATTTAATTAGTTTTTTCGCTCTGCAAAGCGTGTTCTTTTACCAAAGCCGGTCCAAAAAAGTGACCGTTCTCTTCTTTCCTATTAAATCCTAAAAGTGACATTTATGTGTGACCATTTATCACATCATTTATCGATTATACATATATACACAATTCACACTTAAAGCTAATATTAACTAGATGTTTACAATTCTAATTTTTCCCTTTGTTTTCCTTTCAGGACAGTAGCCATCGCTGTCATCGCCAGTTAAGGACCCTCAGGATCAATTGCAGAAGTGACCACCCTAGCAGATTTGAAACATTCGCTGGGGTAAATCATGCCGTTCCCACCGTGTGTATGTAGCGGGAGTGTAGTCGGCTCCGCATCCTCGCCGTTTTCACTCAGTAGCAGAGCAGCCAGCAAGGACAATCAGCAGGAGACCAATCGCGCGCTTACCAGGCACGATCGCCCAAGGACCCCATCGATCGCGGCACTCGGAATCCGCTTTCAGTCTCCTCGGGCTTCCCGCAGTTGGATGCCTCCACAAACTCCGCTCTGATCCCGCGCGTCGTTCCGAAGCAGGGCCCCTGTCAGGCTCACCGCCCAAACGGCCAGTATTTCATCCAGGTGCCAGTATCCTGCATCTCCGTCAGGCTCAGTCCCTTAATACGCCCACCGCTAGCTCCAGAAATCCGCTGTTACTCGTCTTCTTCTTGGTCAGCAGTATCCATGATCGCTCCGTGAAGAGGCGCGAGCAATCCTCAAGTGCGCCCAGTCAGGGCAAGATCATGATATCCTTGCAGATCGTCTGTGCCAGAAGGAGCAGCAGGAGGTCCCCATTCCCTGTATCCAGCAGACCACTGAGAATTTGGAGACCCCAGAGTTTTGGCAAATGTATCTAATTTCATTTTCGCTTTCTTTTCCAGGGCAGAAACATTAATATATCGTGGATCACCAGTCATCCCAGGAGCCAGCACAGTCGGCAATTACGAAGACCAGTTCAGGAATCAACATCAACGTTTTGAGGTGCAGCGTGGAAGGCTAGCCCGTTTGAAAGCAGCCCAGTAGATGGAGCCTCAGAGAGTAGCCCAGGTGTGGGCAATCTCCATATAATTTCACTGTGCACTCCTCGCCCCCGTCCTCCGACAAAAGGAGGGTGTCAATCGCCGCTCAAGATGTCAGTGCTAATCCTCGAGAACATGCCACTTGGGCCCTTCCGTTCCCATGCCATGGCAAAATGGTCAGAGAGTGGCACCGTGTGCTACTCCGCAGAGGAGACGGCAGCATCTTTTATTCGTACGTGAGTCAATACCATTTGGCAATAGTTTCTGCTATTTTTGAGGCATGATTCTAATTTTTTCCCTTTGTTTTCCTTTCAGGACAGTAGCCATTGCTGTCATCGCCAGTTTAGGGCCCTCAGGGTCAATTGCAGAAGCAACCACCCTGGCAGATTGGAAATATTCGCTGGGGTAAATTATGCCGCTCCCACCGTGTGTATGTAGCGGGTGTGTAGTCGGCTCCGCATCCTCGCCGCTCTCACTCAGCAGCAGAGCAGCCAGCAAGGACAATTAGCAGGAGACCAATTGCGCGCTCACCAGGCACGATTGCCCAAGGACCCCGTCGATCCAGCCACTCGGTATCCGCTTTCAATCTCCTCGGGCCTCCCGCAGGTGGATGCCTCCACAAACTCCGCTCGGATCCCGCGCGCCGTTCCGAAGCAGGGCCCCTGTCAGGCTCACCGCCCAAACGGCCAGTATCTCATCCAGGTGCCAATATCCTGCATCTCCGTCAGGCTCAGTCCCTTAATACGCCCACCGCTAGTTCCAGAAATCCGCTGTTACTCGTCTTCTTCTTGGTCAGCAGTATCCATGATCGCTCCGTGAAGAGGCGCGAGCAATCCTCGAGTGCGCCCAGTCAGGGCAAGATCATCATCACCGTTTGAAAGCAGCCCAGTAGATGGAGCCTCAGGGAGTAGTCCAGGTGTGGGCAATCTTTCTGTAATTTCATTGTGTACTCCTCGCCCCCGTCTTCCGACAAAAGGAGGATGTCAGAACCGCTCAAGATGTCAGTGCTAATCCTCGAGAACATGCCACTTGGGCCCTTTCGTTCCCGTGCGACGGCAAAATGGTCAAAGAGTGGCACCGCGTGCTATTCCGCAAAGGAGACGGCAGCATCTTTTATTCGTCTGTGAGTCAATACCATTTTGCAATAGTTTCTGCTATTTTTGAGGCATGATTCTGTAATTGCCTTTATTTATTCGTTTTTAAAAAGCCACTAGGATGGGCTTAGTTTTATTTAATTAGTTTTTTCGCTCTGCAAAGCGTGTTCTTTTACCAAAGCCGGTCCAAAAAAGTGACCGTTCTCTTCTTTCCTATTAAATCCTAAAAGTGACATTTATGTGTGACCATTTATCAAATCATTTATCGATTATACATATATACACAATTCACACTTAAAGCTAATATTAACTAGATGTTTACATTCGGGCAACCTGACATTTGATCGGCCTCGATCATCACACACACAATCCTATAGTCTTATTACACACTTGCATCCACGGTTTCAGTCTAGCAGCTTCAAGGATTCCTTTATAAGGCAGTTGTGTGAGCTGACAATCTTCAATATCAGTTACCTCGTAGCGATCGTTGGGGAGTACTCGACTAACTTGGTATGGCCCACAGTATTTAGGTGCGAATTTCTTACAATGTCCAGGCCTCACATCAACATTGCGAATAGCTACAAAGTCATTAACATTATAGGTAATAGGAGCTTTGTGTCTTATTTTATCGCTAGCTTCGTCTCTCTCACTTCTAAGGCAACGCGGCTTTTCGGAACTAAATTTATCTTCAAGATACTCCGTAAGCTCATCCACAACTGGACCACGCTGATCGCAACCGAAAAGTAGCATACTGGGTGACTTGCCTGTACTACACTGAACTGAGTTATTTATAGCGAATTCCACTCGATTTAGTAACTTATACCAGTCTGCTTGATTTAGGGGCTCGGATAACTTCCCTAACATCGGAGTTAAAACACGGTTGACACGCTCGACTTGCCCGTTAGCCTGCGGGGCAGCAGTAGCTACCTTGATGTGATCAATATTTCTTGCTTCGAGGAATGCAGAAAATTCAAAGGACGTGAAGCAAGTACCCCTGTCCGATATGATTCTGCGGGGACGACTGTAATATTCAAAATATTTTTCTAAGGAAGACTTCACTTCCTTGGTGCTGGTGGAGTTCACGGGGTATAATTTTAGGTGATCTATATGAATTGTATCGAAGGGAACCGGTATTTTGGGTATGCTATGGAGAGTCCTATCATGAATACCCTTCGGCACAGAATGTAGAATACACGGCAAACAGTTCTTTATAAATAAATCGACTTTACTTTTCATTGCAGGAAACCAATATTTTTCATAGACGGTGTCACACACGGATCGGAAACTTCTTCAACCAAGTCCTCAGATAACAACTCCGTTTGCCTACTCAGCGCATCGACATGAGCCATACTTGAACCCGGCCTATGGGCTATCGAATAATTAAAACTTTCTAACTCAAGGGACCAACGGGCAATACGAGGATTGATGGATTTTTTACTCAAGGTTTGAACCAAGGAACTGCAATCTGTTACAATTAGAAAAGGCTTGTGTTCCAAGTATATACGGAAACGACGTAAAGCATATATAATTGCCAATGTTTCAAGTTCGAAGCTGTGGTAACGAGACTCTGCTGCGGTGGATTTTCTGGAGTAAAAGAAAACGGGGTGAAGCTTCTTATCTAACTGTTTCTGCAATAATACTGCCCCGAACCCATGAGAGCTCGCATCCGTATGCAATTCTGTTTCGTAATGGGGATTGAAAATTGACAGGACTGGCGGGTTCGACAATGCTTTTCTTAACTCCACAAAGGCATTTCTTTCGGCATCTGGCATTGGAAAGGGCCCTCCTTTTTTTAATAGGTCGGTTAAGGGCTTTGCCACGCGTGAGAAATTAGGGACAAACTTTCGAAAATACGAGAATAAACCGAGACAAGAATGCATCGCTTTACTGTTGAGTGGTTCCGGATATCGTTTGATCGCTCCCAAATGAGTATCGTTAGGCAAAATTCCCTGAGCGCTAACATCATAACCTAAGTAATCGATACGTTTTGGCATGAAGCTACTTTTTTTAAAATTTATTTCAAGGCTAAACTTAACAAGAATACTCAACAACGTAGCTAGTACCTTCTTATGCTCATCTACAGTATTCGATGCCAGAATTATATCATCCATATGCACAACAATTTGACGACTTCTAACCAGATCGCTTAATACGTCGGATATAAACCTTTGGAATACAGCCGGTCCATTTTTGAGCCCAAAAGGCATCCTTAAATACTCAAACTGCCCGTCCGGAGTCACAAAGGCAGTATATTTCACGGATTCTTCTTCAACACCTATGTGGTGGAAACCACTCTTAAGATCTATAACAGAAAAGACTGATTTACCTTCAAGGTATTCTAAACAATCTTCTATAAGCGGCAAAGGAAAATTGTCACGAACTGTCTTCTTATTCAACCCACGGTAGTCAACACACATTCTTATATTTCCATCTTTCTTTTTAACTAGTACCACAGCCGAAGCATATGGGGAGTTACTTGGGCGAATTATTTTATCGGCCAATAAATTATTAACTGTATTAGAAACAATCTCCCTTTCATGGTATGACAATCTTCTAGGGGCACAGTGAAACGAGGTTGTTTCAGTAAGACGAATGCACATTTTGAATCTTGGCGAACTACAACCTTTTGAAAACTTATTAACGTAATGGCTTGCTATAGTATCCCGGCACTCCTGCATTCGAACACAACCAAACTCATCGCCTACGATTGCAACACTATCAGTCGACACCACCAAGTTCTCAAATTCGTTCATCCATTCATGAAACACCTCAACCTTAACCGGGGATGCAATTGTGTTTACAATTAAACATTGATCTTTTTGCTTATTTAAACTATGGCAGGGTATATTTTTAAAGTTCGACTTCTTAGTAAATAGGGATGCACAGTATAAATCAGAAGCCACCGCAACAGTATTGTTTAGTGAATTATTATTTTCATAATTTGATACAGGTTTTCGTATTACTAACTTAAGTGACAATAGTTTCAATACATCTCTGCCTAATAACAACGGCGTCGGTAATATAAGACTAGGAATAACAAAAGCTTCAATTCTGTAGTATTTTTCTTTAAACACAAGTATTAATTTAACTTTTCCAATTATCATAATGTTTTGTCCGCTAAGGCCACGGAAACGACTAACTTCTAGGTTTTCATAATTAGCAGCTTGCGGAATAACATCTTTACTTATAAAACTCACGGGGCTTCCGGTATCTAGTAAAGCAAAAATTCTATCAATATCAATGCATCCCTGTTTACTAGGTAATTTTATGCTTACTAGTTGAATAAACGAAGTTCCGCCAACAGAATCGTCTTCCTCTTCCTTCTCGTCACTGGTACACAACGCAGCTGTCCGTATACGCTTCGGGCACTCCCGGAACTGGTGCCCAGTCTCAAAGCAATGGAAGCATCCTCCCTCTGGACGCCTCGGTGCATTGATTGCTGAAATGTCCCATTGAGCAGCAATTAAAGCACCTTATGTTGGCGTCTGCATTTCGAGCACCGGAAACGTTTGCAGAAGATGACTGGCGCACAGGTACAGCCGTGCGTGAGACTTGTGGTTTTCGTTTAAACTCGGCCTGTACGATCTGATAACGCATCATTTTCTCACGCAGCTCATCGAGAGAAACACAGTAATACAACGGTGCTGCGCAGCCGGTGTGATCCTGCAAGCCATCCACAATGTATTTTATAACGTCCATGTCCTCGAACGTCCCTTGTCCAGCAATATTACGCATAGCAATAAAATATTGTAGCAGCGATTCGCCTTTAAGGATTGAGCGACTCTGCAACTGCTTTGCAACCTCATGGTTCGTCATTTGGAACCCAAAAACTTTTAGTAGGCACTCGCTCAGTTCCTTCCAAGTGGTGGTTTTCTCGTACATCGTGTATGAACGGGCCGACCCCTGCAGCTTGCGATTACCCAGTAGCCAACGCTGGGAGTCGCTCAAACCGTGTGTAGCAGCAGCCAAGTCCACCTCACGGATCCATGCATGAACGCCCACGTGATCATCTCCAGAGAAATTTCGCAAGGTTGATTCTATATCCTTAATGTCAATGGTGGGCTTTCGGTCCACGGTGCCGCTCTCCAAAGCAGCCACTTGCACTTTCAACTCGGCAAGCTCTTTCCGGGCTCTGTACGGGGTCATCCGGCTCAGAATTTCGGCCATTTCGTCCATTTCGTCGGGATTGCGGTCGTCCCCTCCTGGCACACTCTCAGCTACATTATCGGCATCGTCATCCGATTTCTCAGTAAGATTGTCCAACTCCATGGAAGATGTTGGCTGTAAGGCTTTTACCATCGCCCGCAGCTGCTGTATGGCCTCTGTGCCGGTCACTGGTACATTTTTTTCAATTAGCACGCTCATTAGTTCATCCTTTGTCAGGATCAATATGTCAGAGTATTTCATCCCGATAAGATTTGGGGCAAACCCCACACCTGATTTGTAATCGCCTTTATTTATTCGTTTTTAAAAAGCCACTAGGATGGGCTTAGTTTTATTTAATTAGTTTTTTCGCTCTGCAAAGCGTGTTCTTTTAGCAAAGCCGGTCCAAAAAAGTGACCGTTCTCTTCTTTCCTATTAAATCCTAAAAGTGACATTTATGTGTGACCATTTATCACATCATTTATCGATTATACATATATACACAATTCACACTTAAAGCTAATATTAACTAGATGTTTACAATTCTAATTTTTCCCTTTGTTTTCCTTTCAGGACAGTAGCCATCGCTGTCATCGCCAGTTAAGGACCCTCAGGATCAATTGCAGAAGTGACCACCCTAGCAGATTTGAAACATTCGCTGGGGTAAATCATGCCGTTCCCACCGTGTGTATGTAGCGGGAGTGTAGTCGGCTCCGCATCCTCGCCGTTTTCACTCAGTAGCAGAGCAGCCAGCAAGGACAATCAGCAGGAGACCAATCGCGCGCTCACCAGGCACAATCGCCCAAGGACCCCATCGATCCCGACACTCGGAATCCGCTTTCAGTCTCCTCGGGCTTCCCGCAGTTGGATGCCTCCACAAACTCCGCTCTGATCCCGCGCGTCGTTCCGAAGCAGGGCCCCTGTCAGGCTCACCGCCCAAACGGCCAGTATCTCATCCAGGTGCCAGTATCCTGCATCTCCGTCAGGCTCAGTCTCTTAATACGCCCACCGCTAGCTCCAGAAATCCGCTGTTACTCGTCTTCTTCTTGGTCAGCAGTATCCATGATCGCTCCGTGAAGAGGCGCGAGCAATCCTCGAGTGCGCCCAGTCAGGGCAAGATCATCATATCCTTGCAGATCGTCTGTGCCAGAAGGAGCAGCAGGAGGTCCCCATTCCCTGTATCCAGCAGACCACTGAGAATTTAGAGACCCCAGAGTTTTGGCAAATGTATCTAATTTAATTTTCGCTTTCTTTTCCAGGGCAGAAACATTAATATATCGTGGACCACCAGTCATCCCAGGAGCCAGCACAGTCGGCAATTACGAAGACCAGTTCAGGAATTAATATCAACGTTTTGAGGTGCAGCGTGGAAGGCTAGCCCGTTTGAAAGCAGCCCAGTAGATGCAGCCTCAGGGAGTAGTCCAGGTGTGGGCAATCTCCCTGTAATTTCATTGCGTACTCCTCGCCCCCGTCTTCCGACAAAAGGAGGATGTCAGAACCGCTCAAGATGTCAGTGCTAATCCTCGAGAACATGCCACTTGGGCCCTTTCGTTCCCGTGCCACGGCAAAATGGTCAAAGAGTGGCACCGCGTGCTATTCCGCAAAGGAGACGGCAGCATCTTTTATTCGTCTGTGAGTCAATACCATTTTGCAATAGTTTCTGCTATTTTTGAGGCATGATTCTAATTTTTCCCTTTGTTTTCCTTTCAGGACAGTAGCCATCGCTGTCATCGCCAGTTAAGGACCCTCAGGACCAATTGCAGAAGTGACAGCAGATTTGAAACATTCGCTGGGGTAAATCATGCCGTTCCCACCGTGTGTATGTAGCGGGTGTGTAGTCGGCTCCGCATCCTCGCCGTTTTCACTCAGTAGCAGAGCAGCCAGCAAGGACAATCAGCAGGAGACCAATCGCGCGCTCACCAGGCACGATCGCCCAAGGACCCCATCGATCCCGACACTCGGAATCCGCTTTCAGTCTCCTCGGGCTTCCCGCAGTTGGATGCTTCCACAAACTCCGCTCTGATCCCGCGCGTCGTTCCGAAGCAGGGCCCCTGTCATCCAGCTGCCCGCATCCTGCATCTCCGTCAGGGTCAGTCCCTTGATACGCCCACCGCTAGCTCCAGAAATCCTCTGTTACTCGTCTTCTCCTCGGTCAGCAGTATCCATGATCGCTCCGTGAGGAGGCGCAGGCAATCCTCGAGTGCGCCCAGTCAGGGCAAGATCATCACATCCTTGCAGATCGTCTGTGCCAGAAGGAGCAGCAGTAGGTCCCCATTCCCTGTATCCAGCAGACCACTGAGAATTTAGAGACCCAAGATTTTTGGCAAATGTATCTAATTTCATTTTCGCATTCATTTCCAGGGCAGAAACATGAATATATCGTGGACCACCAGTCATCCCAGGAGCCAGCACAGTCGGCAATTACGAAGACCAGTTCAGGAACCAATATCAACGTTTTGAGGTGCAGCGTGGAAGGCTAGCCCGTTTGAAAGCGGCCCAGTAGATGGAGCCTCAGAGAGTAGCCCAGGTGTGGGCAATCTCCCTGTAATTTCGCTGTGCACTCCTCACCCTCGTCCTCCGACAACAGAAGGATATCAATTGCCGCTCAAGATGTCAGTGCTAATCCTCGAGAACATGCCACTTGGGCCCTTCCGTTCCCGTGCCGCGGCAAAATGGTCAAAGAGTGGCACCGCGTGCTACTCCGCAAAGGAGACGGCAGCATCTTTTATTCGTTCGTGAGTCAATACCATTTTGCAATAGTTTCTGCTATTTTTGAGGCATGATTCTAATTTTTCCCTTTGTTTTCCTTTCAGGACAGTAGCCATCGGTGTCATCGCCAGTTCAAGACCCTCAGGATCAATTGCAGAAGTAATCACCCTGGCAGATTGGAATCAATATCAGTTCAGGAATCAATATCAACGCTTTGAGGTGCAGCGTGGAAGGCCAGCCCGCTTGAAAGCAGCCCAGCAGATGAAGCCCCAGAGAGTAGCCCAGGTGTGGGCAATCTCCCTGTAATTTCGCTGTGCACTCCTCACCCTCGTCCTCCGACAACAGAAGGATATCAATTGCCGCTCAAGATGTCAGTGCCAATCCTCGAGAACATGCCACCTGGGCCCTTCCGTTCCTGTGCCGCGGCAAATTGGTCAAAGAGTGGCACCACGTGCTACTCCGCCAAGGAGACGGCAGCATCTTTTATTCGTCCGTGAGTCAATACCATTTTGCAATAGTTTCTGCAATTTTTGAGGAATGATTATAATTTTTTTTTCCTTTATTTTCCTTTTAGGACAGTTGCCATCGCTGTCATTGCCAGTTAAGGACCCTCAGGATCAATTGCAGAAGCAATCACCCTGGCAGATCGGAAACATTCGCTGGGGTAAATTATGCCGTTCCCACCGTGTGTACGAAGCGGGTGTGTAGTCGGCTCCGCATCCTCGCCGCTCTCACTCAGCAGCAGAGCAGCCAGCAAGGACAATCAGCAGGAGACCAATTGCGCGCTCACCAGGCACGATCGCCCAAGGACCCCATCGATCCCGCACTCGGAATTCAGTCTCCTCGGGCTTCCCTCAGGTGAGAGCCTCCACAAATTCCGCTCGGGTCCCGTGCGCCGTTCCGAAGCAGGGCCCCTGTCAGGCCCACCGCCCAATCGGCCAGCATCTCATCCAGGCGCCAGCATCCTGCCCCTCCGTCAGGCTCAGTCCCTTGATACGCCCACCGCTAGCTCCAGGAATCCGCTGTTACTCGTCTTCTCCTCGGTCAGCAGCATCCATGATCGCTCCGCGAGGAGGCGCAAGCAGTCCTCGAGTGCGCCCAGCCAGGGCAAGATCATCACATCCTGGCAGATCGTCTGCACCAGAAGGAGCAGCAAGAGGTCCCCATTCACTCTATCCAGCAGACCACTGAGAATTTAGGGACCCCAGAATTTTGGCAAATGTATCTAATCTCATTTTCGCTTTCCCCTCCAGGGCATAGACACCAACATAACGTACACCACCAGTTATCCCAGGAGCCAGCACCGTCGGCAATTTTGAAGACCAGTTTGGGAATCAGTATCGACGCTTTGAAGTACAGTGCCCTTTATCAAGAGGCATCAGGGATCCATTGCAAATGGAGTCCACCTGATAAATTGGTGAATAACGCAAAGAGAAAAACTAGTAGTTCGCGTCCTATGCTCATCATGGATAAATCAGAGCCTCATCTTGTCATAGCCATAGCTTGACCTCACTTTGTCATAGCCAGGTGTGTAAGCCTGTGGGTAGTACAACCCGTCCCTCCGGAAAATGGCGGCCATTGCTGTCGTAACCACTAACTGAGGCCGGATTCAAGCTTATACAGCAATAGGACGGATCACAGTGTCAGATCTTATGTTGTAGTAAGTTACACTGTGGCTATGAGTTTCCTCATTGGTGAGGTAGACATCCTTATTTGTGTTCAGAGTCCCCTCATTGAATTTCACCCGCGCACGTGACCATGTATTCCAATTTCGCACCCATCTTTCTACAGTGTGGTCTAATAAGGTTTGTTTGATAAGACCAACAGTTGGATAGCAGGATACTATCAATAAACGCCTCGGGTGATTTGTTCAGCGGCATAGAGCAGTCTCGCTGGCGATTTGACATTCTGAATCGCAGCCTTTAGCCGCTACTTTGACATCATCAGAGTTTTTATTGCTTTTACCCATTTTTATGAGGGTTTACTAATTCCGGTTTATTTCCTACTGGCAGGTGGGGGGACCCAACAACTCACAGCCGGAGCATTCCAGCAGGAGAACTCCCTGATGAATCAGCAGGCGCACCCACTCAACTCAACTCTCATACATTGCAGTCCAGCTTGGAGCAGACCAGGACGCCTTGCTTCATCATTCAGTTGGAGCTCGCCGCACATAATGGACTTCTAATAGCGGGCAAGTGCAGCTCTTAAGGGATCTAGGAAATGATTTTTAAGTCTTGTTTCATCTCCCTCAAAGATTCAATGTTTCTCTCATTCTCGGTTTTTCTCTTAATGTTACATGACAGGCCTGTGTGTACTGTTTGTTTAGTCCTTAGCATAGTAGAGTGTTGAATTTCCCAGATGTGTTTCAAAATCAGGCAAAATATTTCTAATAACTCCTCTCGGTTATCCCTCCATTCTCTCTAATATCTCTTCTCTGTTTAATCTCCCTTCTCTGTATAACTTATTGTTTACGTTTATTAAGGTCTCGCACCACCTGTCAACTTCTTTCCCTCTCCTTGCATTGAATCTGTCTCTTCTTGCCTTTTCATATATCCTATCTTCCTCTTTCTCCAAATTTTCATCTTCTATACGAAGAAATGTAGGGAGGTTTTCCCTGTGTTCTTTCCTTAATTTTTTAACTATTTCTCTCTCTTCCCTCTCAGTGTAGAACCTTATATAGTCTAGCTCAGACTCTTTTCCTGACTTTTTTGGCTTAGTGTAGTTTGTCCTTATTGGTTGAATGTATTTTTGGTACTGTTTCTTGTTGTAAAAAGGCCACCCAGATATCACAACTAAATAAGAACAACTTACTGGTTTTCTTTAAGTTAAATATCTTCAATTTATTATTCACTTCTCTTATGTCAACTTGTCCGTTCTATGTCAAAATCAAAAAGGGGAAGAGCGAGAGCAAAACACTTTTAGTGTTACCAGTATGCATTTGGTCAAATATCTTTTGCTCCTGGAAATACCGAATTGGTATTTTTCCATACACCTCCTCAAAAGATGCATTGACCGTTTTAAAAGTTAAGTTAGCATTACAATATTAATCTTATTCGGACAGTTGTATATTCTGGGAACAGTAATAAATGATCCATATTCATCTAGAAATAGTTTTTCAATACAAAAAAAAACTAGTTCTAGGATTAAGGGAAACCCAGTAAAAACCTTAATCGAATCATTGGTTAATTAAAAAAATTATTAACTTCATTCACAAATTCAATGTTTCTTTAATTACTAGTTAACAACAAAATATAAGTTTCGTTAAATTAAAATTTCACTTTATTATTTAATTTAAACTAAGTTCTAAATTAAGTATCAGTTTCAAAAGTTTCATTTAATTTTAAATGTAGTTTTTTTATAAGATATAGTTTTAGTTCTTGAGACCCAATTCGTTCCTTAGGGTCAAGAATCTAGCAGCGGGCAACGGCTTCGTGAGGACATCTGCCACTTGGTGTTCTGTGGGAATATATTCTAAAACAATTAGTTTATTTTCAATCTGCCACTTGGTGTTCTGTGGGAAAATATTCTAAAACAATTAGTTTATTTTCAATTTGTTCTCTTGAGAAATGGTACTTAATGTCAATGTGTTTTGATCGTTTGTGGCATGTAGGATTATTAGCTATACTAATGCAACCTTGATTATCCTCTAGTATTTTGATTGGTTTATTTAATTCAAATTTTATACTAGATACTAACGATTACAACCATAAAGCTTCTCACACTGCTTCGAATAAAGCCATATATTCCGCTTCTGTGGAAGAAGCAGCAACTGAATTTTGCTTTTTCGTATTCCAGCAAATTACATTTGAGTCAAACAGTTTAAATATAAAGCCTGTTGTACTTTTTCTATCAGTTTCACTTCCTGCCCAGTCAGAATCAACAAATCCAATAATTGTGTCTTTAAAATCTTCATTTTTAATAAATGTTAATTTTAGATCTACAGTGCCCTTTAGATATCTTAAAACCCTTTTAAGATTTTGCCATAATTCTGAATTATTTTTGTTTGTATATCTACTCAATATACTTATAGCTGTACTTAGATCAGGACGGGTACATAACATTAGGTACATCAAACACCCAATCAGATTTCGGCATGGGGCATTACATTCTTCATCTGAGTTTAGGGCTTCATAATTTAACTTAGTTTGAAGTGGTGTACTGACTGCATGACATTCTTCCATATTGAACTTCTTTAAAATATTATTAATGTATGCTGATTGACTAAGATACAGACAACCATCTTTCCTTTCTACTTTTATTCCAATAAGGTGTCTTATCTCACTTAAGTCTGTCATCCTAAATTTACTCATTAGAAATGTCTTGAAATTAGTCATTGTATCATTGGTCTTTGTTGCAATTACAAGATCATCTACATATAAAAGCACATATATGTTTTTCAAGATATCCCCATGATCAAGTAAATAGATACATCTATCCACGGGAGAATTACTAAAACCCATGCTTTTTAAAACATTTTCAAATGTCTCAAACCAACATCGTGCCGCTTGTTTTAATCCATAAATTGATTTATTTAGTTTACAGACTTTACCATCTTCATATGATAATCCCTCCGGAATCTTCATATAGATTTCCTCTTTCAAAATACCATTTAGGAATGCAGTCTTAACATCCATATGGTGTACTTTTAAATTGAATTGATTTGCTATGGATAGAATAAATCGGAAACTATATATTCTTGCAACTGGAGCAAATGTCTCATCATAATCTAAAATATACTCTTGAGTGAATCCTCTAGCTACCAATCTGGCCTTATATTTTATATGCTGGCCATTTTCATTAATTTTTATAGTAAAAACCCACCTACAATCAACAATGTTTTTATGAAGAGGCTGATCAAGTTTTATTATAAAAATGCGAATCTAATTCTTCTTCCCACTTAATTCTGTCTGTACTATTTTTAATATCATTGTAATTACTTGGGATGTCATCACAAAAGGTGTGCGCATTCATTAAACAATTGTTTAAGAACCGATATGATGTTTTTGGCTTATCCTTTAATCTTTCACTTCTTCTGACTTCAATTTCATCTACTTTCAATTGCATACTAGGCAATTCTTCACCAATTATTACAATTGGATCGGCATTTTTGCAAGTGGTTGTCTCACTAGGCTGTTTATCTGATTCAAAATTATCAGATTTTCCACCCGTACTCTCATTCGGGACATTTGACTCCTCCGCTTCTGAATTCATTTCAGGTGACAATTGTAGACCATTAATTCTAAATACATTCTACCAGTTCTATACTTTCATTCTAGAACTCTGAGTCATTTACCACAGTCCTAGTATTCGCCTTATTGATTTCATCAACAACTACGTCTCTTGCTACCACAAATTTTTTTGAACTTATGTCCCACAACTTATAGCCATTCTGTTCATAACCAACTAGTATACATTTGAATGATTTGTCATCAAACCGTTAAATGGTAACTCATGCCTTTTTCACTACAATAATCTTTCATCTCATTTGACAAATATTCTCTGCCATTATCGATGTAAAAATTTACAACCTTTAGGTTGAAATGAGCTTCACTCTTTGCGATGAAATCTTTGAAGAAATTAAATACTTCCGATTTATAAGTCATCAAATAAGTTACACAGTAATGTGTATATTGATCGACAAAGATAACATAATAGTTTCTTCCATCAACACTAGAAGGAGTTATCGGACCACAAACATCGGAATGAAGTATAAATAAAGGCCGCTTAATATATTCTTTATTCTTTACTTTCCCAAAAGGAAGTCTAGCTTGCTTACCATTTATGCGAGCTTCGCATAATTCATTATTAATCTTAATATTTTTTACTAGTTCTACATCTTCAAACATGTTATTTCGAACAATATCTAAAAACTTTCCCTTACTAATATGTCCTAATCTTTCATGCCACAAACTATAGCTTTGATTTTTATTTGAGTCAGTTGCATATGCTTTATGGTTCATTTTAAAATTAACAATCGATACATTGCTTTTACACATACCTTCAAATATTCCATGTCCATTCATTGAAACTCGTACTCCCTCTGAATTAAATTCAATTGTCAAGCCTGCAACTTGCATCTTGAGACGGACAGAAGATTTTGTGGAACATCTTTGCAGAATAGAACATTTTCCAGTGTAATGCATGAATTGAGATTGCTTCGGAGTTGGACTGTTCCTTTGCAGAAGCATATATGTATGCCCCTTGTTTGGCAATGGCGATCTCGATGGGTATATCCAGTGTCGAATAGTTGGAGAACAGATTCCGCGTTGTTTATAATGTGGCCTGAAGCTCCTGAGTCCAATATGAAGGATACATCAGCGTCACATGTATAACTTTTTGTGCTCTGCCTCAACTTGACTTGTTTCTCCTTATTCTCCAAGATTCTTTTAAAACTTGAAACAATCTTTCTTGAAGTGCCCTTTTTTACCGCAATGGTGACATTTTAAATTGGATTTAAAGTTCTTGGAGGGTTTACTTCAAACTTCGATTTTAGATGCAATGCCTTGTGGTTTGGCGGCCATTTAAAGATACAGCTTGCAAAACTTTATTGCTTGTGTCCTTACTTAAATTCTTCAGCTTAATCTCGTGGTCAAGTAAGCGATTTTTGATAAAAGAAAGAGTAACAGCTTCGGCA
>JBAMCF010000619.1:0-22184 GCA_037075285.1 Drosophila lutescens
TGTAACGAACACGACTGTCTATCTACGCCCGAGAGTCTTTTCTGTCTAACTAACTTGCCGACTAGGTTCAGGGCTGGGTGTCTTTTGACTCTCGATCGCAGTCGTCACATACAAAATGTAGACAGAAAGAAAAGGAGCGGAAAGGGATGTATTAGACTTAGTTCAGCAGGGAAAAGCAGCTCCGCAGGCTTAGGAAGAATAAGTTGGTGGCTTCTTCCGTTCTATACCCGCCCTCCTGGAAATTTAGACAAAGGTTAATAATTTCCCTTTTGTGAAAACCGTTCCTCCCCCAGGTGTCCTTATTTAATTAACTAGACATTGTTCTTCAATGTTATTCAATCCATTTAATTGCCATGATTCGGGACATTTTCTTCTTACTTATTAAAGTACTTGATTACAAAGCTCAACAATTATTGCTGCATCGAACTTCGAATTTTAATCGAAGTTTACTTATTACATTGAATGGTGGGGCTTATTGCCGAGTAATACTAAACTTCATTTAATACTCAATTTGATTATGTTTATACTTCAAAAATCTCGGGGCGGTTATGGAGCTTTTCGGGAAATTCATATGTAATAATGATCAACGGTGAGCGGCTATGCCGTACTTACTTAGGCTCCCACGAAGTCAGCAGGCCTGATGACATAGCTGGAGCTGTTGTAGGCTGAGGCAAGTTAACGAGATTACATTAATTACACATGTTCCCTACTAGACTCCCTATTTACAACAGAATATTAATTGAGCTTTACGATCCAAAATAACTAAGAATTTACAGCTACTTTAACTGACTGCAGAAGGCATCAGGACATTTAAGAAAAAGGTATAAACTAAACTGAGGCGCGTAATTCGTTCCACCACGTGCCTAACACTCTCTGCTCATCAGTGCTGAATTAGATGTTCCAAATTGTCGTGTTGTGTTTATGCTTCGTCTCGCATGTCCTTAATCCCGCTTTCCTAGCCGCTCACACTGGGCTATGACTCGTGCCGGTCCTATGCAGATCCGCACGTGGATATAGGCAGCCGTAGAGAGATCCCTGAAAGGAATACGCCAGTAGCAGCAGGATTCGACGGTGTACAGGCAGACAGGCGCGACTTGTGGGTTTTCGATCCGCACGTGGAGTGCGGTGGCCGTTGGATCCTGTCCGACGATTGATCCGCAAGTGGACGTCACTTGCAGGTGTTCTATCCGCACGTGGAGTGCAGCGGCCGTTGGATCCTGTCCGCACCAGCTTAGGTTTGTGTGCGGCCGTTGGTACTTCTCCAACAGATGGTATCCGCGCCGCTCGAAACTAGGTCTTCTCGACAAATTTCGCTGGGGCAGCTGTAGTTGAGTGTGCTCCGCACGTGGGCGGTGGAAATGCTCCGCGGCTGTGGTGCAGCCGCGTACGCGTCGTGTACGTGATACGCTGCTGGCTCAGAAGATTTCCCCGTGTCTGGCTCACGGCGGGGGCAGCCTGTACCTGAGGGCTACTTCGTTCAAAAGGCGATCACTTAAGGCAGGGCACTTTTTTACATACCAAGATTGATAAAACAGAGAATATCTCTCGTCTCTTGTAGAATCGGTGGTCTCCGGCTGTGGCGGGACATGCTGCACGGTCTTCGGCTAATCGCGAATCACACGCGGTTCAGTTTCACTCGTCTGGCACAAATGAATGAGGGTTACGTCCGCACGCTTTCAGATTTTCATTATAAGAGACCGGATTGACGCCGGAAGCCGTAAAACATGGCCGCCAGCTTCTGACAGTTGCAGAGTTGCATTTCTGGGTGAACTTGCCAGGGGATGCCAGATTGGTTAACTCCAATAAGCATTGGTAATCTGGATTTTGACTTGTTCAAATTTTAACCGCCCTTACACCATCAGATTTAAACGCAGTCTAATGGCTCAAGTTTAAAACTGAAAAAAGGGTGGTTAGGTTCGGCATTCCCAAATATCCTTTGCATGAAATGTGCCGAGATCTCTTCCGTTCAGGTCTTCCAGTAAGTACAATGAGTTTCCTATCGGTTTTTTTATTATGGCCTTGTCTCCTATGGGTGCCAATTTGGCATTGAAGTTTTCACACTTTTTGCTCAGGGAAAAGTTTTGTTTGATTACCAACTGTCCTATTTGAAATGAGCGTGGTCTGGTGCGGAGGTCGTATACTCGCTTGTTCTGATCGTAAGTCTTCTCCATGTGTCGGTGTATATTTAAACGAATCTTATCGAACTCATCGTGACGGCTTAGTTGGGCAGTATTATCTTCAAGTAAACGAAGGTTTCTAAGAACCTGGTAATCCTTTCCATTGGTGATCATGTGTTGACCGAACACTACCAGGTATGGTGACTGGCCTATCGATTGATGAATACTATTCCGCAAGGAACAGTTTATGCTGCTGACGTAGCGGTCCCAGTCTCGTTGATCTGATCGAATGTAGGTGCGTAGCGCTGCATTTATAGATCGGTTGACACGTTCGGCAGAATTGCTTTGTGGTGAATAACTTCCCGTAAACATATGAGAGACTCCATAAGAAGACAAAAATGAAGTGAACTCGTGGGTTTTAAATTGAGTGCCATTGTCGCTTATTAAGGTTTCCGGTACTCCAACACAATGGAAAACATCATCTCTTAGATATTGAATAACGACCTTTGAAGTGAACTTCTTCACTGGCTTGAGGAAGGTAAATTTTGAAAAATGATCTAGGATGATAAAGATTCCAAGGTTTCCTTGTTTAGAGCGCGGAAAGGGTCCTATGAAGTCAACATAAAGTCTTTGGAAGGGTCTATGAGTAACAACAGGAGATCCCATCGGTGGTTTCAAGGTTCTAGTGGGGTGTTTTGAAGTCTGGCATAGTTCGCATTTTCCTACAAAGTCTCGCACGTCTACTACCATACGTGGCCAGAATAAATACCTTCGGATACGTTCTAAGGTTTTAGCAATACCACCATGTGCAGCTACTGGTTGACAGTGGGCGGACTTTAAAACGGATTCGCAGAACGGGAACGAATAACTTCCACTCTGCTTCGATGTCTCCCTCCACTGACGTTGGAAACCTGGGGCGATGATATAAATACGTGTCTATAACTTGATAATCCGGAAGGGCAGCTTTCGCAAACTTGTCCTTGAGCTCCAAGTATTCTTTGTCCATGAAGGCTGGCGAGTCTAACTCAATTTCTGGAAGGCTTTCGATCTCTAGAGCGGAGATAGCAGCTTCTTCTTCGTGTGCCCGCGAAAGTGCATCCGCAACTATATTTTGCGATCCTTTTCTATGTTCTATACAAAAATTAAAACCCTGTAACTTAATGGCCCATCGCGCCAGTCGCCCGTTAAGATTCTTTTGGTTCATTAGCCACTTGAGGCTGGCGTGATCCGTGACTATTTTAAACGGGTGTCCATCGATGTACATACGGAATTTTTTTATCGCTAATACCACGGCCAAACATTCTAACTCGGTCACCGAGTAGTTCCTCTGAGCATGGTTCAGTTTCTTTGACATATAGGCTATCGGCAGCTCATTTCCTTCTTCATCTGACTGAGCCAGTACCGCACCGATGCCGTGTGCAGATGCGTCGCATTGGACTATGAATGGTTGATCGTAGTTAGGATGTTGAAGAAAGGGTGCTGAACAAAGTTTGGTTTTTATCTCCTCAAATGACTCTTGAGCAGCTTCATTCCATTCGAAAGTTTTTCCTTTCAATCGGTCTGAGAGTGCGGAAGTCACGGCCGAGTAGTTCGGAATAAATCTTTGGTACCAGCCTGTCATTCCTAGGAATCGACGTAGCTGACGCTTTGTTTGAGGTCTCGAGAACTCTGCTACGGCTCGAACCTTCTCTGGATTGACTTGCAGAGTTCCTTCGCCCACAATATGACCGAGGTATTCTACTTTTGTTAAACCAAACTGGCTTTTTTGAACGTTGATAGTCAATCCCGCCTGTCGTAAGCGGTTGGCTACTTCACGTAGATGGCTTAAATGGTCTTCGAAGGTAGACGACATGACCAACAGGTCGTCTAGATAGACAAACACGTGATCCTTCATTGTGTAGGGCACTACTTGGTCCATGAGTCGACACATCGTGTGCGGTGAGTTACAGAGGCCGAAAGGCATCCGCGTGAATTGATAGAGAGGCCTGTTCGGAATAGTAAATGCCGTCTTTGCTTTGGAAGAGGCTTCGAGGCCGATCTGCCAAAAGGCATCTTTGAGATCGATTTTAGAGATGCAATGTACTGGTGGCAATCTACTAAGCAAACCTTCAAGGCTCGGCATGGGATACGCATCCTTTTTCGTTACTTCATTCACCTTACGTGAGTCTAGACAGAAGCGGTCCTTGCCTGGTTTGACGATTAGTACAGCTGGCGATGACCAGGCCGAACTTGGAGCTTCTTCGATTACGCCTAGGCTCAGCATCCGATCGACTTCTGCACATAAGCGCTTTTCTTTGGCTGGTGATATGGGTAGAATTTTAATAGGTTTTGCATCTCCGGTGTCGATCGTGTGTTCAATTAAGGTCGTCTTTCCCAAACCTTCTCGCTCACACGAGGGAAATAAGTCCGTCACAGCTTGAAGTTGACGTTGCTGAGCAGCAGTTAGTGGAAGTTGAGGGAAGACCTTTGATTCTGCTGTGAGCATGTTGACTTGAAAACTTAATGTAATATCAAATGTCTTCCAAAAGTCTATGCCACAAATTACATCCTGAGTAATTGTTTCTACGATAAGAAATTGAAAATTTGCTTTGATTGAATTATACTCTATTGGTAAGGATATAATGCCTGAAATTGCCTGCTTTCGACCATCTGCTGTTCTAACGTTTGCTGTTGATTTGGTGAAGGCTATCCCTTGTTCCAGAATTTTTAGGGCTAGTTTACCGCCTATGACACTTTTATTCGCGCCACTATCTAACAAAGCCAAATAGCGGTCGTTCAACAGAGTAATATAAGTGAATGGTCGAATGTCGTCTCCTTGATGAACAAGGGATGAGATTAAAGCCTGGCCTAAGCGGTGTTTTTGTGACCAATATTGTCGCAAACGATTAGTGGACCGGTACTTCGGACTCGATTCGACTTTCTCTCGGAAGATTTCAGCTCGGCGTTTTTCATATTGTTGTAATCGCTGGTGGAAGGGCATAGTATGTCGATTTAAAAGGGTGTCTGATGGGTTTGGAATATCATCTCCGTGGCTTGACTCCGAATTAATACTCCCTTTATCCGATTCGTGGTTTAATGACGGACGTCTGGTGTCGGACGGCTTCGGACATCCCGGTTGGAGTTTTCCGATGACGCTTTACAATCCGCACAGCTGGGCTTGTACGTGTCCAGTTTCCCACAACCGTAACAAAACACCCGACGAGGTTTTAGGCAAACATGGTAGCGATGACCAGAGCCGTCGCAATTCCAGCACTTTTATTTCTCGCTCCTCTTCTTGATTGATGTGGTCGTCATCTTCATACATGACCTCTTGAACAAATCGTTTGGGGTTTGGGGTTTTCGACGTGAATTTGTTAGTAACGTGCCAGTAGAATTCTTCGTGTTTATGACATTCGCTACGTAAGGCTGCTAAGCTTGCGATTGGTACATGCAATAGTTCGTGCCTTAGCTCGGGTTTTAAATTTCTTTTAACCGCATCCACTAAATCTGTATCGGACAATCGAATGCGCAGGGTGTCGGCTATGGCCAACATGGCATCCAAGAAATCGTCGAAATTTTCATTCGGTTTCTGCTTTCGGCGTCTAATTATATCTTTGATGTCTTCATCCGTACGTTGTTGTTGATATCGTTCGGTGAGTCTGGTGCAAAGTGTGAGCCAACTTCTATCGGTGTAATTACGATGAGATCGCCAATAGAATACCAAGGCTGCTCCTGAGAACAACAGATAGGCGAATTGGTACAGAAGATCAAAGTCACCGTCCAAACAACGAGAAGTTAAACAATTTACCCGGTAAATAAAATCTTCAATAGGCATATCTCCTTGAGATCCGCTAAATTTAAGATGCCAGTTCGCAATCAGGGATGAAGTTTTATCTGGCCTGCCTGCTCTATTTGTAGAAATCTCCGGAAATCCCGATCTGAAGGAATTCTGGTGATCCGGAAGAACGTTATCCCATTCAAGTTGGGCTTCCTCATGTCTAGTAACCGGACTTTGGGACGGGAAATTTAAGTTCCTGAAGGCTACTGCAATCTGTTCGGTAATTGAAGCACTGACTGTCTCTTGAAATTGAATTAGGGATTCGCTAATTAGGCTGTGAACTCGTTGTTCGGATACTGTGGCTGTGTTAGTTGACACACTTCCTGTCGAAGCGCGTGGTAAACGAGAAACTGCAGAGGCATGAGTGCGCTGTGTTGCATTTGATGGAATCCTTCTTGCGCTGCGCCCGGGTGGTATTGATCTTGCGTTGGATGATCCAGAATTATCGCGAGTGTGACTACTTCTGGTATTCGGTCTAGTTCGAGGAATAGCGCCCGTGGCGTTGTTGGCACTACTATGAATCGACGCTGGTGGAGGCAACTCGTGAATACTCAAGCTATTGGTCGTTGTTGTCAGGTTAAGCTCCGCTAAACTGCAGGCTCGACGACAGTTAGGACAAGTTTCGTTGGTTTGCATCCACTGAGAAATACGTTCCCTGTGGAATCTGTGTCGGCATGGGGTTTCAATGAACGGAACTTCGCTAGTTACAGTTTCGTTACAAATGGTACAAATATGATTACTAGCTGCAAGGTTTTCGTTACTCCTAGTGATAGGCATTTTATTAAATAATTTTTCTTAAGATGTCAGAAATACGTTTAGGACGATCAAGGCTTGACCTGAGTTCGGATACGGTTTTCAACAATTAATCAAGCTCGCTGAGTATGCTTTTCCCACTTGTGATACAGAAACTACTCTACTCTCAATTATAATGAAAATATTTGTCTTATTGAAAGAGGATTGAACTGTAATAATACAATATCAAACAATCTCGATTCCAACTAAACGAATACACGCGTTATCAATTGGAAGTTCTAGTCGGTATAGAATTGAAATAATCCATTACTATCATTCCTTACTAGAAACTAACCTATTGATTTCTTAAATCCTTTAGTTTGACATCGCGTCACCCTAAATTTTTATGATGTTATGACCGGTCTGGTTCGACCCCATTCGGACAACTCCAGCAAATCCTTGAACATAAAAATCATAAACTATTTCAACTAATTATTAAGGCTTTTGGTGGGCATCTAATCATGGGAAGGGAAAGGTGTTCGTGGAGCTATCCGGACAATTGGCTGTCAGATCTTTTATAAATAGAGATTAAAAAAAATCTTTTGGAAAACAGGTCCTTTCGGGCCCCACGTTGGGCGCCATTTAGTATGTAACGAACACGACTGTCTATCTACGCCCGAGAGTCTTTTCTGTCTAACTAACTTGCCGACTAGGTTCAGGGCTGGGGTGGGTCTTTTGACTCTCGATCGCAGTCGTCACATTACCAAAATGTAGACAGAAAGAAAAGGAGCGGAAAGGGATGTATTAGACTTAGTTCAGTAGGGAAAAGCAGCTCCGCAGGCTTAGGAAGAATAAGTTGGTGGCTTCTTCCGTTCTATACCCGCCCTCCTGGAAAAGGTAATAATTTCCCCTTTTGTGAAAACCGTTCCTCCCCCAGGTGTCCTTATTTAATTAACTAGACATTGTTCTTCAATGTTATTCAATCCATTTAATTGCCATGATTCGGGGCATTTTATTCTTACTTATTAAAGTACTTGATTACAAAGCTTAACAATTATTACTACATCGAACTTCGAATTTTAATCGAAGTTTACTTATTACATTGAATGGTGGGGCTTATTGCCGAGTAATACTAAACTTCATTTAATACTCAATTTGATTATGTTTATACTTCAAAAATCTCGGGGCGGTTATGGAGCTTTTCGGGAAATTCATATGTAATAATGATCAACGGTGAGCGGCTATGCCGTACATACTTAGGCTCCCACGAAGTCAGCAGGCCTGATGACATAGCTGGAGGTGTTGTAGGCTGAGGCAAGTTAACGAGATTACATTAATTACACATGTTCCCTACTAGACTCCCTATTTACAACAGAATATTAATTGAGCTTTACGATACAAAATAACTAAGAATTTACAGCTACTTTAACTGACTGCAGAAGGCATCAGGACATTTAAGAAAAAGGTATAAACTAAACTGAGGCGCGTAATTCGTTCCACCACGTGCCTAACACTCTCTGCTCATCAGTGCTGAATTAGATGTTCCGAATTGTCGTGTTGTGTTTATGCTTCGTCTCGCATGTCCTTAATGCCGCTTTCCTAGCCGCTCACACTGGGCTATGACTCGTGCCGGTCCTATGCAGATCCGCACGTGGATATAGGCAGCCGTAGAGAGATCCCTGAAAGGAATACGCCAGTAGCAGCAGGATTCGACGGTGTACAGGCAGGCAGGCGCGACTTGTGGGTTTTCGATCCGCACGTGGAGTGCGGTGGCCGATGGATCCTGTCCGACGATTGATCCGCAAGTGGGCGTCACTTGCAGGTGTTCTATCCGCACGTGGAGTGCAGCGGCCGTTGGATCCTGTCCGACGATTGATCCGCAAGTGGACGTCTCTTGCAGGTGTTCTATCCGCACGTGGAGTGCAGCGGCCGTTGGATCCTGTCCGACGATTGATCCGCAAGTGGACGTCACTTGCAGGTGTTCTATCCGCACGTGGAGTGCAGCGGCCGTTGGATCCTGTCCGCACCAGCTTAGGTTTGTGTGCGGCCGTTGGTACTTCTCCAGCAGATGGTATCCGCGCCGCTCGAAACTGGGCCTTCTCGACAAATTTCGCTGGGGCAGCTGTAGTTGAGTGTGCTCCGCACGTGGGCGGTGGAAATGCTCCGCGGCTGTGGTGCAGCCGCGTACGCGTCGTGTTCGTGATACGCTGCTGGCTCAGAAGATTTCCCCCGTGTCTGGCTCACGGCGGGGGCAGCCTGTACCTGAGGGCTACTTCGTTCAAAAGGCGATCACTTAAGGCAGGGCACTTTTTTACATACCAAGATTGATAAAACAGAGAATATCTCTCGTCTCTTGTAGAATCGGTGGTCTCCGGCTGTGGCGGGACTTGCTGCACGGTCTTCGGCTAATCGCGAATCACACGCGGTTCAGTTTCACTCGTCTGGCACAAATGAATGAGGGTTACGTCCGCACGCTTTCAGATTTTTATTACAAGAGACCGGATTGACGCCGGAAGCCGTAAAACATGGCCGCCAGCTTCTGACAGTTGCAGAGTTGCATTTCTGGGTGAACTGGCGTTAGGGAATGTTACTTGTTTATCCGGGACATAACCCACTGTGTCGAGTTTTACAGCGATCTCGCTTTAGGAAATGTTAAGTGTTTATCCTAGACACAGGTTGCGGGGATGCCAGATTGGTTAACTCCAATAAGCATTGGTAATCTGGATTTTGACTTGTTCAAATTTTAACCGCCCTTACAACCATTTGTCGGCCCTCCCGACTAAGAGTTCCGCCATGGCACGAGGAATGAGGTGAAGTTCGATGCCGTAGGACATGGCACGACTCTCCACCTGTTCGATAAAAGTCAAAGGGTCAGAGACTGTAACCCCCACTTGCGAATCCTCTCCGGAATACAGGGGTGTTCGCGTTGGGTTCGTGTCTCGTGCGATACGTCCGGCGTGGGTGGATGCACAACGACGTTAGGGTTAAGTGACCCAGAGTGATTGAAGCGTCCCGATGGACTGGGAGTACGCTTGTGTGTGGAAAGAGGGGCACTGTTAGCAGCGGAAGACAGGGCGGCGGGCAGGTCAGTGTCCCTGACCCGGCCGACTTGTGTTTTGTCATCCGGGCCCTGCTGTTTCTCCCCCGTAGGGCTGGGGGCGCGGGAGGCATACCGCGATTCCAGAGCGGCTAGCCTTTCCCAGACCGGGGCAGGTTCGTAGGCCGTTTTTGCCCAGGTGACGAAACTGCGTCGTAAGTCGTCGACTTTACCTTCGGCCGAGAACCCGAATTCCTTGGCGAAAGCCAGGAGTTCCTCGCGCAGGCGGGAATAGATCCACCTAGTGCCCACCCCAGGGTTGCTTAGTCTACTTGGAACAGACTCACCGGGATTAGGTTCTCCATCTGGGTCCATGGCGCTGGTTTGCTTGTTGATGTCGTCGTATGGTGGATTTGGTCTGCCTCCGATCAAGGTTCCGCTTGTGGCTGTCGGCTGTGTTCACTCGATTCGCGTTATACTTTTCGTTTCGCGGCGTAAGCACGTGGGCTTCCGATTACGTAACGGACTGAAACTGACGCGGTGACTTAGGACACGAACTTGGATGTTTTACTCGCGGTGACTTAGGACACGAACTGGGATGTTTTGCTCGCGGTGACTTAGGACACGAACTTGGAGGTTTTTTTTTTTCTGAGTTTTCCGTGCTACACAAGATGTTAGTTATTTTTCCAGAATTTCCCTACAGGTCCCTGTTCGGGCGCCACTTGTAACGAAGTTCTTAGGCCAGGGTTGCATTCAGCCGGGGCCAGGGAACTTTACAAGAAATTTGTAAAAAGAAAAAGGTAGGGGAACCTGTGGCTGGATAATAGTGGAAGGAAATGACTCTAAACTTGGTCGGCGGAACCTGGGATTACCATTTACCGGGGAATGTCCGCCAGGGATGTCCACCGGTAGCGCATGTAACAGTCGGCGGCTGGCCAGGGAACAACCACTGCCCGCACACTCTAAAGTTAGTCGCTTCTCGGGGAATGACCACCGGCTATAGAGGACTACAATTAGTTAATTCCTAGGTTACTGGGACGCCGCCGGCCAGGGAATAACCACTGTCCGTGCAAACTACGATCGGTTAGTTGTCAAGGGGGGGCGCGCTGGGGAAGCGGACTTGCCGGGGGTGGCCACCGGCAGTGCACTCTAAAGTAGTAACTGGCCAGGGAGTAACCACTGCCAGTGCAGAGCTACGGTTAGTTGCTTACCAGGGAATGGCCGCCGATAAGGCAAAAACTACGGTTAGTTGCTTACCAGGGAATGGCCACCGATAAGGCAAAAACTACGGTTAGTTGCTTACCAGGGAATGGCCACCGATAATGCAAAACTACGGTTAGTTGCTTACCAGGGAGTGGCCGCCGATAATGCAAAAACTACGGTTAGTTGCTTACCAGGGAATGGCCACCGATAATGCAAAACTACGGTTAGTGGTCGGTGGGGCAATAAATACAAACACGGGAGAATTTCACTTTAGCATTAGTACACTGGGTTAATTTATTAAGTTTTGATCAGGTATCGCGGGTCTTCTGTGTCCCTAATACTGCCCGTTCTGCCGTTGAGAATACCTAGTACAAGAGTCTTACCCGGAGCACACGTCTGTTCGCTGGCACGATCGGAAACACAAGAGAGCCTTTCTCTCTCGCTCCGCGTGGTTCCTAACTCCTATCGAAGCCGATTGGTCTATTCGATCGGCGATTGTTCCATTCGATTTGTGTCAGGGGGTGTGTGAACACTGTTCCAATGTTAGTTAACAGTGGTCACGACTATTCGATTGGTAATCGATGCCCTTGCAGCTAGTGTGACCCTAGCTAACTATCGCCCTATCGCTTAATAAAATAAGACAGAGTGTTGGGTTTTGAACTTAACTTATTTATCCTTCAGTGGACTTAAATCTAAGCTTAATTTAGGTATAACAATAAGTGTGCGCCTACAACTCCAAAATGAGGCGTCACAATATACGTAAATATGCAGACAAATCCAACGTGACGCTTATAGTACTTCTTGACCATAGTAAAGCTTTTGACTCTGTTAGTCATGAAGTTTTTTGTTCAAAATTGAAAACTCAGTTCCATTTTTCAACAACTTCTGTCAAACTTATGACCTCGTACCTTAAAAACCGTCGGCAGTCTGTAGTAATATCAAATGTTTCGTCTTCTCTTGTAGTCCTTAAACGTGGTGTGCCCCAAGGCTCAGTTCTTGGACCTTTACTGTTTACTCTGTATGTCAATGACCTTCCCTGTGTGTTGTCAAATAGTGATGTTCACATGTACGCAGATGATGTCCAGATGTATGTTAGCCGTCCTATTAGCAGAATTAACGAGTGTGTGAATATATGTAATCGAGAGCTTGATAAAGTTAGCAGCTGGGCCAAAGACAATGGCCTTGGTCTAAACCCAACAAAATCTAAATGTCTCGTAATTTATAAAAAGAAAGTAAATATTGCTGACCTGCAGCCATTGATGATAAACAGCGTGCCCATTAAATATGTTGAAAATGCTACAAACTTGGGTATCATATTCAATAATAAACTTAGTTGGAATGACCATATAGGGAAAACGTACGGTTTACTAAGATCTCTCTGTCCGGTTAAAAGTCTGTTACCCATAAATGTTCGTATGTTAATTGCCAAGACCTGTTTAATCCCAACACTTTTTTATGGGATAGAAATTTTTTCAAATTGCGATGCAGCCAGCCATCAAAAAATTAAAGTTGCATATAATAATATAGCGAGATTTATATTCAATCTACGTCGATTTGACCATGTGACAAGCTAAGCATATACAATATTTGAACTTAATTTGACCGGTTGGATGAAACTAAGAGTTTTAATATATCTGCACAAAATAATTTACACGAGGGAACCAACTTACCTCTTTGAAGCATTAAGATTCACTTCCTCAAGAAGAGCAAATAACCTTATTCAAATAAGACACAGATCTCTACTTTCTGAAAGGCAGTTTTTTGTACACCCAATAAGGCTATGGAACCAGCTCCCAAACCCTTTAAAAAATATTAGTAGCGCCACGCAGTTTAAGTCAAAACTCACATTACACATACAAGATACTAGCACAATATAAAAGAAAAGAAAAAAACAACAAAGCGACCCTTTTCTTTAACCTTTAAGCGTAATTTTAAGAATTCCATTTAAACTTCCAAAGAACTATGTCAAATCTGTATTTATGAGTAATTTGTCCTACGTGACTATCGCACTAATTATAAGTTATCAACTTATAGCGTTAGGAAAGCATGTTAAAATAAAATTGAAATTGAAATTGAGGGACGGGTATCAAGATGTTTTCTTTGGGAAATTCTTACTCGGGTCACCGAGTCGTGTACAAAACGCGGTGGACGGACCTGGACACGCACCGGCGGCCACGTGGCGGTTGACACTACAGTGAAAAAACCTAAGAAGCTAACACTAGTGGTACAAACTATTGCGAACAGGCCCGGAATACTCGCAGACGGCTCTGTAGCGACTGATCTTGCTGAGAAAACCTCTACGACAATGCCCAGAGTACTCGCAGACGGCATAATCGGAGGTAACACTGGCGGCCCTAATTATTGTGAACAGGCCCGGAATACTCGCAGACGGCACTGTCGCGGCTGATCTTGCTGAGAAACCTCTACGAAACTGCCCGGAGTACTCGCAGACGGCATAATCGGAGGTAATACTGGCGGCCCTAGTTATTGTGAACAGGCCCGGAATACTCACAGAAGGCACTGTCGCGGCTGATCCTGCTGAGAAACCCCTACGAAAATGCCCGGAGTACTCGCAGACGGCATACTCGGAAGGTATGTAACACTGGCGGCCCTAGTAATGGCGAACAGGCCCGAAATACTCACAGTCGCGGCTGATTCTACTGAGAAACCTCTACGAAAATGCCCGGAGTACTCGCAGACGGCATAACCGGAGGTAACGTTGGTTGCACAAAGTATTTCCGCGTTTTGATTTTTGAGTTACTGGTTTTATTTCAAAGTATTTCCTTTCCTAAGCCCTGTCTGTCCCTGTCGCACTCATTATGCTCACCCTGATTGCCGAAGCCAGTGTCCTGGTGTTTTCCGCTCTGCTTTTTAACTCGTTCGCCACGTGGACTTGCGTTTTCCTTTTCTTTTGATTTACTCGTTGGGTTTTTTTCCACAATTCCTCATCACGCGCGTCGTTCCCGCTTCAAGTCTCTGAGCACAGTGTGGTCGTCGCTCTCTTGTCTGGAAAATCTGGGATTTTGGGATTCGTCGTGGTGGTTCGTTTCTAGTATTTTCTGTGGCGTGATCGTGGTTTGTGTCCTGACTTCGGCGGGGAAACCGAGCTATTCTCCTAGCTTACTCGATAGTTTTGGCGGTCACTTAGGGCTAATTTAAATTATACTCTTCAGGATTCATTTCTCTTAACCTACTGCCGTATATACTTAAATCTAAACAAAAATCATAAAACTATATTTAACTCAAAAAATGTGATTCTTCACACCATTAACCAACATTACCGCAGAAACGATTGCCACCGCCTTTTGGACACTCTGGATTGCACGATTTGGCGCCCCAAAGACGATTACCACTGATCAGAGAACCCAGTTTGAGGCTGCACTGTTTAAAGAACTCGCCAAGTTTCTCGGAAGTCAACATATTCATACTACAGCCTATCATCCCCAATCCAATGGACTTGTAGAAAGATGGCATCGATCTTTCAAGTCAGCATTGATGTGCAGCACTGGTATTCCGTGGACCAAAGTACTTCCGTCTACGCTCTTCGGATTACGCACGTTTTTCAAGGAAGATATAAAGTCATCCGCCGCAGAAATGTTATTTGGAGTTCCATTACGTCTTCCAAATGAATTCTTAACGACCTCGACGGGGAGCCTAATCCTTCGACCTTTATATCCACGTTCAGAGAACAAATGCGTGTCGTGCAACCTTATCCAACAAACCATCACATGAAAAAAAAGCTGTTTAGACTAAAAGGGATTGATCGCTCGCATGTGTTCATCCGTACAGATGCAGTAAAACAACCTTTGGATGCGCCTTATACCGGTCCATATAAAGTTTTAAGGCGACACACGGATAATGTATTTATTTTGAAAGTTAACAACAAAGAGACGGCTGTATCTGTGGATAAACTGAAACCAGCACACATAGTTATTGATTATCGCACCATGGATTCAGCAAATGCAAGAGTGGTGCGCACTTTTTCGAAACAGCAGAATCCAATCGTGACGTCCTCACTGGAGGGGAGTAGTTGGCGCTCCACATTATCCCTCTAGCGAACATTTGCAAAACTAAGCTATCGGAAAACCAACGAGTTAGCAGTAGGTTATAGGAAGACCATCGCTAACTCTCACTCGTTCGACAGCCGAGGAATTTGCCGGTTTTACAATAAGAATAAAGTTTCCATACATAAGCAAATAACATTGGCATTTTAAATGTGCCAAAGAGATACTTTTAGTGGCTCCATCTCTGGCTCAAGGCTATCGTAGGAGTGGCGCCACCTAGGGCATGCCTAACAGGGGGTGGTGGGAGTTCTTCCCGTCAACAGTGGCAAGTGTCAAGTGTCCAAATAATTCACCTTAGCTCCAAATCGAGGTTACGAATTGATTAGAGGCTCTGCATGCTGTCTTTCCATATCCGGGAGCAGCAGAAGCAACACGTATTTTTATTCCAAGTGTCATACCAGTCGAAAAGTATAGCGAAGTGCCGAGGGAAAGAATTTAATTTTTCCTTAAATCGAGCCAGAGTAGCGATTAGGCAATTTAGATGGTTATTTTAGGCGCGAATTTTATTCAGGCAAGCGGCTTAGAACGACGTACTCGAATATTTCAGGGAAGGCTGAGAAAACGGAAGCAAGACACCACTACCATCGCAACCGACATCCAAAAAGCAGCCAGCGACGTCCCGGAAATTATTCCCAGGGGTCATGGATGGCAGGGGAGAAACCCAGCAATTTTAATTTACCCTAAATCTTCTTACTTAAATCTAAACTTAAACTTAGTTTGAAGTATCTTAGTCGTCAGAACGAACCGCTTCCCAATTCGCTTTCCCAATCGACTCGTATAAGTTTTTCCAATCGTCCAGCTGAGAGGAACATATTTCCAGTGGCGACTGAAGCCAAGTTCAAGAAGAGATAGGGGTTCCGATCGAACCTATTCGGCAGTCTATCGTACGCGCTAAATATCGGCGGTCGTTTTCGTCGCACTCCGCGGCGAAGGCGTTCAGAAAAATTCGAGCAAAATGTGAAAATTTTTTTTATATTAGGTTGGCAAGAAAGTCATGTCGTTTTTATACCCTTGCAGAGGGTATTATGATTTCAGTCAGAAGATTGCAACGCAGTGAAGGAGACGTTTCCGATCCCATAAAGTATATATATTCTTCATCAGCATCACTAGACGAGTTGATCTAGCCATGTCCGTCTGTCCGTCCGTCTGTCCGTCTGTCTGTCTGTCCGTCTGTCCGTCAGTCTGTTTCTACGCAAACTAGTCTCTCAGTTTTTAAGCTATCGGGATGAAACTTTCCCAAAAGTCTTCTTACTATTGCAGGTAGTATATAAGTCGGAACCGACCGGATCGGACAACTATATACTATAGCTCCCATAGGAAGGATCGGAAAAAAAACGTTAAAAAAATTCTAGCTTCGGTGTTTTTTGAAGTATTACCTTCCAATCTTGGGAATATTATTTTTTATATATTTATGAATTTCGAATTAAATATTTTAAAAATCGGATAACTATATCATATAGCTGCCATAGGAACGGTCGAAAAATGTTATGAAAATAATAGGAAAAAAATTATATCTTTGTTGATTTTTATTACACTCTCTTCTACTCTGGGATATGACTATTTTTAAATATTTCCGAATTTCGATTTTAATTTTAAAAAGATCGAACTACTAGATCATTTAGCTGCCATAGAAACGATCGAAAAATTAATGTGAAATAATAGGAAATTTAATATTTTTGCGATTTGTAAATTTATAGAATGATCTGCAAGGGTATATAAGCTTCGGCTTGCCGAAGCTAGCTTCCTTTCTTGTCTTTCAATATTTTCAAAGATGATTTATTTATATCAGGACTTATAATTAATCAATTATGTATTGGCCGTTATGTTCGACCACTAATGACCATCTCTCGGTCAGCTGCATAATTCCGCGCTCGAAGCACTTTTGGTCTTTTCCAGCAAAGAATAGAGACAAGTGGTTTTCGACAGCCTCATCTGAATCAAAGTTTTTACCATTCAAAGAGTTTTGAAGAGAGCGAAACAAATGGTAATCTGAAGGTGCTAAGTCCGGAATATAAGGTGGATGTGGTAGCACTTCCCAATTCAGCTCCGGTAATTTTTGCCGAGTGACCAAAGATGTGTGGGGCCTAGCGTTGTCATGGTGAAAGACTATACCCTTGCGATTAGCTAGTGCCGGCTCCGTTTCTTTAATTTTTTCCGCCAAATTGGATAGCTGGCGACAGTACACATCTGAATTGATGGTTTCATTCCGTCCCAGCAGCTCAAAGTGCACTATACCCTTCCAATTCCACCAAACAGACAGCATAACTTTCCTCTGATGGATATCGGCCTTTGATGTGGCTTGGGCTGGCTCATCTTTCTTGCTCCATGATCTTTTTGGACATTGATCCAGTAATGATCCGCTTCAAAAAAGGATCGTTTTTAATCCGTTACAGCAGAGAATGGCAGATATTGATACGCTTAGTTAGGTTAATTTCTTTTAAGTTATGCGGAACCCAAACTTCGAGCTTGTTTACATAGCCACGTTGTATGCGACACACTGAGCTTCTCTGACATCTCCCGCGTTGAATAACGCCGGTTTTCATCCAGCAAAGCCTGAATTTGTTCGTCAAAAACGGCCGATGGTCGACCAGAACGTGGGGCGTCTTTAACTCCAAAATCTCCAAGCCTGAATTTGGCAAACCAGCGCTGACATTGGCGATCACTCATGGCATCTTTACCATACACTTCGCACAATTTTTCGCGAGCTTCGACCGCTTTTTTTCCTTTTCGGAAATAAAAAAGCAAAATATGCCGAAAATGCTCACTTTGATCCTCCATGTTTAATTTGCTATAGCTTCCACAAATGTTATCGAATAATTACCAAATTTTCATCGATAGTACCTAAGACAATAAGCTTTAAGACGATACTAAAAAGTTTGACCCTGGTGCTCGATTAGTCGTAAATAAATTAGATTAAAAACGATTACTAAAAAAAACGACATGACTTTCTTGCCCACCCAATAGCAGGCCAGACTCCACAGCCGTGATTTAAATATCCTCGATGGACAGCATTCCTTAAGAATTCGCGTTACACAATCTAATTTTTTTTCTATTTAATCATTAACATTATTCCGCACCTCCATATCATATCGGGAATTAAATAATTGGACTAATTTCCTTCAACGTCTGCATCTGCTGGATCCTAAATAATTAAATATTTATGAGAATATATTTGATGTAAGTTTAAAAGAAGAAAACTAAAAATTCGTGAAAAAATCGAGCGATTTTTTTTTTTAATTTTATGCCTGATTTGTTTACGCTCACGAATTTTTAGTTTTCTACTTAAGCTCCCAGGCAAAAAACTTGCATATCTCTACGACAGACAAGTGCGCCTTTGCAAAAAATGTATTGCAGTATGCACTTTTCATAAATATTATTATTATATATTATATTATATTATTTATTAAATAATGAAAGCAATGCAAACCCTAAAATCGCATTGTCTTTTTATTTTCTTCTGATTGCTACGGGTGGGTTCTTGGTACCGGCGCCGGCATTCCGCGCTTATTTTATTGCATGTAAGTTCTTAAGAATGCGCGGTCCGTCGAGGATAATTTTTTCGCGAATTTTGGGGGTGAGGACCGTAATCTAGAGTATTACCCAGTATAGTTTTAAAATAATTAAGTAGTTTAAATTAGTGATTTGACTTGACCTGTTTTTTAAAATAAATGTGAGGATTTTAGCGAACTCAAGGTCATAGTTGGGTTATAAATAACTCAACAATTTAGCATTTCAACACACTTGCACTCGCTGAGGAGTGAACCTCGGACTTTCTGGGATTTGCAAATTTCGGTAGGGCGTCAAGTAGTTAAGTAGTTTAAGTTAAATGAGCGAGGGTAGTTTTTTTTAGCTGTGAAAATATGTTAAAGTGTTAAAACAGTGGTCATCGCGAGAGAAAGAGCGAAAGAAGAATATGATAATGCATGCATAAGGGGAAAAAGTGAATATTAACCCCAGAAGGCTCTACTTTTTTTGTGTTAGCATGTGTGTTTCCTATTTTCTTTCTATTTGCCTTTCCCCCAAAGGTAAAGCGCTTTCATCGTTGGATTTTGAGCATGCGGTGAGTCACATTTTTGTGTCTTTAAAATAAATTGAAAGAAAGAAAGAATGCAATGGAAAAGAAATAATGTAAATGGCCTGGCCCAAAAGGCAATGCATAAGAAATAACGGAAAAGGAAGTAGAAAAGGAGAGCGAGTAAATTTACGATAAAGCCATCGAACCTGGAAATGTTCGAACTCGAGGTTCGATCGCGACTGTTTGCATGATTTTTACTTTTTGGCGTTTATTTGAAAGAAAATACAATGCATGGCATTCCAATTGAAGTTGTTGGAAACCATTAAAGCCAGATGACCTATGTTAAACCTGTGTATAATGTGAAGATTGATTGATGTTTTATGAAAATTTAGTTCGTATTTCTTTTTGTATGATTTTCTTTATTGTCTTTATTTTTATCCTTTATTTTTATCATTACTGTTCATGTTCAAGAAATGAAGTTTCATAACCTGTCTACAATTTTAAGTACCAATTTTTCGTGTGTAATAAATCTTTTATAATGTTTTAAGAAAATCAGAGTTGGCGGCAGTTAGCTTAACAAATATGTAGAGTATCGCTTTAAACAAAGGGGTCGCTCAGGCTATGGCCACAATGGGATTGAGAGACCAAAGGAAGGGTGGGCAGTCAGGGGACCTTTAAAAACATCGAGGGAGGCCTAAAAGGGGATAATTCCATAGCCAATCGAAATCGTCTATTCTACCAGCAAATCTTGTGTGTGTGTGACTCCGTTTCCTCAGTGTAGCTTGTCATTGCACGCGAAGTTATCTAATTGTCATTTAAAAGGGCACCGGTCGAAACGAACAAGAACATCACCTCCATAGCTGACGAGCCGAGCCGGAACCTTTTTTGTTTTTCGCGTGCGCTCGTTTCTACCCTCTACATTTGCCCGGGATTTCAAGTGTACCTATCGTTACAGCCAGCAAGTTATAATTCCTGTTGCTTGCTGCACCCCCAGTAGGTGAATGTTGATTGGATGCTGAACCTGATGTGGTTTCCAGATGCAACAAAGTATGATGTTAAAACACGGACGACCTCGGCAATCCTTTGCCTTGTGGTCATTGCTTAAGCAGTTGTTTTTGTACCCAATTAACTCATTCAAGTATTGTTTTGCTGCGGAAGTCATCGCATTTATAGAGCCAGTGATTCCTTTTGCAAAATTGACAGCATGGTCCTTTTCCAGTGCTGGCTGGAATCCTTCTGATCCTTTCTTGATTGTTGTCCTTTTTTCCTGTTCCAAGAACTCGGATGCGCTGGTCCAGAAAGCTGAGCAGTGTGTGGTGACCCTGTAACTCTCAGACCCATCTAACGACTGCTCGTATAGGGCTCTGATTATCAATATTATACCCAACTTGATACATTGATGCCCAGTCCCTTTAATGATGCTAGAGACTCGATAGTTGTAATTTACACATCTTTTAATGACCTTGTATGTTGTATGGTCACTAACTGTGTTTTGATGCAGGAAGCGATTGAGAATCGTACCTGCCACATGTCGTGAACTGTTGTAGGAATCAACTAATATGCCCCAGGCGCTGAGGTAATTTTCTTCCTTAAGATCGATGTGTCTTATCAATCTTTCCACCTCTCCAGTTACGGTGGTTTTTAGGTACCACATTTTTCGTACATTTGAAAAAATCAAAAAACTTGAGTAGATCGCCATCGAATTTGGGGATGCTGACTCTGGGTAAATGCATATCTTCATTGCTAGAGGAGTTTGATTTTGCTACTAAGATAACTTGAATTTCCTTTTCAAGTTTTAGGAAGGATTTCATGTCATATCCTCCCTTGCTCGGATCATCATATTCTTCATGTACCGAGAAATGGATCTCTTGAGTTTGTGCCCATAGTGATTTTATAAAATCACGCACGCTTAATAGAATCTGATATTTCATTTTGTCGACGGCATGTTGATATAAGTTTCTGGGATTCTATCATGGGCTTCTGAATGCTTGCATGGTTAAAAGTTGCGTCTGGACTTACCTCGGCTTGGCTTGCCTTTCTCCCAAAGGGAAAGCGCTTTCATCGTTGGATTTTGAGCATGCGGTGAGTCTTATTTTTGTGTCTTTAAAATAAATTGAAAGAAAGAAAGAATGCAATGGAAAAGAAATAATGTAAATGGCCTGGCCCAAAAGGCAATGCATAAGAAATAACGGAAAAGGAAGTAGAAAAGGAGAGCGAGTAAATTTACGATAAAGCCATCGAACCTGGAAATGTTCGAACTCGAGGTTCGATCGCGACTGTTTGCATGATTTTTACTTTTTGGCGTTTATTTGAAAGAAAATACAATGCATGGCATTCCAATTGAAGTTGTTGGAAACCATTAAAGCCAGATGACCTATGTTAAACCTGTGTAACATTAAATTGAAGATTTATTGAGGTTTTATGAAAATTTAGTTCGTATTTCTTTTTGTATGATTTTCTTTATTGTCTTTATTTTTATCCTTTATTTTAATCATTACTGTTCATGTTCAAGAAATGAAGTTTCATACCCTGTCTACAATTTTAAGTACCAATTTTTAGTGTGTAATAAATCTTTTATAATGTTTTAAGAAAATCAGAGTTGGCGGCAGTTAGCTTAACAAATATGTAGGGTATCGCTTTAATCAAAGGGGTCGCTCAGGCTATGGCCACAATGGGATTGAGAGACCAAAGGAAAAGTGGGCAGTCAGGGGACCTCCAAAAACATCGAGGGAGGCCCTAAAGGGGATAATTCCATAGCCAATCGAAATCGTCTATTCTACCAGCAAATCTTGTGTGTGTGTGACTCCGTTTCCTCAGTGTAGCTTGTCATTGCACGCGAAGTTATCTAATTGTCATTTTAAAAGGGCACCGGTCGAAAAGAACAAGAACATCACCTCCATAGCTGCCGAGCCGAGCCGGAACCTTTTTTATTTTTCGCGTGCGCTAGTTACCGTATCGGTACCACCGCCTAAACCTCCCCGAGCTACCCCGTATATGAACGATGACCGGCAGCTAGCCGTTCATCGCTCCACATAAACTGCAATGTCAGCAACAGGCAGGATGTACTCCCGCTTGAGCAACTATACATAAAAAAGTTATCTAATTGTCATTTTAAAAGGGCACCGGTCGAAACGAACAAGAACATCACCTCCATAGCTGACGAGCCGAGCCGGAACCTTTTTTATTTTTCGCGTGCGCT
>JBAMCF010000620.1:0-38950 GCA_037075285.1 Drosophila lutescens
CTTATGTATAATTGTGCTTATATATGAGAGAGAGAGAGATACTATGTTCACTTGGCCGTCGGAGCGGTCGCACATATCAAATATGCTGACACTGCAGTTCCCACGCATTCGAGGGCGGTCATATAACCGGGCACTCGGGAACTGCTAGGATTATAAATGTATTTGTGTTTTGTTATTGTGGCTAAATGCAAAATGCCAAATAAGATGTCTGTACTTAAATCGATGCGTAACACTGAGTACAGTGTGCATTCGATATGTGAACATACTACACGAGGCCTTGCTAAACAATTCGATATTTTAAAAACTAAAAATGGCTCCACCTTTTTAGCAAAAACCGATTGTAACTAACAATATGACGCATATGCTAAATTAAATAAAAAAATTGTTTTTTTGGTGGGGAAAATGTTAAAAAAAAAGTTTTACAATCTTAATTTGTTTTTATTATTAAGAAATTTAAAACTCATTCTTTTTAATTTTTTTTTAAAGAAGAGGTTCTAGAGCAATTAATGCAAAAGACACGAAGTCAATCGGATTACTACAACCGGAGATACAGATTTTCAATGAGAGGGTACTTTATCAAAGTTCACGTTTTTTGACTAACTAAAAAAATAAAAATTCGGCCAAATCCTGAATTCAATCCAATTCCGAATAATACACGTAAAAAAAGTTTCAGGCAAATCAAGTATGTGATCCAAGAAAAGGTGTTCGGTTTGTAAAAGAACCGCCCATAAAGTTGTAAAAGTCATGCTGAAAGTAGTCGGAATCCTAACAATAGTTTTGACATGGAGATTGAGCGTAAGTCCAACACATTCTAAAATTTGACGTGTCTATCAAGTTGCAATTAATTTAAAGGATTCTGTCATCTATAAACTAACAAATGTGAAATGCGAAATGCGAAAGCCTGAACATGTCGTGGGATACGATTAATGAGTGCCGCTTAAAGGCGATCAGTATAAATAAAACAGTTAATCTAGTTTATATATTTTAATTAATTACATATAAATTGTTTAGAATCGTTTAGTTCTCAATATCTTTGATTGAGCTCTCTGGATTATTTCTAAGTTGCTGGCACATGCGTTTCCCCATAGCTCGGAGCCATATGTCCAAATTGGTTTTAGGACTGCATTATACAAAAGTATTTTGTAGTCTAATTTTAGTGGCGAGCGGGCATTAATTAGCCAATGTAGATTGCTGGCTTTCAATTTCAAATGATTTCTCTTAGCTTCGTTATGTTTAGGCCAAGTGAGTCGTCTATTCAGGTGGACACCTAGATATGTTATTTCAGTTGTTTGTGGCATAATAATGTTGTTCAGGGATAGTGGAGGGCAGGATTGCCTGATTAGGATAAAAGTAACATGTTTGCATTTTTGTTCGTTAACATTTATGCGCAAGTCTGCTAGCCATTGTTCTAGAAGCATGAGGTGATCTACTAGGTGTTGCGTTGTTCTAAGAGGACATTTAGACCGACTTAGGATGGCAGTATCATCAGCAAATGTTGAGGTTTTTGTAAGAGTGGATGTCGATAGCTCTGCTGTATAAATAATATACAATGTCGGCCCAAGCACACTTCCTTGGGGTACTCCAGCTTTTAATGGATAACAATCAGAGAGGAAATCTTTGCATCGCACTGCGAAGTTTCATTTCTGTAGGTAGGACTCCAAAATTGTATGGGTGCTTTGTGGAAGTATTAATTTGATTTTATGTATTAAGCCGTCCAGCCACACGCGGTCGAAGGCCTGTGCGACATCTAGAAAGACAGCGGAGCAATATTCTCGTCTTTCAAATGCATTTCGTATCTCGGAGGTTATTCGGTTCACTTGTTCAATAGTTAAGTGTTTTTCACGAAATCCGAATTGGTACATTAGTATTGCATTGTGGGTTTGTAGCAGATTTTCAAATATCTTTGATAAGCACGGCAGAAGGCTGATCGGCATATATGACGATGCCTAGGACTTGTCCTTTCCGGCTTTACCCGTTACTCGTAGAGTAAAAGGGTATATTGCATTTGTGCAAAAGTATGAAACAGGGAGAAGGAAGCGTTTCTGATCAGGGTCACTAGCCGAGTCGATATAGCCATGTCCGTCTGTCCGTCCGTCTGACCGTCCCTATGAACGCTGAGATCTCGGAAACTACAAAAGCTAGAAGGTTGAGATTTTCCACACATATTTCCCCAATTCATAATGCTGTTAAATATTATGGTTAGAAGATGTTTTGCACAGTTGGCAGTTTTATATCATTATTGGGACTTTATGAATCTTGTAAATTTTCTGGATGGAATATAATTTGCGGGCTAGCTTTAGGATTGGAAATTATTGGCAGCACAAAGCTATCGTTGCTGGAAGTGGTTTGAAGACATTTTCTAGATGGAGGGCAAATGTATTCGCCCTCTCTTCGTTGCTGCGGGCCCAAGTTCCTGTTTGCGTATGTAGGGGTGATTCACTTTCTACTAGTGGACATATGCCTGATTTAGCTTTCCACAGTGGATATCGTTTGCTATTTGGTGGGAGTTGCTTCATAAAGGATATTTAAGCTCTATTTTTCTCATCTTCTAGTGCTTTGCAAAGTAGTTGGCTATTTTTAGGCGCTCCTTGGAGGCTGGGGATCTATGGGCTTGCCACTCTCGACGAAGCCTTTTCTTATTGTGTAGAAGCCTAGAAGCACGTCTGCTGTTAAATGGTTTATTAGATAATATAGGTTGCGTGGAATGTTGTGCAGCCAGTGTAATAAGATTCACTAACGCTTCAACAGAATTGTCTAAGTCTTCTTCACAGGAAATGTTTGGGCAGTCATCAATATGGGTACTTACATACTTTCCGTATTTGAGCCAATCTGTTTTACCAGTAGTTAGAAAATGTGGGCGTTCTGTAACCTGAGAATGGTCGTAGAGGTGAAGCAAGATGGGCGAGTGATCTGATGATAGATCTGATACGTTCCACATAAGCCTGCGGCACTCTTCTTGTGACAGCAAAATCAATCAGGGTTTCTTATTTGGATCTGTTGGCCAATATGTAGGCTTACCCGGAGAAATAAAGTCAAGCTTGTTTCGTGGAGTTATTATCGCGTTGTAAAGTTGTTTTCCCTTGGGGTTGATGAGTCGAGATCTCCAGGGGGTGTGCTTGCATTGTAGTCACCAGCTGCTATAAAGCGATCACGTAATACATCAAGGAAGTTTACGAATTCTAATTTGGTAATAGAGAATCGCGGTGGACAGTATATAGAGGCTAGGTTTAGTTAGCCGCTTTGGGTTTCGAGGTGTACTGCTGTTGCTTGGATATAAGTCGTATCGAATGATGGCATCTCGTAATGCCTAATGCGATACTTTATCAGAATTCCAGTACCTCTATGAGCCTTCCCATCAGGATGATTTGTCGAATAAAATGTATAGCCAGTAAGATGAAAATAGTTTTTTTTTTTGATAAGTGAGTCTCTGATATGAGCGTGGCGTCAATGTCATAATGATCAAGGAGCTGCATAAGCTGTGAAATGCCATTCGCATTCCAGAAAGATATTTTAATCATCTAAGCAGATTTTTGATTTAATAAGAAGCTCCAGGAGGAGATATTGAGTGCGCACAAGCTCCTGCAGCGTTTGCTGTATTGCTCCCATTGTTTTTGTTATAGTTGCCAGCAATAATTCTATACCACTAGGTAATTGGGACGTGTAGTCACGAGCTGCATAAGCTCGAATTTGTGCTGTGAAATTCCATTCGCGTTCCAGAAAGATATTTTAATCATCCACGCAGATTTTTGATTTACAGCGTTTGCTGTATTGCTCCCATTGTTTTTGTTATGTTAGGTAGGTAGAAGTGGCGAGGTTCTCTCTGAGGACCTCCAAGTAGAGCTGAGCTCCGTTTTGATCCACACCCTCGTAAATTGTTGTGTCCGCGTTCTCTTCAGTACCAGCCTGCGTCATTTAGAAAACCTAGGATTGCAGTTATCCTCTGCTTTCCTATTTCTCCCAATGATTCCAGCTGATACGCCCCGAAGTATCTCGCCCTGATATGGTTTAGTGCTGGGCAATGACACATCATGTGCTCAGGTGTCTCCTGTGTGTCTGTTTCTTTGCAGCTTCTGCAATTAGCGTTGTACGGAAGCCCCATCTTCATGGCTTGCGTGCCAATGGCCCAATGGCCTGTGATGAGTGCCGTGATGCTTCTAATATCCCTTTTACTTTTGGTTATTAGCTCTCGAGTTCTCTTGCTATTGATGGTTGGCCAGCAGAGTTTTGATCTCCTGAGACCCTGCTTTTCCGACCAACTTTTACTAGCTTGTGTTTTGTAGTGTTCGTTAGGGATTCAGGTAGACTAGTTGTATAGGAGTCGTCTGCCGACCCCATTCGTGCAAGTTCATCCGCTTTTTCGTTTCCTGGTATATCATTGTGCCCTGGCACCCATGTTATCTGTACATGGTTGTTTGTTGCTAGTATGTTAAGAGCCGACTTACAATCGGCTACTAGTGTCGAGTTGGTTCTTGCTGCTGCGAGAGATTTGATAGACGCTTGGCTATCAGAGTATATCCTTACCTTGGTATTCCTGAGGCATTGCTGAATCGAAAGCTTGGCTGCTTCTAAAATAGCGATTACATCAACCTGAAAAACTGTCACTGATTCTGGGAGTTGGAATTTCGATTCTATCCCACAGCTTTCAGCGAAAATTCCAGCCCCTACACCACAGTCCATCTTGGAGCCGTCAGTGTAGAGTGATACCTCATTTTGTCCGGTTACTCTGTCATTCTCCCAGTCTTCCCTCGTTGGAAAGGTAGTCGTGAATCCGTTTCCAAATCTTATCTCCCCTGTCATATAATCCGTTTTGTACTTTGCAAGATAGTCGCTGTCCTCCAAGATACGGCAGTGCCCTGTGTGGTAGCCTTTCCAGCATTTACTTGCCTTCAGTCTGGCCGCACTCTGCGCTGCCGTATCCTTTATGAAAAGTTCTATAGGCGTTATATCCAGAATGATCTTAATGCCCCTGTAGCTCCCGCGCTAGCTGATCTCTGTATACTTGTCAGCTTGGTAATATTGTATGCTCTGGTCGGGGCTGGCCACCAGACTAGTGCCCCGTATGTGAGAATTGGCCTTACCACTGCTGTGTAAAGCAATAATATTATCTTAGGGTGTATACCCCAGTTTTTGCCGAACATTTTCCTGCACGAGTAGAATGCTATACTGGCCTTTTTTACACGTTCCGTGATGTTCTGTTACCACGAGAGCTTCGGGTCTAGTATCACACCTAGCTTTACCCGATAGCTCGAGTTCGATTCCATCTATTTTTGGTTTACTGTATGCTGGGATTTTTGTTCTTCGAGTGAAGAGAATTTAGTTCGGTTTTTTTCGGGTTTATACCTAGTCCGCATGTTTTTGCCCATTCATTGAGTCGGGTAAGGGCCCCCGTCATTATGTTACTAATAACATCTGGGAATGGTCCTGATACTAGCAGCACTACGTCGTCTGCGTAGGCTACTACTTTAACTCCTCCGCTATTAAGCTCTCTCAATATGTCGTTCATGTTAATAAGCCAGAGCAGTGGCGATAGAACCCCGCCCTGAAGGGTGCCTCTCTTCACAAAGCGTGTGAGGTAAGTGCCACTCAGTTCGGCTGTTATCGTCCTGCTCGTAAGCATAATGCCGATCGAGTTGAGGGAGATTAGTACGCATTCGGCGTTTACATTATTGAACGCACCTTCTATATCTTAGAAGGTGGCCATCGTAGCAGTTAAAATGTAGCGATTTTTCTATGCGGCAGACTACTTCGTGTAGTCCCGTTTCTGTCGATCTGCCCTTTCGGTTTGCATGCTGAGCGTACGATAGATGCTGCTTCTCGGTGTTTTCCCGGATATAAATATCGATCATTCGTTCCAGCGCTTTCATTAGGAAGGAGGTAAGGCTGATCGGCCTGTAATCCTTTGCTAGGATATGACATCTTCTTCCTGGTTTTGGTATAAATACAACTTTTGCTTCTTTCCACATACCGCTTGTGTGTTAGTTTGATGCAAGCCATGTAAATGGCTTGCAGCCACCTACTGATGCTGACCTGTGTTGCCTGTGTTGTGTCATATGGGTAAGACTGATCTGACGGACTTGATGTTGAATAGGTGGTTAGGAAAAACTGTGCAAAAAGATCGGCTATGAAATGATCAATGTTTGATCAATGGGTAACTGAAGATTTACGCTTTGTGTTAACAAAATTATAAAACTGTTTTGGATCCAGTGTAAACTGTGTCTTGAAACGAGCTAAATAGTTTTTGTAACACTGAGCGTTTTTAGATATTTCATTTAATTTTGTACCCGTGTCAATAGTCAGCTCCAGCGTTGGGTGATATGGGTCTTCTGGTGAAGTAATTGCAGGCGTTCTAACTATGCAGACACAATCTGGACTTGAAACAAAGCTCAAGATCCTGTAATCGTCCTAACAAATTTTGAACATGGTTTACTTGAGACAATGAAATATCAAGCAAACCATCAAGAAAATCATGCTGCGTTGAAGGTAACAATATATTCGATGTTTCAACGTTGGACCATGTCGCCCTAGGTATATTAAAGTCACCTAAAACTATTAGCTGATCCCTATCTGATAGTTTACTTGAAATAAACTGGATAGCGGACAGATGATTTGCATATATTGGGAATTCAGATGACGGAGGAATATAAGAACATGTAATGTATATAGAAATACCCGGAAGGGATAGTTTTACACACAGAAATTCAATGTCCATTATTTCGTCGGACGTTATTTCTTCAGACGTTAATTCTGAGTCAACTGCAATTAAAACTCCACCTCCACGTCAGGAGGGACGATCAAGCCTGTACGTTGTGTACTTACTTGGAAAGACTTCAAAACTAAGAATTTCCGGTTTTAACCAAGGTATAATAAAGGTATATTAATTAACCAAGCACAATAACATGGGAAGACAAGGAAAAACTATCAGTATACAATTTGCTCAACTTACTTTGTAAACCTCTTGTATTCTGACAGGAAAGCAGAAGGAAATCTAGTTTTTTGATACAGATAACAAAATGCCTGCAGGCCAAAAATTGGCCGAGCACATCGTTGCAAAATAAGCACAGAGAACACCGATCTTAAATGATGATACTTCCCTTGCATATGGAAAATGAAATTGTTCAACCTTTAGATCATCAATCTGAACTTTGTTACGGATATAGGCCGTAATGTCCAGGGATGAAAGGTCAGGATTCAGTCGTGAAACAAAAATTTGTTTCCGCTGCGGTTTTGGTACTACAGAATTTATGGCTGCACTAACAGTTCCAGTTGGTACTCCAGACGTTAAGTCAACATGCGGCGTTGGAGTCATTTCTGTATTTTTTTCAACAGATTTTTCGGGTGTCTTATGCGGCAAAGTCTCACGTCCTTTCTATTCGGAAACCAAATCTTTTAAAGCTTTTGACCTCAGTACCATTTGTGCGGCAGCTGAGATCGACTGCTGTGCTGCAGACCCCGGATCGCCAGAGAGAGATTCACTAGCGACTACCGTGGGTTGTCTATCGAGCGCGATCTTTTTACGCTTAGGAGAATCGGGCTCAGATAGCATACGCCTAGTGAGCTGCGACTCAAGCGCCACAAGCAGATCCGTATTTCTACGGCTGTTTCGAATTAATTCCGTTACAGTGCTTTTTGTGAGCCGTCTTATAGAGATTGCCTGGGATTCATAAGCAATACATTCTTCACAATAGTAGCGCAAGACACTTCTCATTTCGATTGCATCGCGAACCAGGCCCGAATAGCCAAGGCATTTAGCATGAAAAATACTGTCGCACGAATGGCACGGAATGCTCTGTTGTCCAGCCAAAATCAACGACTTGCATTTCTTTGAACAACAGACCGCCATTATCGCGATATTCCGAACCACAGTGCAAAGAAGAAAAAGAAGAAAAGGTACGAGAGTAAGAGAGCGGGAGAGAGTGAGCGGGAGCGGGAGTGAATAAGCGGGAGTGCGGGAGAGCGGGTAACTACGGTATAGATTCTTACCGCTCCAAACAGCGTTTGATAGAAAAGGAGAATGCAATTAGATAAAACAAGAGAGAACGCTATAGTCGGGTTGGTGTCCCGACTATCTAATACCCGTCACTCAGCTAAAGGCAGTGCGAACGCTGTACTCGGGTTGGTGTCCCGACTATCTATTGGGGCTAAAGGGAGTGCGAGGGAGATAGATATATAAACAATTTTGATTGCGTATAACTTTTTAATAAATGGTCCGATTTGAAAAATGTCTTCTACATTTCGATAGGTATTAATAAACACTATAAAATTGCGTTTATATATTTTTAAAGTCTTAAAAGATGTGGCCTCCAGACACATTTGAAAATCGTTTATGGCGATTGTGGGCGTTAAAGGGGGCGTGGCACCTCGATGAAACAAACTTGCGCTGCGTAAGGAGCCCAAGAATATGTGTGTAAAATCTCAACCTTCTAGCTTTTATAGTTTCCGAAATCTCAGCGTTCATACAGACAGACGGACGGACGGACAGACGGGCAGACAGACATGGCTATATCGACTCGGCTAGTGACCCTGATCAAGAATATATATACTTTATAGGGTCGGAAACGCTTCCTTCTCCCTGTTACATACTTTTGCACGAATACAATATACCCTTTTACTCTACGAGTAACGGGTATAAAAATAACAACAAACACTGCACAGAGACTGGGCGTGCAAACTTTGTTAATTTAGGGACATAAAGAGCTATATAAATGTAAGAAAATTTGAGTTAAACCCCGATGGTTTATGGACAAAAAGAACAAAAATTCGGAGCGCAAGACAAAAACACCACCGTTCACTGAAAGAGCGAAAGCTTCAGAGTATGAAACCTTGCATGTTTCCTTATATGCATTGCTTAGAATGTTTGTTAGGTCCTCTACTTCCTTGTCCAGGGTCGTCGTAAAGGTTTGTACCCGTATTCTTCTGGTACTAACTTTCGAGAAGACAATCTTACCGAATTTGTTCCAGTTTGTTCTACGGGGGTTACGTTTCGGTTCCGGTTTGCTAATCGGAATCGAAATTTCGAAGAAAATGTACCTGTGATCTGAAAAGGAATTTTGTTTCGACACTATCCACTTGTCATCCTTATATTTACTAAAAGAGACTCACCCCTTTCGTTAGTTTCGGAGCTTCCCCATAGTGTGTGCCTCGCGTTAGCGTCGCATCCGAGCACCAGGGTCGTCTTAGTGTCTTCCGCCCATTGCACAAGCTTGATGACTGGCTCTGGTGGAGCCGGTTCATCATGGGCCATGTAGGATGAGACTATCACCATCGATGCCCCATCCGCCGCCACGAGTCTGGCAACTGCTAGATCCGGTGTAGCATAGAAGCATAGAAGTGCGCTATAGTTATCTCTAAAGATTATAAAATGAAAGACCGATTTTTAAGGGGATACGGCCACAGCTCAAACCGTAAGAGCTAGAGCAGCCAAATTTTTGCACAGTATTCCATTGGGGGCGTATCCGCCCACTAAGATCCGATATGTCCCCCCAGTGGCCCCAAACAGCTCCAACATCCATTATTCTGAGCAAAAAAAAGTTGATGTATTTAAGCTTAACTTCTAAAGTGGTTGGAATTTCGAAATTTGATTTTTTCCGAAATTTAGGTTTTGAAAAGGCCTAATTAGAAATCTAAAAGAAATTTCGATATCCCCATAATTTGGGGGCTACATTTAAAATTAACTTTTCGATTAAACCGCTGCTCCGATCAAGATGATTTTTCGCTCAATAGTTATTCTATGGCCCAAATGCTTAAGTTTATTTTTTCAAGTTTTTAACATTTTTTTAAGTATTTTTAACGAATTTATTTAGATTTTCTAAGTTATTGCGTTGCATTTTGCGGGAGCCTGCCAAGAGAGCGAAACCCAGAGAGCGGATGCCAAGAGAGCGACGGCCGAGAGAGCAACAGCCAAGAAAACTGATGAGGGGGAGGGGTAGTGCTGCAGGGAAAGGAAAGGGGAAAGAGGCAATTTAAGTTATATTTGTTTTGGATTTTAAAAACTTAAACTGCTGCTCCGATCAATTTGATATTCGGTCAATAGTCAGTTCTGTGGATCAAATGCTTAGGTTTTATTTTATGGCAGAAGTAAGAGTCCTAATTGATTTCCGCCATGGAAGAAAATAGAAAATTACTACAAATTCTGTAAGCAAAGCCAAAATGTTTCCAAGTTAATTATTAATCTTAAGATTCGAACATACATACACACACTATGTGTGTATTAAAATTGCATTGATAACATTGTAACTGATAGAAATGATTAAAGTTCACTACTTTTACTTAGATCACATTCATCTCTAAAGATTATAAAATGAAAGACCGATTTTTAAGGGGATACGACCACAGCCCAAACCTTAAGAGCTACAGCAGCCAAATTTTTGCACAGTATTCCATTGGGGGCGTAGGCGCCCACTAAAATCCGACATGTCCCCCCAGTGGCCCCAAACAGCTCCAACATCCATATTTAGAGGAAAAAAGTGTTAGATGTACTCAAGCTTAACTTCTAAAGGGGTTGGAATTTCGAAATATGGATTTTGCAGAATTTTAGGTCTTGAAAAGGCCTAATTAGAAATCTAAAAGAAATTTAGATATCCCCCATAATTTGGGGGCTACATGTAAAATTAACTTTTCGATTTTAAAAATCTAAACCGCTGCTCCGATCAAGATGATTTTTTGATCATTAGTTATTCTATGGCCCAAATTTTTCAAGTTTTTAACATTTTTTTAAGTATTTTTAACGAATTTATTTAGATTTTCTAAGTTATTGCGTTGCATTTTGTGGGAGCCTGCCGAGAGAGCGAAACCCAGAGAGCGGATGCCAAGAGAGCGACGGCCGAGAGAGCAACAGCCAAGGAAACTGACGAGGGGAGGGGTAGTGCTGTGTGGAATGGGGCAATTTAAGTTAAAATTTGTTTTGGATTTTAAAAACTTAAGCTGCTGTTCCGATCAATATGATTTTCGATCAATAGTCAGTCCTGTGGATCAAATGCTTAGGTTTTATTTTTAAAAAATATTTTTCATTTTGTAGCAGAAGTAAGAGCCTTATTTTATTTCCACCAAGGAAGAAAATAAAAAATGACTACAAATTCTGTAAGCAAAGACAAAATGTTTCCAATTTAATTATTAATCTTAAGATTCGAACTTTTGACCAAATACGTATGTACATTTGTATATTTGGATATGTTTTGATTTGCTTATATGTACAATACATGTACAATACAATACATACACACAATTTGTGTGTTTGTTTCTACTTGAAAGTAGATAATGTGCTTAAATACAAATAAAATCATTAATTTCCTTTCAGCCAATGCAAAATTTGTCGAGCTTAAAATTAATAATTATCAATCAAATGTGGAATCGGAAAATAATAAGTTACTTCGCTATTTTTGTATGAGATGCCAATCTTTTCGTGTGTGTTTTCGTTTCATTCAAAACAACAAATTTGAAACAATTTACAAACAAGTGTACATTTGTACGCAAATTAAAATTGCATTGATAGTATTGTAACTGATAGAAAGTATACAAATTCAATACTTTTACATTGATCACATTCATTTATTATATAGCTCTGCCAGTAGCCTTCTGATTCTCGCCCCTGAAGGATCTTCTACAAAGGTTGTTTACACAAAGGTTTTCAAAAAACGCGCTAATAAGAAAACATAAAGTCCTGACAACCGTACTATAAACAAATTTTAAGCGAACGAAGTCGCTCCGGGTAAAGCTAGTTCTTTATAATAATACCTGTTCTCGGCCTACCTGTCGAGTAAGTATAAAAGAGTGTTTATTTATTTATTTAGTTGGTTAACAATTATCTGCTAACATATGCTTGACTAGGGATACACTAACTTATTACAATTCTAACGATTCGAGGTGACTTAAAATATTAGACGGAAGAGTGCTAATAGGTAATTCAAAAGATAAAATGTTGTATAGGCTATTGTAGCTGTTATAATATAATTAGACCTACACAAAGGCAAGCGCAAAGGACGGAATGAACGAGTAAATCTACATGGGACGTTTAATTGTATATAGGAAAGGAGTGATTCAGAATCAACGAGATCCAAAAGAAGCTTATGGACAAACATTATGGCATTGCAATCTCTACGGTGTTGTAAAGACGGCAAGTCGATTAATTTAAGACTGGCTCGATAAGATGGAAGTAGTCTGCCAGAATCCCATCCAAGATTACGCAGTGCAAAGATCAGAGACTGCTTTTGTACCGATTCGATAATGTTCTGAGGCTCCTTATACTGCGGGCTCCACACACAGGAACAGTATTACAGAATCGGACGTACTAAAGCTACATATAGTGTTTTGGTAGTGTACGGGTCGTCAAATTCTTTGGACCATCGCTTTATGAAAGCTAACACACCCTTGGCTTTGTTAACCGTTGCAGTAATATGGCTATTGAAGCATAGTTTATGGTCGAAAAGGACTCCAAGGTCATTTGAGGTGGTAATGCGGTCTAGGTTGTGATTGCCAAGGCTGTAGGAGACAAGATGCGGGGAGGAACGGTAGAAAGTCATAAGTTTGAATTTTGAATGGTTTAGGAAAAGGAGATTACTGACGCACCACTTATGAAATTCATTGAGGTCAAATTGAAGGTGAGAATGAAGGTACCAATCAGAATAGGAGAAACAAATTTTGACGTCATCGGCATACATAAAAATAGACGAGTATGATATAACTTGATGTAGATCGTTTATAAAAAGAATGAAAAGTAACGGTCCAAGGTGGCTGCTTTGAGGAACACCAGAAGTGACATCCACAGTGTGAGATAGCTCATTCATAAAGAGAACTCGTTGGGTGCGATTTGTTAAATACGACTTTATCCATTTTAGAATGTTATTTGGGAATCCCAAATAAGAAAGTTTAAGCAGAAGCAGGGAATGGTTTACCGAGTCGAAAGCCTTGCTATAATCAGTGACTATAACGTCAGTTTGTAGACGGTGCAGGAAACCTTGATTAATCAAGTGCGAGAACTCAAGGAGATTGGTCGTCGTTGATCGATGCCTAATAAACCCTTGCTGAGAAGGAGATATTAAGAATAAGTTGACTGGAAAAAAGATGCAAATAAGTTGGAAATCTCGGGAGCAGAATTTTCTGTTTTATTGAGATAGCGAAGTGACGGGGGAAAAGCATTAGATTTTCGCTTGGAGTTAACGAAGGAGAAAAATAGTTTTGGATTAGTGCGAAAGTTATCTTTACACTGTGATAGGTATAGATTATGGGATTGACTGTTTTCAGTAAGGAATTGGGAGCGGATGGTGGAGTAACGGGCAAAGTCAAGTAGAGAGCCGGATTTTTGATATTTTTTTATATCCTTGTTGTGTTAGACCCAAGATTTGTCCGTCTCGAGTCCATGGTTCTTGAACGATGCCTATGTCAATGTTCCTCTCACTGAGAAGAACTGCAAGATTGGCTGAAGCATGCGTGCTGTGCTTCAGGTTAATCTGCACGACTTTAGGCATCGGTGTTGGGTCCTACGTCTGGGGTCTTGTCGTCGATGACCGGGTCATCCAACAGCTTGTTGGTGTCAACAACCTCCTCGAGAACATCATCCGGCTCTGCCAGGAAGACCTTGATCTTGGCCTTCCTTAGGCCGTACCGGATGGTGTAGTCGGCCTTCTCAAGCTGCGGCAGGCAGCGCTGGTTGATGAGGAAGAGGAACGGCTGGCTCGTCTTCATCTTCTTCTCTACTTTGAGTATCGCCCAGTCCTCTGTGTGCACTTCTGGGTTCTGGGCCCTCAGCAGCGACATCACCTTACCTTGGTTAGTCTGCTCCTTTGGCAACCAAATGCGAGCCCGCGACCTCCTTGGAATTTCCCTCGCGTGGACGAGCCTAATACTAAGGCCGTCCCATGCATTTCCAATCTTAGCTATGCATTCCGCCAGGAAGGACCTTGAGAACGAGTCATCGCACTTGATCACCCGGTGCCCCCTGACCATGTCCGACGAGTCGGGATCGGACCATTTGGCACGGCTGATAGCCTTTCAGCTATCATGTCGGCCACCTTGACCTCGATCTCCTCCCACTTCTACGACAGCAGGCGTCCGTCGTCGTGCAGGTCGTCCACCAGTGCCATCGCGAGGCTGTCTCTGGCTACGTCGCTGAACTTCTTGGCCTTCTTCACAAAGGAGGTCGGTCTTGGCCTCCCCTGAGCGTCCTTTTCCCGGTTTTTTCATCTCCTTATAAAAACGTCAACCTCTGTAGTTAACCGTGTGGTTTTACCCACAGTTGCTACATCTTTTGGCAGATTGCTTCTCCTTATTTCGAGGACATTCCATAGTTAAATGTACATCCCCGCAGACAACGCAGACTGCGCGAAGTTTGCAGTATTTTCTCGTATGATCATATTCTTGACTATTCGTATTCGTACATTGGACGGGTCCATTCCGTTTGCGGGGCTCCTTAGCCGTCATTCTGCGGTGCAATAGATATTGAAGCTTGTAGATTGGGTGAACTTCATTTTTATTTAAAGACATATTTTCAGGAGTCACTTCTATCTTGAACATTGGCTGCGGAATTTTGTTTCTGTGTATTACGCCAGTTTACAAAGAAAAATCTATGAAATATACCATGAAGGAAACCTTTGTTTTCCGGTAAGGTACGACTTGCTGATTATGAAAAAGGCACTTAAAATTTTTTTTATGAAACCAATTTTTGTCAAAGTGTAGAAAACGTTTTGGACAATTTTTTAATTTCTAACTCGAGTTGTGGTAAACCGATTTCGGCCATCAAAAACTCGTTTTACAGAAAATAGAATGACCTCTAACTTTCTTATACACAGCATTGAGTTCCATTTATTAGTTTAGAAGCTACACTTTGTTAAAGTTAAAAAAGTGAGGAAAATGCAAAAATGCTGGCATAAATGGCTTCGTTAAAAATACACGCCAACTAACAAGACCATCATTTATATCGATTTTTTACGTTGGGAAAAACGGGTATTACAGCCCTGTTAGAGCCCTGTTGTGTCAGTTAACAGCTGTAAACGACCAAAAAATCACCGTTGTCGTGATCAATGGCTCAAATTCTTTCTTAAAGTCGTTAAAGTACGTGTATAAGAAAGTTAGAGGGCATTCTATTGCCTGTAAAATAAGACTTTGATGACCGAAATCGGTTTAGCACACTCGAGTTAAATTAAAAAATTGTCAAAAACGTTTTTCACAGTTAAAAAAAAATTGGTTCCATAAAAAAAATTTGAAGTGCCTTTTATTGAAGTTTACAAGTTATATCGCTCTACTTGCACATCTCTAAGCGATAGTTTTTCCTATTCCTCTTTCTTCTTGTTTTCTCTCGCTCTATGATGCTTCGTACGTCTTATAGCCTATTTACACTAGGGTGGAGTTATGGAGTTATGGGGTTATTGACATAACTTTGTTTTTTTTACATAGGCTGTGTATAGGCAACTAGATGTGGGCAAAAGTAGAGTACTTTTAGGGTCTTTGGTATTTCGGAGTATTTTTTTGTATTTTTCGGTATATTTTGTATTTATTTCCTATCGTTGAAGGTCCATCCCTAGTAAAATAAACAACACAAACAACAAACACTAGATGTCATTACTCGATATTTGGAGTTAACCCAGTGGAAGCACTTTTTTGGAGTAATCGGGTTACCCCACATAGTGTGACTAAACTATTACTCAATAAAATACGTTTGTCGTGTGCGCACGTAAATTCGGCGTTCTTACTTTTATTTGGTATCGGCTCGATTTCAGCATTAACACCTTTTTCTTAATCAGAAAGACGTACCTTACCGGAAAACAAAGGTTTCCTTCATGGTATATTGCATAGATTTTTTGTTGTAAACTGGTATTATGTTTATAGCCGTTTTGGCATTAGAAACCTTTTCTTTAAGCCCAGCTAGTATTTCAATGGTGGGAACTGTTGATTCGATTCCGTTGATAACTACTTGTAGCCCTTTGCTGTTTTTGAGTTGGTAGGTATAGTAATTTATTTTTCCTACATCTAGGTATTTGGCCACTGATCGATAACCTTGTTCGTCGTTTACAATTATTATTTCGATTATGTTACCTCTTTTTATGGAAGTGACATTGAACTTGTTAGCTCCAATTTGATCAGTTATTTTTTAACTATTTCAGCACAATTTGCGTGACGAACCTAAATGAGTGGTGGCCTTGGTTTCTTGGCCGTTGTATGTATGAATTAGTGGCAGCATTATCTTCGTTTGTGTCACTAAGAATCGAAAATCTATTATCGGTCAGCGGATCTTTCGGCACAGTAATAGTATTTTATTTTGACACTTTCAGTGCGTTTGTTTTTCTAGAAGATTGCGGACTTAACTTTCTTTTTATTTGCACATACCGATCGATTCCAGTTTGTATTAACGTTCCGTTAGCAAATTTCGTAATTTTTTGTTGGGGAAGGGGAGCTTGCCGGTCAGAACTGACGATGCCGGGCGCTGAGTGACTGCAGTGGATGTAGTTGTTGTTGTTAGGTTAGTTGCTGTTGTTGTTAGTGTCAAAGTCGCAGTAGTAAATACGGGCATTGTGCTGGTAGTTGTTGTTATATTGTTGAAAAGGTCGTACGGGTCGAGGGACGGGCATTGGGCACTCCACAGCTCATTGGGTGCTGTGCCGCTTGGACATAGTAATGGAGGGGAGAGCGAGCGCGCTCTCGCTGTGTTTTGCAATGTTGATGTTTTCGTTGGTACTTTTAACTCATCAGCTCGATTGTCGAAAGTCGACGTTCGTATTGTTGTTGTTGCCGAGCTGTGATCATTTTAATTAACTTTCAGAGCTTGCGCTCTGACACGTTGGCTTTTAATTTATAATTTATCGTTTATATTAGTAATTTATTACACTAATCTTAAAATTTTCATGGGCAACACGAGCACTTATACTCATGCCTACCCAGAGCGTTTTTTTGCGAATTTAATTCGGTTAGTTTCACAATATTTTATAATCATTCGGCGGAGCTATACGTTGCGTCGGATTACACCTCTTTTGGATTTAGACAAGAAATCATACACCAAATTGAACGAAATAAGGTTCGAACAACTGTCTGTTTGACCGGCAAATAATAATAATAAAGGGAACTTAGCCATTGTTGCTGCTGGTTAAAAATACAAGGGAAGTCCAGGAGAGGGAATCCAAAGATCCGGTTGAAGGATCAAATGTTGGGGCGCGGGTGGCTTGATCGTAGAAGTCCCAGGGAAAGCGGATAAAAATCATCGCAGAAATTATATCGAAATCCGGTAGAAAAACGTCGGGGTTTTGTGCGACGTGAGACTGTTTACTTGGACACCGACAAAGAGGAACTACTTAAGCCTAGCTTAGTTTAGAAGCTCCAGAGCGGAGGGGAGAGATGCGGGAGAGTTGGAGAGGGAGAGCGAATGGCAGTGCGAGCGAGCGAGATGTGGTCATCTGGAGAAAACTTTCACAATTTAAAAAGGTGTCAGGCTCCCATATCTTTAAAGATATAAAAACCACATAGTTGCATTCCAAATAACAAAATAACTCAAACGAGTCTCAAATGCTGCATGAATTTTCTAATCTGAAAACAACAGAGAACGATATTTTCGATTAACTCGACTATCTAATACCCGTTACTCAGGCCAATGAGTCTGAGAGAGATTCAGATATGAAACCAACAACGCAAACAGTCTCTTGAAAGTGGCGCCATCCAGCGGAAATTCAATATTTGGCCATAACTTTTTAATGAATGGTTTAAAATGGTATCTTTTTTTTTTCTTTTACGTAAATACAGACGGACATGGCTAGATCGACTCGGCTAGTGATTCTAATCAAGAATACATATACTTTATAGAACGAAAACGCTTCCTAGAATCGTAGTAAGGCTCTCGTTTGTGCGAATGTCTGCTGTGTATGGAAAAAATAGAATAGGGCCTAGTGCGCTACGTTGTTTAAATTCAGCTTCTATGCTATACACGTAATACTTATTTTTTATAATCCACTTAAAAAGCTTGCATTCACTGCACTGTTTAAAAGTTTAATTATCATTTTTGGGGTTATTAAGTCACCTCCTGGTGCTTTTTATACCCGTTACTCGTAGAGTAAAAGGGTATATTGTATTCGTGCAAAAGTATGTAACAGCTAGATGGCAGCGTTTCCGACCCCATAAAGTATATATATTCTTGATCAGGATCACTAGCCGAGTCGATCTAGCCATGTCCGTCTGTCCGTCTGTCTGTCCGTCTGTCTGTCTGTCTGTATGAACGCTGAGATCTCGGAAACTATAAAAGCTAGAAGGTTGAGATTTCACACACATATTCTTGGGCTTCCTACGCAGCGCAAGTTTGTTTCATCGAGGTGCCACGCCCCCCTAACGCCCACAATCGCCATAAACGATTTTCAAATGTGTCTGGAGGCCACATCTTTTAAGATTTTAAAAATATATAAACGCAATTTTATAGTGTTTATTAATACCTATCGAAATGTAGAAGACATTTTTCCAATCGGACCATTCATTAAAAAGTTATACGCAATCAAAATTGTATATATATCTATCTCCCTCGCACTCCCTTTAGCCCCAATAGATAGTCGGGACACCAACCCGAGTACAGCGTTCGCACTCCCTTTCGCTGAGTGACGGGTATTAGATAGTCGGGACACCAACCCGACTATAGCGTTCTCTCTTGTTTGTTTTTAATAGCTTCCCAAAAGTTCTAAAGGCTCAGGTCCATTTTGGTATTGTTAATGGTTACCTCCTTTGCCATTGTAGTTGTTTATTTTATTCTCTCTTTCTTCTGTTCCACAATTCATATGTTCATATGTGTCCCCTCCTGCCGGCAGCTAGGGGTCATAGAATTAAGGGGTTCCTTTAGTCGTACAAAACCCTTTGGAAATTTATACAATATAATTTCACTATTTATTTGTGAGCTTCGAGTGGTTTATATATAACAAGCAATCAAAAGTAATCGCGCAGCTCCGTCAGCGTCGCGGTGCAGTTCCCAACCCCGACTGCCCATTTTCCTCTCTGTTCAGCAATAGCTACTCTCCAGCAGTAGCGAAAGCTCCCTTTGCCCAAAATTCTCCGCAGGTATTGGCACCGTGGGGCCAGATCGTGAATCTGAACATGCCGCCCGCCAATGCTAGACCATAGCATTAAAAGTGTCCTGAGTGTCCTGAGCTGTACCTAGGATCTGGGAGGAGAAAGAAAAAGACATTTGTGTGCGTAAGATTGAGCGACTAGAGCTGCTTTGAGGGACGCTATTCTTGTATCAGCAAGCGACAGATCTTCGCTACCGAACGCTTCAGCCGTTGGTTTTCCTGGGTTTTTAGCGTCACCACGCGAACCAACCCATCTTGATCCGGGTGAAGCTCGATAATCCTTTCGAACTGCCACTGCGCTGGGGGGAATCTGTTGTCCTTGACGAGTACAAGCTCGTCCAACTTTAAGTTTTCCGAACTTTGGGACATTTTGGACGCTGCTGCAAATGGCTAAGCCAGTCCCTACTCCAGCCGTCCCAAAAATGGCGCAGCATGGATTGATGAAGGACGAACTGCTCCCTAAACTTGGAAGAGGCTGGTCGGTATTCTGGGGGCGCAAACATAGAGTCGCCGATTAAGAAATGGTCCGGAATGAGCACATCAAAGTCATCCGCGTCCGCTGTGAGCGGGTACAGCGGCCTTGAGTTATGGCACGATTCCATGCTGACTAACACCGTGGTCATCTCCTCGTAGGTAAGCCTTCGATCCGGATCACGCTCTTGAGATGGTGCTTGACGGACTTGACGTTGGCCTCCCAAAGCCCACCAAAGTTAGGCGACTGAGGCAGACTAAAATGCCAAGTGACTCGTAGCTGGGACCACTTTGAAGCAATGAGTGTCTCATAAACATCGCAGAATTGCTTCACCAAACCTTTAAGTTGACGGTCTGCTCCCACAAAGTTGGTGCCGTTGTCGCTATAAAGATGCTGGACCATCCCTCGACGCATAGTTAACCGGTCGAATGCCAGCAGGAAGTGCTCCGTGTTGAGCCCGGTTAATCGACTCTTGTAGTGACGAAAGGTCTCTGCGGCGGTTCACCCGGTGAAGACGCAGGTCTTCCATGAGCTGTGATGAGATGGTTGGGTTGGCGCGAAAACACCGAACGCATTTCCGTATCACTCGCTGTACGGATCGTTTCCGGTGATAATCCAGAATCGCTAGCGCGTATGAGCTAAGGTCAGCTGCGCACCTCCGTGAAGCGTAGCTCGATGAGAATGGCTAATAACCAGATCGGTAAAATTATGGGTACATGATGGACAGTCGCAACAGTTTGCTCTGGGAAGGGAGCGGCTTTGAGTGTTTTACAGATCGAAGGTCCGCCGCGAACGACTACTTCGGAACCATCCGTACGATACAAAACATGGCGTCGTCGAGCTCGGGTATGTTCAAGGATCCTGCGCGTCGGCTCGGTTCGTTCGAAGCGTTGAACACAAAACGCCTTAGGTAGGCGACCACTCGAACGGTTCTACTATACGTGGAAAAACTGACGATAAATGAAGGGACTGAAGAGGCGTGGTGCATCCGGAGCTTATCCGCTTTCGCTTCCAACGCTGGCTCGGTCGGTTAAATTCCCCTGGGAAATTGCTCCGGCCAAGAATCTCGCTCGCGCGACAACCAGCATGGCCCTCTCCACCAAAGGGTAAAGTTCTGCAGCTTCTTAGGTGTCAATCCTCTGGTCGCGCAGTCCGCTGGGTTGTCTTCGGTACCCACGTGCTGCCATTGACTTGGGTCAGAATGGTCCAGGATGAATCCGACCCTGTTGGCCATAAATGTCTTTCACCTTTGTACGTCTCCAGCCAGTGCAAGACGATAGTGGCGTCCGTCCAAAAGAAAGTCTTCGCCGGAACTCCACCAATTTAAACCGCTGTGGATAACCACCTGACAAGCTTGACTGCCAGTACTGCTCCGTCTAGTTCCGTCCTGGGTTTGGTTAAAAACAAAAACTGTGCCATCGAAAAAAAAATTAGTGGTATTTTCGTGATCTAGGGGTCCAACACTAACAGAATTTGTCATTAATTGCTGGGGAGCACACCAATAATATTATTTTGTAAACTAGTGTAATTATTAACATGGAGTAAAAGGAATAAAAATCAATAAATAATCATTAAAGATTGATTTTTATTATATAATTTTTAAAAGTGATAAAAAAGGCGTTTTGTGGTTATCACTGTATCTCCGCCAAAAATTGACGGATTTCCAATCTGCTTTTATAGGGTCTTCCCACAGAGCTTCTTCAGCTCATGGTTTTTTGGCTATTGTTGATTTATTTGTAGTTCGTTATGGGCGGAAAAGCATTCGCAAACAGGTTGAGATGAGTGGGCCAAAATTTAAGCTGTTCTGCGTACGAAAACATTAATGTTTGCAGCAAAGTCTCAGAATATGTTCTACACATCGTAAATAATAACTAATATTAATTCAAAGTGTACTATGTACACACTTGCTATAAATTACTACAACAGCACAAATTTGTGTTTTGTTTACATATTTTCCTTATTAATATTGTCTGGACAGAGGCGTAGTAAGAGCGGAGTGTGGGGTACGGGAGGTTAGGCTCTCCCCCAGTCAGCAATATGTAAGTTAACTGTGGTCAACCCGATCAAGATCATTGACCGCAGTTACGTCGAAAATAAGCTCCGGCAGAAATTGCTGACCTAGCAATGGGCCGGAAGCTCGTGCACAGCGGCAGACACTGCATATTTGCGTGGCCGCTGTGAGTTTTGTTAGCTTTAAGTTTAGCCCTTAAGTTCAGTTCTGATTTTGACTTCAATAAAGTAAGAGCACAAGCTCCACTGATCAAACTCCGGTAACCGCCGTTAGAATATATTAAATATCACCTGTCTGAGTCTCTAGGCCAGCAGGTAAAGAAAGGCAGTATCCTTTCCGCCCTAACCATCCTAATTCTTCAGCTTGGAGACCACGGCCAACCGGCCCACATATTTATGAGGAACCCCTCGAGCTGCACGATTACAGTGACCGCTGCGTGGGACCCCATTTAGGGAATATTAATTATAAAATACTAGTGACTGCTGCGCGGGACCCCTCCAGGGAATAGTTAAAATACGAAATCCCAGTGACGGCTGCATGAGACACACTAAAAAGAATAATTGGCGCTCAACTACCGGGAAAATTATATTAGTGGAAGTTAAAATTAAATTTTGTCGCTCCACTTATCGCAAGGAAGTACGATCCCCAAGCATTTTGTCTTCGTCTTTGTGTCTTTGTGTGTATAGAGCTTTGCTTACGCGTGCGAATTTCTGTGCGGTTAAATCCAGCTGCACATGAGTAATCCGTTTCTCGAATATAGAAACAATAGGCAAGACTCCAGCGACTCAGAGTCTGAGAGTGAAGGGCGGATCCACAATTCAACTCCGATACTCAGACCCCCAGCCCCCCCTACAGAAATGGATACCGATCAGCTCCGAGGTGTTATACAGGCCGTCGTTGCAAATGCCCTTGCAGAACAGACCGCTCAAAGCCAGGCGAGGGAGCAAGCGCTTATGCAACAAATTGAGGAATTGGCCAGGCGAGTAACAGCAATCAACGTCCCGCCAGCTTCAGCCCAGACCCCTCAGATAGTAACATATAAAGCCATAGAGATAGTAGACACTGTTCAATGTAATGAACCTGCTTGCCCGAATTCGCGGGAGCACAGGAGGCATATGTCTCCTGGCGGCAGGCGGCCCTAGCGGCCTATCACAATTTTAGACGATTCGATGGCAGCTCTCGCCATTACCGAGCTGTAATAATCATTAGAAGCAAGTTTAGGGGACCCACCGACGCGGTATTATCGTCGTTCGGGACAGTACTCAACTTCGATGCGATTATAAGTCGTCTCGATTTTACATATAGCGATAAACGCCCAATGCATGTCATAGAACAGGAAATGGGCACCCTAAGGCAGGAAAATCTCTCACAGTATTATGATGAGGTTGAGAAGAAACTGACCCTCCTCACAAACAAGGCCACCAAGTCGCATGACGCTTCGGCGGCCGAAGTCCTGTGCGTAAAATTCCGGGATGTTGCCCTTCGAGTATTCATCTCGGGATTAAAACGCAGCCTCACAGATGTCCTCTTCTCGGCGAAGCCCAAGGACATGCCAACAGCACTTGCTTTGGCTCAGGAGGTGGAGGCAAATCAAATATTCTTTCGCGGCCTCTTTTGCAAAAATCCAGGAGGATAAGGATAAAAAACAATATCCAAAGGCGCAAGAGCGTTAACAAACCCCTCCTCAAAATAATATCCAAACAGGTGCTGCCAAAAATCCCTATTTCACAAAGCAGCACAAAGTTCAAGTTCACACTGCCCCACGCAGTGGCTTGTTTCGTGAAAATACTGCCGAACCCATGGAGGTTGACCCTTCGTTTTCCAAAATACTCAAGCCTTCTCAGGCACCGGCTTACCAAAACAGAAAGCCAGAGGGTCGACCACGTCACGCAGAGCGCGGGCGAAACTGAGGAAGAATACACCGCCGCAGCCTCCAGTGCAGCGGCCAAAATCGATGATGACGCCATCTTAGGGTACGACTCAGATGTAATAAATTTTTTAGGGGAAGGTCCCTGCTACCCGTCATCAGACGAAGAGTAGCGGGGACTGATATAAGATTGCTCACGACACGGGCGCGTCAAAAAATTTCATCCGACCTCACAAAGGATTGAAAGGCGTTCGCCCAGTAGACTCCCCATTCACCATTCATTCAATCCATGGGGGTACGATTATCACAAATAAATGTTTTGTCTCGATATTTAACATTAAGGCTACCTTTTTCATACTACCAGACTTGAATACATTTGATGGAATAATCGGCCTTGACCTATTAAAACAGGCAGGGGCATCACTCTGCTTAGCTTCCGGCCATCTAAAATGGGGCACCGATGTAAACTTCACCAACGTGAATTGCTCAGATGCACCGCCATTGGCAAGAAACGCGTTTTTAGAAATGCTAAAGACCAGGAAATGGGCCTTTGCAGACCCTAATGAGGCTTTACCTTACAACACATCGGTGGTAGCTACCATCAGAACGGTTAGTGAGGAGCCCATATACGCGAAATTATACCCATACCCCATGGGAGCAGCGGATTTCGTCAACAAAGAGATTGAGGATCTGCTCAGAAATGGGATAATTCAGAAGTCGGTATCCCCTTACAACAATCCGATATGGGTTGTGGATAAAAAAGGGACCGATGAGCTTGGAAACCGGAAAATGCGACTAGTTATTGACTTCCGCAAATTAAACGAAAAAACCGTGTCCGAAATGTATCCCTTGCCCATGATATTAGGCAACCTAGGTAATGCTAATTATTTCTCAACGCTGGACCTCAAGTCCGGCTATCATCAGAGAAAAAACTTCCTTCTCAGTAAATGGGGGGAAATACGAGTTCCGCAGACTACCGTTCGGCCTCAAAAATGCAGGCAGCATTTTTCAGAGGACCATCGACGACATCCTACGGGAACAGATCGGCAAGTTCTGCTATGTTTACGTTGACGACGTAATCATTTTTTCGGAAGATGAAAACTCTCACGTCAGGCACGTAGATTGGGTTCTGAAGAGCTTGTACGATGCGAACATGAGAGTATCGGCAGAAAAATCCAGTTTTTTTTAAGAAAAGCGTGAACTTCCTTGGGTTTATAGTCACTTGTAACGGTGCTACAACAGACCCAGAGAAGGTAAAGGCCATTTCTAGGCTTAGCCAGTTACTACAGATGTTTCATTAAGGACTTCGCAGCAATAGCAAGACCTATATCGGACATCCTGAAAGGGGAAAACGGAGTAGTTAGTAGACACAGGTCACGGTTCAGTTCTCTGAGGCGCAACAACAAGCGTTCCAGAAAGTACGAAATATTCTGGCATCCGACGACGTGATGCTAAGGTATCCCGACTACAAAAAGGCATTTGATCTAACGACAGATGCCTCGGCCTATGGCATTGGCGCAGTATTGTCCCAAGAGGGACGCCCAATAACAATGATCTCAAGGACATTGAAAGACAGGGAGGTTAATTACGCCACAAACGAGAGGAAGCTCCTAGCCATAGTTTGGGCACTGGCCAAGCTGCGGCACTTTTTGTATGCAGTAAAAGATATAAACATCTACACTGGTCTTCAGCCATTGACATTCGCAGTATCGGAATCCAATCCGAATGCGAAAATCAAACGATGGAAAGCTCGCATCGACGAGTCCGGCGCTAAAATGTTTTATAAGCCCGGAAAAGAGAATCTCGTCGCGGATGCCCTCTCCAGACAGCAACTTAACGTTGTGGAGACGGAAGAAGCTCATTCGTGTGCGGCCACTATCCACAGTGAAGTGTCGCTCACACACACCATCGAAGCAACGGAGAAGCCACTGAATTGCTTTCAAAACCAGATAACTCTGGAGGAAGTACGCTTCCCGTCTAAACGCACCTTCGTGCTCTTTGGAAATAAGAGACGGCACAACATTAACTTTACAGGCATGGAGTCGCTGCTATAAGAGCTCGCGGACACCATAGTCCACAGGGGCGTAAATGCCATCCATTGTGATCTGCATACGCTAGCAATGGTACAGGATAAATTGGTCCGGCAATTCCCAGCCACCAAATTCTGGTATTGCAAAAACCGAGTGACAGACATTTTTGCAGTCGAGGAGAGGCGGGAAATCATTACTGCCGAACACAATAGGGCACACAGATCGGCACAAAAGAATGTCAAACAGGTGCTCTCCGAATATTATTTTCCTAAAATGATTAAATTGGCCAACGAAGTTGTCCAAAATTGCAAGACCTGCGCAAGGGCCAAGTATGATAGGCACCCCAAAAAACAAGAAATCGGCGAGTCACCGATTCCATCCCACGCAGGGGAGATATTGCACATTGATATCTTCTCAACAGACAGGAAATACTTCCTGACGTGCATTGACAAATTTTCAAAGTTCGCAGTCGTGCAACCCATTCCCTCTAGAACAATTGAGGACCTAAAACCAGCGGTGCTACAGCTAATGAACTACTTTCGAAAGGCCAAAACGATCTATTGCGACAATGAACCTTCATTAAATTCGCATACGATCTCGGCCATGCTGACTAACCACTTTGGGGTTGGTATCGCAAATGCACCACCCTTACACAGTGTATCTAACGGACAGGTTGAACGCTTTCGCAGCACCCTGATATAACTCGCTAGATGCATTAAAATTGACAAAGGTATAACTGATACCATAGAGTTGATTTTACTAGCCACTGCCAAATACAACAAATCAATTCACTCGGTCATTAACAAAAGACCAGCTGATGTTGTACAGACGAACTCGGAAGATTTACAGATAGAAATTCGAGAAAAAATAAAAAGCGCCCAGGACGCGTTAAGAAGCCGGGAAAACACATCCCGGCAGAATAGGGTCTTCGAGGTTAAGGAAAAGGTATTGGTAAAATCCAACAGAAGGCTAGGAAATAAACTCACACCCTTGTGTGAGGAGAGAGCCGTACAAGCGGACCTGGGGACCACGGTCCTCATTAAGGGGAGGATGGTCCACAAGGACAATCTCAAGTAATACCACCAACGATGTACTCCATGTTTTTTTTATTACACTTTCAAGCCACTTGGCGCATATTTTTTCTAACTTTAAGATTCATAGCCACTTGGCGCATATTTTTTCTAACTTTAAGATTCATAGCCGCGGGCATAATTTACTTTAAGTTCATTTTATCGGTGGTGGGAAAACCCTCTATAAGCATAGAAATAGCTAAAGTTTAATTTCACAGGTTAGGACCCATACTTTGCATATTCCTGTCCTTGACGTCGGCTCACATTACCGATTACTCGCAGGCCAAGTACATTCCCATCGTGGATGGTGAAATCCTAGTATGGGAGGAGTTCGCTTACGTTACACATACAGCGAACCTCTCAGAATATGGGCGTGTAATAGAGGAGACAAACAACATGATTGATATGTTTCCACTATCCCATTTGCAGAAGCTTCTAAGCGTGGATACCGCTCATCTCCAAGACTTGTTAGAGTCGTTGGGCGTTCATCACAGAGTAGCTAGGAGTTTGGATTTCTTGGGATCAATGCTAAAGGTCGTAGCAGGAACACCGGATGCGGGTGACTTAGAGAAAATCAGATTTACCGAAATGAAGTTAGTCGAGTCAAGCAATAGACAGATTCAAATTAACACTAAAATCCGAAACCAAATTAATCAGTTAACCCCTACCGTCAATTCAATTTTGAAATCAGCCAAAAACTCCCAAGTAGACACCGGACATTTATACGAGACACTGCTTGCTAGAAACCGAATGTTGATGACGGAACTACAAAATTTGATGCTTGCCATAACCCTTGCCAAAATTAATATTGTTAGTCCGAACATTTTAGATCACGAAGACTTAAAAACAGTTTGGCTTGAGGAACCCACCAACACAGTTTTTCCAGTCGCCCATGGTGAGACAATGTTGCAGATAAGAGACAACGTCATAACCAAATGCAGCGGAGAAATTTACGCCATTAAAAACTGCTCCGTATTACCGGGGGCCACGTTCTGCCGCCTGGCTTCAGAGAGTTCATGCGCCAAGGAATTGCATGCCGGTGGGGTAGCACATTGCCGAGTTCAAGAGAGTGATCTGCACCCATTGACCTATGTGGAATTATAATCATCAACGACAGATCGGCCAAAGTTCGAGTGGACAATGGCACGGAAACCTCATAACCTTTGACAAACAAGCCACGGTAAACGACACACTCTTCATTAACCACGACAACACCCGGAAGAGAGCTCCAGGGACAGCAAGTCTCCCCCTGTTGAACATCACCGCCAGCAGAGATGTCCTCAGCCTCCCGTATCTTCACCGCCTGAGTGAACGGAACTTGGAGTTCATCAAGGAATTCAGAGAGGAGATAAACAACAATCAGACAAGTCTCGCAGCAATTATTGCAGGAGCAATATGCTGCGCACTCATCTGCATCGGGCTCACATTAAGGCGACTTATTAGGGCAAGAAAATCCGCAGGCCAAATTAGACAGATTATTGCTGAATTACAAACGGCCGAGGGCGGCTTTAACTTAGAAGGGGGAGCAGTTAACTGTGGTCAACCCGATCAAGATCATTGACCGCAGTTACGTCGAAAATAAGCTCCGGCAGAAATTGCTGACCTAGCAATGGGCCGGAAGCTCGTGCACAGCGGCAGACACTGCATATTTGCGTAGCCGCTGTGAGCTTTGTTAGCTTTAAGTTTAGCCCTTAAGTTCAGTTCTGATTTTGACTTCAATAAAGTAAGAGCACAAGCTCCACTGATCAAACTCCGGCAACCGCCGTTAGAATCTATTAAATATCACCTGTCTGAGTCTCTAGGCCAGCAGGCAGGGCCTTTCCTCCCTATTCATCCTAATTCTTCAGCTTGGAGACCACGGCCAACCGGCCCACATATTTATGAGGAACCCCTCGAGCTGCACGATTGCAGTGACCGCTGCGTGGGACCCCAATCAGGGAATATTAATTATAAAATACTAGTGACTGCTGCGCGGGACCCCTCCAGGGAATAGTTAAAATACGAAATCCCAGTATACTCGTTATAAAAACTCACATATGTTTTTAACTATTATCTTATGCTATTTATTGAAAGTTGTTTTGAAAGTTGTCGTTAATGTTGAGATGAGCAACTGCTCTTCCATTTCGTTTAAGAATAGAAAAAACCCGCCCCTGGGAATATTTAAATATTAAATATTTTTTTTAACTGTTCAAAATTAAAAATTAATTTTTTTTTTATTATTATTAAAAAGTTATGTGAAATCAAAAGTTCGTATATCCATCTTTCTCGCCAACCGACTATAGCGTTATCTGTTGTTATACCCGTTACTCGTAGAGTAAAAGGGTATATTGTATTCGTGCAAAAGTATGTAACAGGTAGAAGGAAGCGTTTCCGACCCCATAAAGTATATATATTCTTGATCAGGATCACTAGCCGAGTCGATCTAGCCATGTCCGTCTGTCCGTCTGTCTGTCCGTCTGTCTGTCCGTCTGTCTGTCCGTCTGTATGTCTGTCTGTATGAACGCTGAGATCTCGGAAACTATTAAAGCTAGAAGATTGGCATTTTGCCTGCAGATTCTAGGAGTTCCTACGCAGCGCAAGTTTGTTTCAAAAAGGTGCCACGCCCCCTCTAACGGCCACAATCGCTTATATACGATTTTAAAAATTTCAATATTTCGGAAAAGTAAAAATGCAGTTTTATTGTGTTTATCAATACCTATCGAAATGTAGAATAAATTTTTCAAATCGGACCATTCGTTAAAAAGTTATGCGTGTTCAAAGTTTCTACCTCCATCTCCCTCGCACACCCTTTACCTGAGTAACGGGTATCTGATTGTCGGGGCACCCGACTATAGCGTTCTCTCTTGTTTTTTTTTAAATCTTTTAAAATGGCATCCGTGTATATTTTTTTGTCAGACTAGATTTACAACAAGTAGTCTGCTGCTCGAGTTAGGATCCGTTTTTTTATGAAACGAAAGGTTATTTTGAAGAGAAATATTGTGGAAACTGTCTGAACCTATTGTAGAAAACTCTCCAATGTGCACAATTTTAAAGTCAAATATTATTTTTTCTTTTTTGTTGTGATTATTCCTGATAAAAAAAATACCTAAGCATACAAACCAGTAGGTTTAGACAGTTGGCGATTTCATTACAATCATTTCTGTAAAATCAGCATGATGATAGATGCTTTTTTTTTAACAAAGGAAGGAAGACGGGTGGCAAACTTCCAAAATACTTAGAATTTCCTCGTTAAACTTTCAGGACACATTTTTTACGGGGAGGGGTAGGGTCTTGCAAAAAAAGATTCCATTTTTTTATATATCTTTTTTTTTGGTAGATTAACATCTTAAGAATATTCAAAAAACAGTTTAGAGTCAATCGGAAAACCAACTTTAGAAGCTAGGCTAAAATGAGTACTAGAAAATTTTCCTATAAAAAAATAATTTTTGATTTTGAACGGTTAAATCAAATATTTAAAGTAAAAAATATATCACTGCATCTCTGCCAAAAATTATCCGATTTCCTTTCTGCTCTTACATTTCTCTTAAGAATTAAAAAACCCGCCCCTGGGAAGCTCGATTTTTAATTTTTTATTTTTAAGAATTGTTTTCGATTTTCCAAAATCAAACATACGTTTTTCAGCAAAAAATTGGACATTAGGATTAAAAAAAATATTTAAAGTGAAAAAATAAATTAAAACTCTTCCCAGGGGGGCGAGTTTTTTTTATGCAGAAAAATATGCGACAAGTTTGAAAACGATCGGTTGAGCCGTTTAGAAATGCCGATAATCACGGACTTTCAAAACGTGCAAGAAAATGCAACTTTGTTTTTATAGCAGAGCACGCAACTTTAAAATGCAATTGCAAGAGAACCATGCATTTCCGCCGAAATCCTCCGCACGTAAATTCTTAAGAAATCGCGGTCCATCGAGGGTAATTTTTTTGCGATATTTGAGGCACAGGCCCTTCATCTAGACTATTACCAAAATGTCTTCGCTGACCTTCCGAACAAGTGCTTTGCAGACTTCACACCTGCCTCCCAAAGTCCGCCAATGTGAGGTGCTCGGTATGAACGCAAACTAGCATCCTATTTTTGATGCGAATATTACGGTACCGACGCCCAGATCCTCCAGACGGGCACGAAGGGCGTTATCTTTGGTATGCTCGTAGATACCTATTATATTTTCGAATTTTGCCTATGTCGTCACTGAATTCGTGAGACTGGATCACTTTCACTACTTTCTCGAACGCAAAATTTAGTTCTCTTGCAGTAACCCTTTTTTGCACCTTTGAATAAACTGAAAGACCCACACGAAAAATCTTAGAAGCTTTATCTGCGACGAAAACAACTTAACGCTGTCGCCAAATTGCTTTTTCCGACTCTTTCCGATGTTTCATCGATGTTCAGAAAAATCACAGTTTAATTTTATTTAAATGTTGGTTTTTGTTTAAAAACAATAGTTTGTCAACGACGGAAGATGAAAGTCGAGTGCGACGGTCAAATATAAGTTGTCCGGCTTTGCTAAAAATGCGTTTGATGTTCCTAAAAATATAATATTTTCAAACAAACATCTTGTTAACGTACAAATGCACATATGCACACACATATGTTTTAAGGTCCTACTCCCACTACTCTATACGGTGCGCATTGAGGTATTTAAGGTATACCAAACGATTTTTATTTTAAATCGCGTTTTAGGGTCTGCGAATTTGTTTCAAAGTTTATCACCCATACCCTTCGATCAAAAAGATTTTATACCCTTGCAGAGGGTATTATGATTTCAGTCAGAAGTTTGCGACGCAGGGAAGGAGACGTTTCCGACCCCATAAAGTATATATATTCTTGATCAGAATCACTAGACGAGTCGATCTAGCCATGTCCGCCTGTCCGTCCGTTTTTACGCAAACTAGTCTCTCAGTTTCAATGCTATCGGGCTGAAACTTTCCCAAAATTCGTCTTTCCTTTGCAGGTAGTGTATAAGTCGGAACGAGCCGAATCGGGCAACTCTATCATAAAGCTCCTATAGGAATACGCGGGGAAAAAAATGTAAAAAAAATTATATGTTGGGTGTTTTTTAACATTTCACATCGTTCTGAAAATCGGACGACTATATCATATTGCTGCCAGGAACGATCGGAAAATTATTGGGAATATAATAGGAAATAAATTATTGCTTCGTTGGTTTTTATTGTATTCTCTTCTACTCTGGGATATGACTCTTTTTAAATATTTTATAATTTCGGTTTTAATTTTATCAAAATTTAACTACTATATCATATAACTGCCATAGGAACGATCGGAAAATTAAATAGGAAATTTAACATTTTTGCGACTTGTAAATTAATAGGAATGATCTGCAAGGGTATATAAGCTTCGGCTGGCCGAAGCTAGCTTCCTTTCTTATTTTAGTCTAGATTTTAACAGTTCATTTGATGTTTGGCTCTCCATTTTTTAACCAATTATTCCACCGAAATTCATAATTTGACAAGACTGAAAAGGGGAGAACGATTTTTTTCGACCAAATTGGTACTGTTATACGTGTCGTACGTTTAATTTTTAAGAAAACTTTTACGGCGATTCGCAAGGTCTAGATTCTGAAAAAAATTTCTCCACCTCTAATGTAGACCGCCTACTATAACAACATGAATTTTTTAATGTCAGTCATAAATTAATAAATTTATTGTACTTACCGTGGTCGATCTTACTTGGTAAAAATGCTAAAATGAAGCCAACAGCTTATATACTACACCCAATTTTTAATAACATTTTTATCACCTATACAGCCGCCACTAAACGAATTTGAGTTTTACTTTTTATCGAAATAATAAAACTCAGAGAATAAGTTTAATTTTATGATTTTTATTTAAAACTCAAGGAATAACTGTTATTTTCCAAGCGCAAAATAAAACTCAGAGAATAAGTTTTTTTTGTCAAGTTTTATAAAAAACGCTTATTTCTAGAGTTTTACATAAAATTCATGACATGATTAAAAAGTGATTTTTAAAATAAAACTCATAACAGTTACGAACCCTGATATGAAGCACCTGGTATCAAACAACTCATATATAAAAACTGCCATTCAAGAGTAGAAGACGTAATTCAAAAAAATTAAAACAACTGAAAATGTACTTTTTGTTTTAGCGGCGTGGGATATTTTTAGGGGAAAAATGTTGAGGGAGAGATTTCAAAATAAATTTTAGTGGTGGATCGCCGGGGGGCTAAACACAATCAGCAAACGAATTGCCATTGCTTTCGGTTCCTCCGCTGCTGTTGGTTAAGTTTTCCAGCTTGGTATATCTTGGGCCATCTTCATAGAAAATTATTCCCAACTCTGAGCAATTCCACAGTGGTACTCTGCCATAGATCAATAATAGCCTCTTCCCATAGAGTCCATCCATGTGAAACGGTTGGGATTTTTGACAAATGTGAAATTCGTGTTCCCATAGAGCTTCCATCCATATCCACATCCAATAACAGCTGACTTGAAGGGCAGTTGCTCAACTCAACATAAATGAAGGGGGATTTCAACTCGGCAAAACTGTCGTAAAATTGCGTTCTCCCAATCTTATTGCAGAATAATACAATATACAGCATAGGATAATAGTTTAAAACATATCTAAGCTGGGGGGGAGCCTAACCTCCCGAACCCCGCACTCCGCTCTCAGTACGCCTCTGTCTAGCCAATATTAATATGGCAAATTTGTAAACAAACCAAAATGTGTGCTGTTTTGGTAATTTATAGCAACTTTGGAACTTTATAGGAGTACATAGTACACTTTTAATAATTATTAGTTATTATTTACGAAGTGCAGAACATAATCTGAGACTTTGCTGGAAAAATTGATGTTTTTGTAGGCAGAACAGCTTAAATTTTGGCCCACTCATAGCAACCAAAACGCCGGAGAGTGCAGACGTGTTTTGCGCGAGCTCCGGAAAAAGCAGCTTAAAAGTGAAAAATAAATAACTAAAAATACTGGAGTAGCGTAATAAAGGCAATCCTATTGCAAAAAACATTCATAATAATTGGTGCTATGTATAAACTAGTGCTAAGTTATTATAAAAACTAAGAAGTGCCACGAGTAATAGCTCAATGAACGGCGATTCAAAAAATGAGCGTAGAAGCTCCGTAGACCAGAGAAACAGTTATGTCTCTTATTTCTCAACCCGTGATGTACAAGTAGAGAGAACTTCTTCAAAGAGCAACTCAGCCCAACTGACCATTGACAGTGCGAGAGCACGGTCTTGTTCCCCCGCCCTACTCACACTCACACCAACTCCCACTCCATGGAGCTTGCAGTGTAGAACCCCACCCCCAGCTTCGACTCACTGATCACCAGCCACGAGCACTGCAACCTCGTTAATTTCTGCAACCGCAGCCACTGCAACAACAACATCAACGGTCTCCGTAACCAACAACGCGATTTCGAATGCGTTAGCAACTTCTGCAGCGCCGAATAAAACTACAAAGACAATTGTAAGTACGAGTGTCAATAACGGCAATACCAAACAACAACAAGTCGGTCGGGCTATACAGACTGGCATGGATCGCTACATCCAAATCAAACGGAAGCTAAGCCCGCAAAATAAAATGGTAGGAAATAAACCAAAACAAAATTGCCCTAATAAAGGCAGCGAACAACCAGGGGCATCTAGTAATAACAGATTCGCCCTGTTGTCGGATATTGAAAATATTCAATCCGAGACTGGACAGGCTGCACAAAAGAAGCCAAAGCCCCCACCAATTTACATAAGGGAACAGAACTCAAATGCCCTAGTAAAGAAAATTGTTGCGCTGGTCGGGAATGACAACTTTTCTGTTACTCCTCTTGTCAAAGGGAATATACACGAAACAAAGCTTCAAGCTAAAACTGAAGATCAATTCAGAGCTGTAACCAAATACCTAGACGAGGCTAAGAAACCCTACTACACGTACCAGCTCAAGAGTAGCAAGGGCTTGCAAGTAGTGTTAAAGGGCATAGAGCCAGACGTATCTAAAAATGAGATAATAGAGGCACTGAAAGAAAAAGGCTTTCTCGCAAAAAATGTTATAAATATTATCAACAGAAATAAAAAGCCGCAACCACTCTTTAAGGTCGAACTGGAGCCAGAAAGCAGAGCCTTGAAAACAAAATGAAGTGCACCCGATCTACAAATTGCAATTCCTGTTGCATAGAAGGATTACTGTTGAAGAACCGCATAAGCGAAATGGTCCGCTGCAATGGACCAACTGCCAAGAGTATGGACACACCAGAAACAACTGCGGGCTTCGATCAGTCTGCGTAGCTTGTGGAGGCTTCCGAACAGTGCCCTGCAAGCAAAGAAGACCCAAAGACGAAGAAATGCGCTAACTGTGGAGACAACCATACCGCAAACTACAGAGGCTGCCCGGTCTATAAAGAGTTAAAGAGTCGGTTACAACAAGCTAAGAATGCACGCTCCCAGAATGCACAAAATGTATACGTGCAATCCCAAGCCACACCTGATGTTTTCTTTGCGAAAGCAGCCAGATCTTCATTTGGACGCCAGTGCCCTAAACACAGGACTCGCCAATCAGACAGGGTTCCCACAAGCTCAATGCTCTGAGCAAAATATAATAACACCTCAGCATGCAATAGGGCAAACACCAAACAGCATCCAAACCATGATGCTGTCCTTACAAAAGGGTATGATGGAATTTATGTCCTTTATGAAAACAACAATGGATAACCTAATGCAAAATCAAAACCTTTTAATAAAATTGCTCACATCCCAACAATCTAAATAATCGATGTCTTGTCTTCGAATATCCATGTGGAATGCCAATGGCGTTTCACGGCACAAACTTGAAATAACTCAATTTCTCAATGAAAACCAAATAGATGTAATGCTGCTGGCAGAAACGCATCTCACAAGTAAATACAACTTCCAAATAAGAGGTTATACGTCATACTGCACAGATCACCCGGACGGTAAGGCTCACGGAGGAACTGGAATCCTTATCAGGGAACGCATTAAGCACCACTTTCACCAGAGGTTTGCAACAAATTATTTGCAGGCTACATCTATAAAACTACAAGCAGGCAACGGCAGTATCACTGTAGCCGCTGTCTATTGCCCACCGCGTTTTACGATAACTGAAGAGCAATTCTTGGACTTCTACAATTCACTCGGAGATCGCTTTATAGCAGGAGGAGACTACAACGCCAAGCACACGCACTGGGGATCAAGACTCGTCACCCCCAAAGGAAGACAACTGTATAAAGCAATTATAAATTTGAGCAACAAACTCGACTATGTCTCCACTGGCAGCCCCACATATTGGCCAGCTGACCCCAGAAAACTCCCGGACTTAATTGACTTCGCTGTGACCAAGAACATCCCAAGAAATTTAGTAAGCGCCAAATCGCTATCGGACTTATCATCGGACCACTCGCCTGTTTTAATAACTCTCCTTCAAAGCCCGAAAGTAATCGAGCACCCCCTCAGGCTGACCTCGACTAGAACTAACTGGCTAAATTACAAAAAGTACGTAAGTTCCCACATTGAATTATCACCACAGTTAAACATAGAGAACGACATCGACTTCTGTGCTGATGCCCTGGAGTCAGTACTCGTGGCAGCAGCCAAAATCTCAACACCAGAAGAGACAATCGTCCGTAGCAACCAATACAAAACTAATCTGCAAATCGAACAACTGGTTCGGGAAAAACGACGTCTACGACGCGCTTGGCAATCCTGCAGATCGCCCCATTCGAAGCAGCTCTATAATGAAGCCACCCGCAGGCTCACCAAAACCCTCAAGCAAGAAGAGGAGCTTGCGCAGCGCCGGTACATCGAGAAACTGTCGCCGACCAGTACAAAGCATCCTTTGTGGAGAGCTCACCCAAATTTAAGCTCTCCGATAGAATCAGTCACTCCGATTAGAAACTCCTCAGGTACTTGGGCCCGCAGTGACGAAGACAGAGCCGAAACACTTGCTTTACACCTACGAAATGTCTTTCAGCCAAACCCTGCAACAAATTCATTTGCACTACCGTCGCCGTCAATTCGAATTGAAACTGAGACGGAGCCAATTCTGTTCCAACCAAACGAAGTTGCAAAAGTCATCAGCGAGCAATTGAAACCAAAAAAGGCCCCAGGCGGTGATCTAATAACTCCCAAAATGCTAATTGAACTCCCAAACTGTGCAGTTGAGGTCGTTTGTAAACTCTTTAACGGGATTACACGACTTGGCTACTTCCCAAAAAAATGGAAAAAATCGGTAATCATAATGATCCCAAAGCCAGGAAAAGATCACACAATACCAGCTTCATACAGACCGATAAGCTTACTCTCGTGTCTGTCAAAACTGCTCGAAAAATGCCTTTTGACGCGCATAGTCCCATATCTGAAAGAGCACAACGTCATCCCGGCACATCAATTTGGCTTTCGAGAAAGCCATGGAACAATAGAGCAAGTCAACAGACTAACAATGGAAATACGGTCTGCATTCGAATATCGGGAATATTGCAGTGCGGTATTCCTTGACGTTGCACAGGCTTTCGATCGAGTCTGGCTTGATGGCCTTATGCACAAAATCAGAACTATTCTGCCGGAAAACACTCACAGGATACTTGAATCGTACCTTTTCAACAGAGAATTCGCCGTGAGATGCAACACTACAACATCCGACGATTACACAATAGAGGCTGGAGTTCCCCAAGGTAGCGCACTTGGTCCAACTCTATTTCTCCTTTACACCGCAGATATCCCCACGAACGACCGGCTAACTACCTCCACATTCGCAGACGATACCGCGATCATAAGTCGGTCCAAATGCCCAATTCAGGCAACAGCACTACTAGCTGATCATCTCGTGATAGTGGAGAGGTGGTTATCAGACTGGCGTATAAAAATAAATGCGCAAAAGTGTAAACACATAACGTTTACTCTAAACAGACAAACGTGTCCCCCGCTAACTCTGAATAACACTCCACTTCCACAAGCTGACGATGTAACGTACCTTGGCGTTCATCTAGACAGGAGACTTACATGGCGGAAACATATCGAAGCTAAGAAAATTCATCTAAAACTAAAATCCAATAGCCTCCATTGGCTCTTAAACGCTCGCTCCCCCTCTGCCTGGACTTCAAGGTCCTGCTCTACAATTCAACGCTTAAGCCAGTCTGGACTTACGGCTCCCAGTTGTGGGGAAACGCGAGCAACAGCAACATCGACATTATCCAGCGAGCACAATCAAAAATCCTGCGAACAATCACTGGGGCACCATGGTATGTTCGGAACGAAAACATCCACAGAGATCTGGGCATACCACCGGTCAAAGATGAAATATCAAAGCAGAAAGCGGCCTACCATAACAAGCTTACACTGCATCCAAATAACCTCGCAAGGAACCTAACACGGGTTTCGAACAGAACTCGTCTTCATCGAAACGATCTACCAGCCCAGCAATAAATATTAGGGCCCGTTAGTCTAAATTCAGTCTACGTGACTGTAAGTTAAGTTATATTCTTAAGATTTGATACACTTATTGTTAGTCTCATATAGAGAAGATTCAATAAATAAAGCATATATATTAAAAAAAAAAAAAAACTCATAGCAACCTGTTTGCGAATGCTTCTCCGCCCATAACAAACTACAAATAGTTCAACAATAGCCAAAAACAATGAGTTTAAGCATTATTTAGTTATTTCCCGCCATCGATTTGAATTGTTCTCGTAGTCAACGTTCCATTTTTAACAGTCAAAGGGAAGAATTCAGAGTTGCACCGAAAAAACATCGCCTAAATATCGCATAAAAGAGCCCGTCAAAGTCCGTCAAATTTTGACGGGGAACTAACTGGGAAATTTTCGGAACAGCAAAACCTTGCGGACCATCCGTTCAACGGATGGTAGATGGTGGATTGAGCTCTGTGGGAAGACCCTATAAGAGACCCTAAATATACGCGGTCCGATTCAACGGTCCTTGTGTTCATTAAGGGTACTCCCTAAACTGTTAGATTGCTGAGTTGTTGAATTTTGGTCAGCTGCTAATCAGCTGTTCCATACAAAGTCAACTTTTAGAAATTTCAGCAACTCAACAACCTCGAGGCTGTTGAAAATTTTGTTGAATCGTTGAAAACCAGAGTTGTCACCTTATTTTACTAAAAGTCATGGTAACTCTGCAACATTTTACTATCATCGGCTCGCATTATTAACTTTGCACGTAAATTCCTAAGAAATCGCGGTACACCAAGGGTAATTTTTTCGCGGTTTTTGGTGCTCAAGCCCCTCTTCTAGACTATTTCCGAGGTTTTGTACAATGAGTATACAACAAAGTTTTTTTTTATTAAAAAGCAATTTAAAAAAATTATTTTTCCCTCCTCCGCAGGGAACCCCAGTATTTGATTGAAAATATTACATAAGCCCTAAATTTTATTCACTGGAATGGACGCGCAAAAAGTTATTCATCGTTTGGGTGGAAAACAATCTCTGGACATATCTAAGCCATATTGTCAAAGAACCTTTATCCCTAAAACCAC
>JBAMCF010000621.1:0-18568 GCA_037075285.1 Drosophila lutescens
TATCCTGACCGCGGAGGAGCTCGGAACTCTCCTCACCAGCGTGGAGGCCGTGCTCAACTCCAAGCCCCTCGGAGCGATCAGCACGGATCCCAACGACGGCGAAGCACTAAGCCCAGGCCATCTCCTGATCGGCGGGCCCCTACTAGCTCCACCCTCAGCAGCGCTCCCGGACCAAGTCAGCCCAACCTGCTTGCGACGATGGCGCAGTGTCTCGTCTCTCAGGCACAGGTTTTGGAAGCGATGGTCCCGGGAGTACGTCTCGAGCCTCCAGGCGAAAAACAAGTGGCACCAGGAGGTTCCAAACGTCGCCGTGGGAGCTCTCGTCGTCGTCGCCGAGGACAATCTTCCGCCGCAGCAGTGGATGATCGGTCGGATCGTGGCGGTGCACGTCGGCGCTGACGGCAAGGTCCGAGTGGCGGACGTGAAAACGAAGGATACGACGTATCGGCGAGCGGTCCATAGGCTGGCGGTGCTGCCTGTGGCTTGCTGAAGACGGTGGTCCTTCAGAGGGGGCGGTGTTTGCGCACTTTGCGCTTTTATAATGAACTTTGTTGAATAGTGTAAGGCGGGAGCGGGAGCGCAATAAAGCTTTAATCGCGCTCGCGAATTCGCCCCGTCTCTCGCCCCTTAAGTTAAGTTAGGCTTAAGCGTTTATATATTGAAATTAAAGAGTTAGTTGTTATATGAATATGAATATCAAATTTCCCTGCAGTCACAAGTTTTCGCGTTGAAATACAAAATAGTATTAAATTTTCATTTAATATAAATTTCTCCTTCTACCTCTTCAAAAGATTCTAATTTAATTGGAACCTCATCTCTTACAAAAGAAAAATTATCTGATTTTCTATCACTAAGTGTGGAGTCGTTCATTTTAAGATTCCTGCCTACTAACTGGACTTGTTCTTCTACTGGGGCTATTGGGCTGGCAAGAAAGTCATGTCGTTTTTTTTTTTTAAATTTTTCAAAGATAATTTATTTATATCAGGACTTATAATTAATCAATTAGGTATTGGCCGTTTTGTTCGACCACTAATGACCATCTCTCGGGCAACTGCATAATTCCGCGCTCGAAGAACTTTTGGTCTTTTCCAGCAAAGAATCGAGACAAGTGGTTTTCGACAGCCTCATCTGAATCAAAGTTTTTACCATTCAAAGAGTTTTGAAGAGAGCGAAACAAATGGTAATCTGAAGGTGCTCCGGACTATGAGGTGGATGTGGTAGCACTTCCCAATTCAGCTCCGTTAATTTTTGCCGAGTGACCAAAGATGTGTGGGGCCTAGCGTTGTCATGATGAAAGACTATACCCTTGCGATTAGCTAGTGCCGGCTCCTTTTCTTTAATTTTTTCCGCCAAATTGGATAGCTGGCGACAGTACACATCTGAATTGATGGTTTCATTCCGTCCCAGCAGCTCAAAGTGCACTACACCCTTCCAATTCCACCAAACAGACAGCATAACTTTCCTCTGATGGATATCGGCCTTTGATGTGGCTTGGGCTGGCTCATCTTTCTTGCTCCATGATCTTTTTCGTTGGACATTATTGTAAACAACCCACTTTTCGTCGCCAGTAATGATCCGCTTCAAGAAAGGATCGATTTTAATTTTTGCAGCAGAGAATGGCGGATATTGATACGCTTAGTTAGGTGAATTTCCTTTAAGTTATGCGGAACCCAAACAACGAGCTTGTTTACGTAACCAAGTTTCTTCAAATGGTTTTCAACCGTTGTATGCGACACACTGAGCTTCTCTGACATCTCCCGCGTTGAATAACGCCAGTTTTCATCCAGCAAAGCCCGAATTTGTTCGTCGAAAACGGCCGATGGTCGACCAGAACGTGGGGCGTCTTTAACTCCAAAATCTCCAAGCCTGAATTTGGCAAGCCAGCGCTGACATTGGCGATCACTCATGCATCTTTACCATACACTTCGCTCAATTTTTCGCGAGCCTCGACCGCTTTTTTTCCTTTTCCAAATTTTCATCGATAGTACCTAAGACAATAAGCTTTAAAACGATACTAAAAAGTGTGACCCTGGTGCTCGATTAGTCGTAAATAAATTAGATTAAAAACGATTACTAAAAAAAACGACATGACTTTCTTGCCCACCCAATATGATTTCTTGTCTAAATCCAAAAGAGATTTAATCCGACGCAACGGCATTTAATATATATATTCCAATATATCGCAATTCCTTTATGACCAAATTCAGTACATTGTAAAAAATTCCGTGGCTATCCACAAGTTTGCAAATCCGCAGTGACAATTTATTTAAATTACAAATAAAAATATATTCAAAAAAAAAAAACTCGAAGTGTTTGTAAAAATATAACCCAGCCACAGTAAAAGTTTACGATTTTTAAAATTGTTCCGCAAAAATTGCACTCTGCGTTTTTACTTATACATAAATATTGTAACGAAGTTCTTAGGCCAGGGTTGCATTCAGCCGGGGCCAGAGTACCTTACAAGAAATTTGTAAGAAAAGGTAGGGGAACCTGTGGCTGGATAATAGCGGAAGGAAATGACTCTTGAAATTTGGTCGGCGGAAAACCTGGGATTACCGTCTACCGGGGAAGGTCCACCGGTAGCGTAGACTGAACGGGCATTAACCAGGGATGTCCACCGGCAGTGCCTGTAATAGTCGGTGACCGGCCAGGCCAGGGAATTCCACTTACCGTGCACACTATAGTTAGTCGTTTGCCGGGGAATGACCACCGGCTAGGCAGACTACGGTTAGTTAATTCCTAGGTTACTGGGACGCTACTGGCCAGGGAAGAACCACTGTCCGTGCAAACTACGATCGGTTATTTGCCAGGGGGGGAAAGGGGCCGTTGGTGGCGCACGTTGAGGTTAGCGGACTTACCGGGGATGGCCGCCGGTAGTACCCGCTAGAGTTAATAACTGGCCAGGGAATAGCCACTGTCAGTGCAGAACTACGGTTAGTTTACCAGGTAATGGCCACTGATAAGGCAAAATACGGTCTATTATTTACCAGGGAATAACCACTGGTAATGCAAACTACGGTTAGTTATTTATTAGGTGGATGCCAGGGAATTCCACTGGCGCTAACTGCGGGGTCGGGGCAATGAATACAAACACGGGAGGATTTCACTTTAGAATTAGTACACTTGGTTAATTTATTGAGCTTTGGTTAGATATCGCGGGTGTTCTGTGTCCCTAATACTGCCCGTTCTGCAGTTGAGAATACTTAGCCGTGACGAGAGTCTTACCCGGAGCACACGTCTGTTCGCAGGCACTATCGGAAACACAAGAGATCCTTTTTCTCTCGATCCGCGTGGTCCCTAACTCCTATCGAAGCCGATTGGTCTATTCGATCGGCGATTGTTCCATTCGATTTGCGACGGGGGTGTGTGAACACTGTTCCAATGTTAGTTAACAGTGCTCACGACTATTCGATTGGTAATCGATGACCTTGTGCTAGTGTGACCCTAGCTAACTATCGCCCTATCGCTTAATAAATAAGACAGAGTGGTGGGTTTTGAACTTAACTTATTTATCCTTCAGTGGACTTACATCTAAGCTTAATTTAGGTATAACAATAATTGTGCGCCTACAACTCCAAAAATGAGGCGTCACAATATTCTAATACAGTCCACTTCTACTACTCTGCGTGTCTAAAGCAATTCCAAGATAATATATATTCGTGGTCTATAAACTACATTTTCCGAGTGTCTGTTAAAAATATATAATCCAGCCACAGTAAATATTTCGAATTCAAAGTGATCCGCCGAAATTGGCAGCTTTGTGTTTTTACTGTGTTCCTGCTGCGTGCATATATTTTTTACATAAATATCAAAATACAGTCCACTCCATCCACATAAATTTTAGAGCTAATTGTTCAATAAATTCCCGCAAATATATTTTGCATTTCGAAGCAATTCCGCTATTCGTAATCTCCACAATTCCCGCAATCGGTGCCCATCCGCTATCCATTCTGCAGCGCACAGTGCAGACAATGGCCGCGTTCAGCAGAACAACATGATCACTAATCACCGATGGATCAGTAATCAGTGATCAAGTTTGTTCTGCTGCACGCTCATGATACATTTCGATGACGTAGAAATAAAATATATATGGGCAATTCTCTGCTGTCGCACGCGACGTTCGTACGCTTTGCAGGTGAAAAAAACCATCTTCCAGGACTTCTTTTCTTTTGACACTAGCCTGAAATTTAAGGTCTTGATTAGCACTAAAATACGTGCTAAGGCTGACTTTGGGCCATTTTTCGTTTTTAATATATATAAAAAAAACCAAGACTTTCGCACGCGACACCAATAGAAGTGACTTTTTTGACTTCCCGCTTAACTTTCGATTGTAGCGAAACGTGAAGGAATATTTTAATGCAGTTAATTTCATAGTGACCCCTATTCTTTCTTCTTAAAAGTGTATTTGGTTTGGTTAAAAAATTTTTAGTAGTTATTTTGTTATTTGCAATGAAGTGACTGTCACACGCTACATGTCGCACGCGACAGTTTTTTCCATCTTTTCTTAGGTGGTTTTTCTGTAAGCTTAACGTCAAAAAAACCGTTTAAGAGCAACTTTAAAAAATACCAAAAAATTAATTTTTTTGTCCATATTATAGGTATTGTCCTGCAAAATTATCCAAGGATACTCAAATTACTTAGTTTAGTTGAGGATCCATCTAACTAGAATCAAATATCAGTGCAAAATCATATAGAAATATGTTTTTTATCAAGTTTCAAGCTTTTTGGCTTGGTTGACATCCTCAGAGAATTGCCCATATCAAATAATGCGCTCGCATTTTGAAAAAATGTATTTTTCCAGCCCCCGCAACTCCAGCACTTCTCAAAGCTATCGTGGATACATAAAAATCAAAAATTGCTGAACAATTATAATAAATTCCACCGAATTCATGGTTTTCTTAAATTATTATGTTAATAAGTTTCGATATTTCGCCTATCGATACACGCCAACAGCTATGTATCATGTATCAAGAAAAGGTAGCGTACTTTTTTTACGCTACCTGATCACTGATCACTGATGCAAAATTCTTGCATCATGATCAGTGATCATGTGCGTTCAGCAGAACTATCGTAAGAAATCCATCAGTGATCAGTAATCATGTTGTTCTGCTGAACGCAGCCAATAATTAAATCCATAAAAATATAATAAAATCCGAATTTTAATATTATTAAGCAAGTAATATTTTTTCATATCCGTGCGCCAGTATGACCTTATTTTCTTTACATACTTTAATTTTTGTTTTTTTTTGGGCACACACGTTACTATTTATTTTCGGAATTATTCCGTATTATAAAATTCATTTCCGTAAACCTTCCTCAGTGTGACCGTATATCCTTACGCACTTTCGATTGGTTCCTAAAATTCCAATTCGCTTCCGAAAAATTATTAATTTTTTAATTAATTTTTTGTGTCATCCAATTACAATTAAAATTTTATTCATAATGGCAACCGCAGCCTTAAGCCAATTTATTGCCACAGCTGATCGTCTGAGCCATTTCCAGACCAGCGTCAACAGTCCAGATGGTTTGATTCCATCCGTATCCGCCTGCAAGGTCCGTCGCGACCAAGTCCAAGTTTTATGGCGTAAGGTGGAGGACGCATACGACGTTTGCTAAAAATGCCAAATTTCGTTTGGCTGTCAGCTTCCTCCGATCGATACGGAGATTTTCTCAGGCGATTATCTTCGCTGGCCGACTTTCCGGGACCTTTTCACGGCGATCTACATAGACAATTCGAGTCTTACGCCTGTTGAAAAGCTGTTCCATTTAAATGCCAAAACCAGTGGCGAAGCTCATGATATAGTTTCCAAGTCCCCACTCACCAATAATGGCTTCCGCTCAGCTTGGATTAATCTAACTGAGCGTTTCGAAAACAAGCGATTTCACGTGAACAGCCGCCTAAAAACATTCTGCAATGTGCAATCCATAGCACAAGAGTCTGGGGAAGCCTTGAAGAGTCTTTAAACCACCATTCAAGGATGTTTAACTGCCTTAGAACTATCCGGCACTAAAATGCCTAGAATCCTCAGTGTACACTTAACATCGGGTACACCCAAAAAAAAAACCGAAAGTTTAAATTTAACACCGGTTGTGTTAATAATATACTACAGCTAGTATTAAACTGTCAGTAATAATTCAATACTAAATAATATAAGGAGCAGACTCAATAATATTAAGTTAAGACTAAATAGTATTTAGTTTATACCCTGAGTATAATTTCTATACCTCAGTTTCGATTTTCGTTCCTGTAAGAAGCCAGGATGCTCCGGTGTGAAACCTGGTCATTTCGAACAGAAAACGTGTACCTGCATTTTAATGTTATTCGACGCGTTAGTGTTTTATGGGTTTGACATTAGATTATCTTGTGAACGACGCTGCGGTTTGTTAAAGACAATTTTATTGTGAAAATTTTAATATTTGATTTATTTCCGGTTTATTTGAAAAGTAAGTATATTTGAATTGTGTCTTAATGCTTAACCAATGACTAACTTCTGCCCTTTCACCTACACCAACTTGAAAGGCGCTCCAGCTGCCCGGGAACTAAGGATCTTGCTATCTGCGCATTTAGCATGGGCTTGGAATTTTTTTGGTCGTGGCTATTCTAATGCTCCAATATCAGCGTCCTTGACCAAACTTCGGTGATCACCTGGACGGCGTTTACGCTGGAGATGATCAGCCATTTAGCGGTAAACGGCAGCATTTGCCCAATATGCATACGTTTTGTACGTGTAAAATTAAAAAATACCTTCAGTAAAAATAAATAACGATTTTTTATATATTTACTCTCTTCAATTGTATCGGAGAAAATCTCTGCTACAGTCCCTTTACTTTCTCTCAATTTCTCTCTCCAGCATAATCAGTGCGGAAAAATTAATTAAGTCGGAAGTCTTCTGGGCTTTCAAAGATTTCCACAAATAAAGCTTAAAATGAAAATATCAACTTGTTTGGTTGAAAACTGTGGGAATGGTTGATGGTTTAATCAGAACTTTTTTCCTTAAATTCCGTAAAAACAACAGTATTTTGTCCTATGCAAACTACTTAAAAAAAAATACAAAAATTGCCAAAAAAAAACATTTTTTTAAAACGTTCTAAAATTCTTATGGATTGTGTGCATAAGTTATCAGATGGAAAAAATAGAAACAAACAAATTAGTTTTTCGACACAAATCCTTACTCTAAATTTCTTTAAAACATTAGTACTTTGTCCAAACATATTGTTTTAAAATATAAAATGTCATACTGCGCTGAGCATGTAATTCCCAATCCATTGCCATTCAAGCCCAGAAACATTAATCTAAACAACATTTTTTGTGAACAAAATTGATAAGATACGATTTTGATGAAATTTACATGTTAACCATATTAAACTCTTTCTCAATTTCGGAGAGTTTTGACTATTGCTGTCCCGCTCTTACCCAGATTAATTTATGGATTTTTTCCGTATGAATGAAGAGTACAAAAAAAAAGTTGTTTAGCCAAATATGGATTATCACGCCGCGTTGAGTTCGTAATTCAATTCCAAATCGTTTAGCGTTTAAATCTAGAAAATTAATTTGATTTCTTAAAAAAAATGAAAAAAATTTGCATTAAGATATGTATACATATTTAAGAAATTTAAGAAATTTGAGGGATTATTTGTGATGTGAGTTCGCTTTGAAATGTTACAACCTATCCAAAATGTGATGGGAAATTCATCTTTCCACAGTTTAAAAAAATGATTGTCTCCAATTCTTATTTTAAAAAATGGAAACAATAGTATCGCCTTTAAGTGGACGCTCATATTATAAGTTTAAGAACATTTTTGAAATGATTTTAGGCTGGATTTTCTTTTATCGGTCCTTTAAAACAAATCCTGTTGATCTTGGCTTTGCTACCTCGTTCTACTTTCCCCTTTGTTAATTGTCCCTGTATATTTTGTTTATCAAAGACGAAATTTTAAAGCTATTTAAGCCAAATTATGTTTTCTTCTTTTAAAAATGATATATCTTGATAATTAATTAATTACCTAAAAATGTAGCAAGGGTATTTTTATTCACATATATGTTACCTATAGGTAACGAAAAGGTAAATAAAAACCAAATACTTTTGGCGATTTTGCTACCACAGTAGACAACTCTTATAAAGGAAACAAATATTTATATGAAGCAATGTCAAGAAAGGCATCAAGAAAATCAATTCAATATTAACCGAATTTCAGAATTATTATTTTGTTTTCAGTATTTTTTATTAATCAAATTTTCACCTTGATTAGAATTATATTAACAAAGACAGGAAGACAGGTGGACGGGGAAGCCGTGAATCAAATTGTTTAAACATTTGAATTTGTTTAATCAATATGAGACACGTGTAATAAAGAGCAAGAGAATCAATAGGTTTGAATATTTAATGTTCTTTTAATATTATCAATGCGATTTGAATTTTAGTTCACAAAAATCGGTTACAAAATGTCTTATGTAAGTATGTTGTTGAAATGTAAATGAAATATTCTGTTAGCAAAAGGTTATCAGTATTATATTGAATTTGAATTTGAGCAAATCTCAATTCCTTAGTCAGCTGCAATGCACACACACAAACGTACACACGCATATATGTATCTAATGGCTGTGTGTGTTAAATACGCATTTTTTGGATACCCAGCAGGAAAGTGAGAAGTTGGTTTTTGTGTTCTTGAAATCCTGTTCCTTTTTGCAGGCGGCGGTGTGGGGTTAGATAATTTCTTAGCGTTAAATGGGGGTGGGTTTCTGAGTAGCATCAATATCAGGCCACTTATGCGCTGTGTGATTTCTGTGGCACTACGATTATAATATTTTTTAACAAAAAATCACCAACTTATAATATTTAAAAATTCTATGATTTACACAAAAAAAAAATCTTGTTCTCACATTTATCTTTAATTTTTAGTAATTTTAAAATTCGTAGAAAAAATATTAATAATTTTTAATCAAATAAATTAAACTAAATACTATAATCATAATGTCTATAATCATAATATTTATTGATGATTTTAATTTATTTTACTCACAATTTTTACAAATAATAATAAGAATGAATGTGGGTAATGTGGTAAGACGATTAAAAAATTAGATCACATTTATCAAGGATTGCCATAGAATTACAAAGAAAAATATTATTGTTTTTTATATTTTTAAACATTTTCTGTGAAATAAAATAATTTGATCGTCAGATCGTGGCAGGTGTGACCCTAACTTGCAACGAAATTAACACCAAATTTATCTGCATTTTGCATTTTGGTATTATCAAGTATATGATGCAGGGTCACATCATTTTACATTTCGTCCAAAAAAGTGAAAAAAGTGAAAAATCGTTCGGTTAATTCTAAAAAACAAGAAAAAGGTAAGTGATAATATAAATGTTGTTGCTTAATAATCTTTATTTCAGCGTTACGGAGGTTAGTACCGCAGATATTTTCGCCATTAATAAATATAAGCCTCCAGATGCTATCTTTAACACAAACTCTGAATTTCAGTGTCACTTGAAATGTTTTTAAGCTTCATCAGTGGTAAATGGTGTGCGGTGTTCATTAAATGGTTGTATGAGTATGTTGTATGAACTTAGTTGTTTAACTCAATCAAAATATTACATTTATTTCAGCCAGGCCGATTGAGACTTCTTGGGACCAGAACTGTTGCGCTTGCATTTCCCGTGTGTGATTTTTTCTTTTCATAATTCCCATTCCCGACATTAAACATCTGATCAGAGGGGAAATGAACGGCCATGGCAAACTAGGCATAATTTCTGGAGAGATCCCCTAATTTTGTATGGAGATGTAATAGTGGTAATTACTCTTTGTATTATTCCTGGTCCTAAATTCATATTTTAATTATTTTTTATATTTTCAGAATACCTAAGACCTGCATTCGGCCAAGCAAAAACCGGGAATGCTTCAGGCATTAACAATTGTAAATATTATTAATAAATACATATACAAATATTACATGAAAAAAAGTTATTTTTTATTGTGGGAAATCAGATACTGCAAAGTATTGGAAAACCAAAACTGGGAGGGTGTGGAAAAGCAGATATTGCAAATAGAGGAAAACCATAACTGAGCACGTGTGGAAAATCTATAATGCGGGAAGTCGAAAAACCAGTGGATTTTGTCCTGCATTCTTCTGCCAGAGATCCAGATAGAAACCTCATTTCCCCCTTACTTTTTGTGTCACCCCCGTGTATTTTGAAACCAGAGATGGAAGAAATGTAAGGGGTGAATGAGGTTTAGTCCCTTCCGCTTATATGAAGAAACCTGATGAAAATATGTTATTTTCCAGAGGAATTTTCCCGGTGGGTATATATATTTTGTGCGTGTGTGTGTACATAGCAGCCCAGCAGGAACCCACCGGGAAAATTCCTCTGGAAAATAACATATTTTCATCAGGTTTCTCCATACAAGCGGAAGGGACTAAACCTCATTCACCCCTTACATTTCTTCCGTCTCTGGTTTCGAAATACACGGGGGTGACACAAAAGTAAGGGGAAATGAGGTTTCTATGTGGTTTTCCAAAGGAATTTCAAATTCCCTACACCGTCGCCTGCTAAAATATACAGGATTTCCAACATTTTCTGCTAAAAGGAAGAGGTTCTCCAACACACAAAGAACCACCTTCTCACTTTCCCGGTGGGAAAGTGAGAAGTTGGTTTTTGTGTTCTTGAAATCCTGTTCCTTTTTGCAGGCGGCGGTGTGGGGTTAGATAATTTCTGAGCGTTAAATGGGGGTGGGTTTCTGAGTAGCATCAATATCAGGCCACTTATGCGCTGTGTGAGTTCTGTGGCACTACGATTATAATATTTTTTAACAAAAAATCACCAACTTATAATATTTAAAAATTCTATGATTTACACAAAAAAAAATCTTGTTCTCACATTTATCTTTAATTTTTAGTAATTTTAAAATTCGTAGAAAAAATATTAATAATTTTTAATCAAATAAATTAAACTAAATACTATAATCATAATGTCTATAATCATAATATTTATTGATGATTTTAATTTATTTTACTCACAATTTTTACAAATAATAATAAGAATAAATGTGGGTAATGTGGTAAGACGATTAAAAAATTTGATCACATTTATCAAGGATTGCCATAGAATTACAAAGAAAAATATTATTGTTTTTTATATTTTTAAACATTTTCTGTGAAATAAAATAATTTGATCGTCAGATCGTGGCAGGTGTGACCCTAACTTGCAACGAAATTAACACCAAATTTATCTGCATTTTGCATTTTGGTATTATCAAGTATATGATGCAGGGTCACATCATTTTACATTTCGTCCAAAAAAGTGAAAAAAGTGAAAAAAGTGAAAAATCGTTCGGTTAATTCTAAAAAACAAGAAAAAGGTAAGTGATAACATAAATGTTGTTGCTTAATAATCTTTATTTCAGCGTTACAGAGGTTAGTACCACAGATATTTTCGCCATTAATAATTATAAGCCACCAGATGCTATCTTTAACACAAACTCTGCATTTCAGTGTCTTTTGAAATGTTTTTAATCTTCACCAGTGGTAAATGTTGTGCTGTGTTCATTAAATGGTTGTATGAATAGTACTTCAGTACTAACTTAGTTGTTTAACTCAATCAAAATATTACATTTATTTCAGCCAGGCCGATTGAGACTTCTTGGGACCAGAACTGTTGCGCTTGCATTTCCCGTGTTTGATTTTTTCTTTTCATAATTCCCATCCCCGACATTAAACATCTGATCAGAGGGTAAATGAACGGCCATGGCAAACTAGGCATATTTCTGGAGAGATCCCTTAATTTTGTATGGAGATGTAATAATGGTAATTACTCTTATTATTATTCCTGGTCTTAAACTAATATCTTAATTATTTTTAATATTTTCAGAAGACAGGCTTACAAGACATGGATACCTAAGACCTGCATTCGGCCTAGCAAATACCGGGAATGCTTCAGGCATTAACAATTTTTAATTCCAATGCATCGATTGTAAATATTATTAATAAATACATATACAAATATTACATGAAAAAAAGTTATTTTTATTGTGGGAAATCAGATACTACAAAGTATTGGAAAACCAAAACTGGGAGGGTGTGGAAAAGCAGATATTGCAAATAGAGGAAAACCATAACTGAGCACGTGTGGAAAATCTATAATGCGGGAAGTCGAAAAACCAGTGGATTTTGTCCTGCATTCTTCTGCCAGAGATCCAGATAGAAACCTCATTTCCCCCTTACTTTTTGTGTCACCCCCGTGTATTTTGAAACCAGAGATGGAAGAAATGTAAGGGGTGAATGAGGTTTAGTCCCTTCCGCTTATATGGAGAAACCTGATGAAAATATGTTATTTTCCAGAGGAATTTTCCCGGTGGGAGAGCGAATCATTGTTTGTTTTTGTTTTTTACAAATCCAAAGTTTGTCGATAACTCAACATTTGAAAACTAATAAATACTTTGCTGATCAGGCTTTTGCATTTAAAAACAAAAGCAATTTTAAGGAAAATTTCGAATGTTAAATTCAGCTTAATGGAATTTCTGTAAGGCTACCGATATTTTAAAATTTTACGTTAACCTAAAAAAGGCGCAAAAGAAAAGATTTGCGATGTAATCGATTTTTTAACCGCGCATTTTAAATAAACAGTGGTATTTTCGTTTTTCCCCTTGCGCGGTCACACTTACAATGCGACACACACACATTTACGACTTAATGGAAAGTGCGCCAGCAGAACATACATACATACATATGTGGAGGCAAAATTGGAAAATATTGGGGACTTGGTTAAGGAGGCTGAATTTCAAAAAAATGAAAATGCAGTTAATTGCGAGTATGCCATAAGATTATGAACATAACATTTTAAAACCATTTTAACAACATTTATAACAGAGAAATGGCAAAAGAAAGAATTTAAAAAAAAAACAAATCGATTTTTGGGGCACTTTGGGGTCGTTTTTTGTTTTAATTTTTACGTCACACTCTGCGCCTAATTATTTCCGAATTAATTTGATTTTTCTAGATTTTTAGGTCAATCCGTTCTGGGTGGAATTTGCTACTGACCAATGTTTTGATAAAGACAAATATTGATTAAGAGATTGCGCGCGCCGGTTAGAAGAGGACGGATATAGTGTGCGCTGTGACTTAGGCATGGCGAACAGCTGTTTTGACACTTAGATTGGATTTTTGGCACTGGCTTGCTGCACTTTTAATTCGATCTAAATTAGTAAACATTGCAAATACAAACATTTTTTTTACCCACCCCGTGAAGAATTGATAAAGCAACATGATGATAATTATTTTTTTCGGAAATCGCGTGTATTCCGGCGTACAGAATTTTTTTAATTTAAAATTGCCTTAAAAAATACTTAATTTTAAATTAAAAAATTTTTAAAATTATTTTTCTGAAAGACATGAACATATCCCACAAAGTTGCATACCAAATATTGAAATAACTCAAACGAGTCTCAAGTGATGCATAACTGAAAAGTCGTAGCTTAATTAGAAAATTATTTTTTTTAAATAAACGGTAAGAGTTAAAAAAAACAAAAATAAAACCGATCCTTATATTTCAATCCTCTATCGAAAAAAAAAGTTTCGATTGATTCTGAGATTTGACCCAAATGGGCCTGTCACGTTTCACGTGGAATAAGCCAAGATCATGAAGTCATTTTTGGTTTTGACTATTATGTGCTACATAATTTAAGACTAAAATGTGGTTTATCAACAACCCGAAAATTTTCACCAATGGTGTGGATGCAACAAAACAAAAAACTTTTCGTTGGATTTGAAAAAGATCAATGGATTCAACTTCTTATGTACAAGGAGTACATTCAATTAAGACTGGATCAGTACGATTTCTTGATGCCTGACACAATTGTTGATCATCCATTAATGTCTACAATAAAATGTAATTTTTGATTTCGGAAATCGGATAAGCAGTACGTAATGGTAATAAACCAGTACGGCAACAAAATTGAATTTGATAGTGAGTCCTGGAGATCCTTTATACGATTAGGTATATTTTTTACAACATTTTTATGTTGGATTTCTATATTAAAACAGCAATTTTTATACCTTTACAATAACCATATTATACCTAAGTGTGTATCTTTACAAAAATGTGATATCCAACTAACTGATTTAGGTGGTTCTTACGATAAAAATGTCCATATAGATTTAACCCGAAAAAAATTTCATCCGACGAAAATTTGTTCAACAGGGGATAAATGATACATGGCAAATAGATTTAGTTGAAATGATCCCTTTTAGCAGAGAAAATTGTGGATATAAACATTTACTTACTGTTATTGATACTTTTTCAAAATATGCATACGCCCTCCCTGTTAAATCAAAGTCCTCAACGGATGTAGTTGAAGCAATGAGAAATATACTTATAACTGCTAAAACTAAACCAAAGCATATTCAGTCAGATCAAGGGAAATAATTTTTTAATTCAAGATTTGGAGATTTAATGAAGAGTCAACATATAAATCATTACCATACCTATACACACTTAAAGGCATCTATATGCGAGCGTTTTAATCGAACATTAAAAACTCGTGTGTGGAAAATGTTTAGTATGATTGGTAAATATATATGGATACATAAAATCAACGACCTTGTATATGAATATAATAATTCGTATCATAGAACCATTAAAATGAAACCGGTTGATGAATGCGCCCAAAATGAAGAATTTATTTTAAAATCAGTTTATAATTATCCAAAGATTTTCCCGAGTCATAAATTCTCCATAGGGGATTCCGTTAGAATAAGTAAATAGAAGGGTGTGTTTATGAAAGGTTATGAACCCAATTGGACAACTGAAGTTTTTAAAGTAATAAAGGTTAAGGCTACTAATCTGGTAACATATGAGTTGAAGGATTATAAAAGTGAACCCATCAGAGGATCATTTTACGGACTTCAACTTGTCAAAGATCCAAATGCTTTCTTGGTAGAAAAAAAATTTGCAAGACGAAAGAATAAATTCAAGGTGAAGTGGCTCGGCTTTGAAGTTTGAAAGTTTGCTGAAATAATAAATTGAAAAAATAACACAAACACATAAAGAAATGTTATTTTATTATTTTATTCATTTAAATATAAACATTTACAATTATATACTAATAAACTTAAGAATGGTTTATTCATTATGACCATGAGCTAACGTATTTATGTTATCAGGTATTTCTTTATGACCATGAGCTAATGTATTTATGTTATCAGATAATACAAATCTTCTATCATCCTTATAATTAAGGCTTATTTTGTTAACAATTTCCGTATAAAGATGATGTGCTCTACTTCTAATGGTTCGCTGCTCACCATAATAAGTCTTCTTTTGTTTAATACATTCAATATAATCAAAATGAGATAAATTATTTACAACAGACTTTTTCACACCCTTTATCTTTTTAATACTTTCATATTGACATTCATATTGACTTTGTTTACTATCCTTTCCCACTAGATATAAATCCTTTTCCACTAGAATTGAGTAGGCCTTGGCCTTTAAACCAGCAAAGGACGTCATAATTTGCCCTGCGTTCTCGTCTTTCATTAGACCCAGTTCTTTATTATTAGCAGGTATAATATTATATTTATTATTAGGTTTAAAGTTGGATGTGTCAAAACGGTCTGGGTTTTCTTTGACTAACGAGTATAAGTCTTCTTTAGACGATAGTATAAATTAATCCGTATCCATATAAATTATTCTAAACGAAGGACACTTTACAGCAAGAAAATTATAGAAATTATCATACATCAACCATTTTGATAACTCTAATACACTAGATCCAATATATATAGGTTTATCATAACGAATAATAGTCTGTGTAGATTCAATTGCACCTAAGTTGGGTCCAAATAGTTCTACGCTAAGGAAATTGTGGCCAGCTATACGTTGTCTAAACCCTGGTGAATTTTGTCTTGAATGATAAAGGGATATAAGAACTATTTCCGGGCGTTTTGCTATGTACTCCATTGTTTTTCAGTAAACAGAATTTTTTCAAATTCGTTTTTGGCTAATTTTTGGTGTTTTGTATTAAGATCAATGTACGGCTTTAACAATCTAGATTCCGTGAATGAAAGTATCCTATAATTGTATCCTACATCCTACATAATTGCAGATATTTTAAATGTATTATATAATTTTCCTTATTTGTTAAATCTGCTATTAGCTTAGGTGTTTTTGAACATAAAGGTATTTTACTTTCAGGACAGAAGGGTAAAGAATTATGAGCGTTATGCAGCTCAACTGGATATTCTAGGTCTACTTCTAACATATACCCTGTATCGGTATTTTCTGGGATATTCAATAAGTTAAACTGCTTAATTTCCTGATCATTTAAAAATTTAAAATTTGATAGTGGAAGGGGTTGACTCATTGCCCATCCGTATAAATTGTTAGCATCAATGTATGCTAAGAAATTAGAAGGTTTTTTAATATCAAAATCTCTCATATATATATTATTTGCATTTGAAATTCGTTGGGTGCATTGAGTCAAACCCCCTCGTATAAATCTTTTTATAAAATTATACATGTTGGGATCACTTATTAATGTTAATTTTACTCTAGTAAATTTCAACATTGCATCCCAAGAAATTGATGGGGCTGTTACATAATTTACGGGATCAAGCATATATATCTGTAAACATATCTTTCTAAAGTTTTCGAATACATCTGCTAAAATCATTACGTCGGATTCTAAGTATAACTTTAAATAATCTTTTACATTTCTACACTTAAATGTTGACCAGACCTTCTGGGCAAACTCGTAATCCTCTACAGAACATTCCTGATCAGTGAGAGAATTGAAAAAATATTGAATTGGTGGAAGCGCTGTTTCATTAAATTTATCAAAACTATCTAGGAAGTCGTACGGAAATACTCCCTTTCGCCTCATTTGATCAAATTTTTCCCCCTCAAATTTTTTGTTTAATAGCTTAAGAATTGTCCATATAGCTAGACAGTTTTTCTAAGCTTGAATTTAAAAATCGATTTGAATCAATGAATTGAATTTTATATTGTATGCTGTTGTTTATTCTAATCGTTTGCGATAATGAAATATAAAGCTCCTTATTACAGGGTATTGGCTTTAAATTGTCACCTAATTCTCTTATAAATAAATGAATATCATATCGTGAAAGGTTATGAATAACTACCGGGAAAAATGCATGGTTCAGCTTATAATAAGTGAAATGAAGTGGGGCGGGTCTTCCAGCAGGGGTTGTTGATTGAATTCCGATAGTAATTTAGAACGCACTTTTTAAACTTTATAAAAAATACTTCACTGTTTATTCGGCTTCACTGGTACACTTGTAAATTAGAACTAACTTAAAACTACAGAGTGGAAGTTCCAAGAGCCGCTCGGAGAGCGGAGTGGAGACACTTAACAGTGCGAGAGAGCGAGATGCGAGCGATCTGGAAGAACTGCTCTGTCGACTGTCATGGCTCCAGGGGCGGTTGAAGGGGAAACTGGCCGGGGTTGGGGGCGCCACTTTGGCGCGAACAATAAGATTGACATTTTTTATGAATTGGCCCCATGTAGCAACCCGTAAATTGATTATAGTATTTACCGGCTAAATCTAGTATTGGGAGTTCACAGGCGCAGCAAGTTTCCATCTCCTGGGCGTACTCCTCCCATGCTTCCAACTCCCGGGCTGCCTCTGGATGGCTTCCCCAGTAACGATTATAAAGCCTCAAAGTTGTGTCTTTAAGGGCTTTACAAAATTTTTGAAGATAGTCTGGACCTTTAGTAAGAAAATATATAGCTTTATAATAATCAATTAACTTAAAGGTTAAAATGTTTCTAATTACCGTCGTAGGTCCATTGGTTATTTAAAGATGGGTTGTACTTATGTACCTCGTAGAATGATACCGCGCAAGCAATGTGTTCCTTTTCTTTTGTAGTTGATGAGACTGTTGGAGTGTTTTTAACAGTATGATAACTCCTCAACACAGCTTCAATGTCCGCATATATTACAACAGGTGGTGATAGTTTTTTATACAAATTTGTAAATTCCGTAGTTTCGTTGGGCTTAGGATATTCAGATGCAACTTTTCCGCACTCCTTTGTGGCATGTGTTGTATTTGTACTTGTTATGAATTGTAAACAATCCTCACAAAAATGTGCAGCAGATCTCGAATTTGTATACTGCGAGTAGCATAACTTTTTCATACTGGTTATACAGGCATAATGCCTGTTTTTTCCATCTTCAATGTTCAACAAGTTAATATTATTTGGTCTTGATCTATTTCCACTTCTTACAATAGGACCAATAATCAGATTCCTGTTATAATCAATTCCGTAAACATTGATGCTGTAGGTCTGATTTTGTTTCTCAAACTTCTTTATACCATTTGTTGTTATCGGAAACTCTATTCCGGTAAAGTTTAACTCCACTCCTTTGTAACAAATTACATCTTGTGAAATTGCAAATCCACTATATTTTGTTGGATATTGTAAATTCTCTCTAGCAGCACTGCGCTGTCTGTCTGTGATAAAAATTGTCGTCAGGTGATTTTTTATACGCAATCGAGGCGAGCAAACACCACTTAAAGCAGTAGTTATCATAATTGTTCACATTAAT